>JANAVB010036619.1:4094935-4192435 GCA_029216955.1 Iris pallida
GAACTCCATGTATCCTGACAATCTGCCGTATGTACATATCTGCTAGCTTCTCGGTAGACAAACCCATCTTGAATGGCAAAAAATGGGCTAATTTGGTCAACCTGTCTACGATGACCCAAATCGCATCTTTTCCTCCGGGTGTACGCGGCAATCCCAAAACAAAGTCCATTGTGATGTGCTCCTACTTCTACTCCGAAATGGATAATGGCTGTAACAATCCTCCTAGCCTCTGCCTTTACCTGCTGACAGATCAAACATCTGGCTATGAAGCGTGCTACCTTCCGTTTTATGCCACTCCACCATACATTCTCCCTCAGATCCTTATACATCTTGTTGGCACCTGGATGCATAGAGTACTGAGAATGGTGGGCCTTTTGCATAACATACTCCCGAAGGTCTCCACTGGGCACACACAGTCTGGAACCGTGCCTCAACGTGCTATCCTCTGCAATGACAAACTCATCCACCAAACCTGCTCGAACCTGTTCTCGGATACACCATAGAGCAATATCGTCGAACTGAGTCGACTTGATCCTATCCATCAAGTTAGACTGAATATAAAGACCCCATATCTGCATCTCCACTCCCGGTACGATCACCTCGATCCCTAGGCTCTCCAAATCAGCTAGCAAATGACGATCTACCGTCAAACACATGGCCACCGGTACCTTCTCGAAGCATTGCCAACCACTTGGCCTTTCTTGGATAATACTGCAGTGATATGTCGAAGTCCTTCATCAACTCCAACCATCTGTGCTGCCTCATGTTGAGCTTTTTCTGTGTAAACACATATTTCAAGCTCTTGTGGTCTGTAAAGACCTCCACACGCTCTCCGTATAAATAGTATTTCCACAACTTCAGAGCAAAGATGACTGTCGCCAACTCCAAGTCATGGGTAGGGTAGTTCTTCTCATGGGGACGTAACTGCCTGGAAGCATAGGTAATCACCTTTCCATGCTGCTGCAAGACACAACCCAAACCCTTCCCCGAGGCGTCACTGTAGATAGTGAACCCTCCTGATCCTGATGTCAATGTCAAAATCGAAGCTATCTTCATCCGCTTCTTTAACTCATCGAAAGCGGCCTGACACTCCTCCGACCAGACAAACTCTGCATCCTTTCGGGTCAGCCTAGTCAATGGCTCTACAACCCGAGAGAAATCTTAGACAAATCTCCTGTAGTAGCCTGCCAACCCCAAGAAGCTTCTGATCTCTGTGACTGAACTTGGTGTTGTCCAAGCCTCAACTGCCGTGATCTTCTTCGGGTCAACTAAGATCCCATCTCTAGTCACAACATGACCCAAGAAGTCAAATCGGTCCAGAAAGAAGTCACACTTCGAGAGCTTGCCATAAAGCTCCTCCCTCTTGAAAGTCTCCAGAACCACTCTCAAGTGCTCATCAGCGGTCTTCGAGTACACCAAGATATCATCGATGAACACCACCATGAACTTGTCCAAGTACTGGTGGAACACCTTATTCATCAGGTTCATGAACACCGTCGGGGCATTAGTCAACCCAAAAGGCATCACTAAAAACTCAAACTGCACATACCTCATCCTGAATGCTGTATTCGGGATATCCTCCTTCTTCACCTTCACCTGATGGTAGCCTGACCTTAGATCAATCTTAGAAAATGCCCATTCTCCACTCAGCTGATCGAAGAGATCGTCGATCCTCGAAAGCAGATACTTGTTCTTGATCGTAAGGTTGTTGAAGGCCCTGTGGTCGATATACATCCATACCGATCCATCCTTCTTCGGTACAAAGAGTACCGGTGCACCCCAAGGTGAATAACTCGATCGAATGAAGCCTTGGTCCTGCAACTCATACACCTGCTTCTTCAATTCCACCAACTTGTTATTGTTCACCCTATAGACGTTTTAGGATATCGGCTCTGTACCGGGCACCAAGTCTATAGAGAACTCAACGTCTCTGTATGGTAGAAGTCCTGGAAAGTCCTCCGGAAACACATCCATGAACTCTGCTATCATTGGATGTGGCACTGCCTGCTCCTCGACTGAAACTCCATAGAAAACTCTACTGCTCTGCTCTACCGGCCGCCTGGTGAACTCATACTCTGCTCTCCTGGCACACTGAAGAGAACTCTACCCCTGTCACTACCACATTTCTAGTGTGAGAGTATTTTTGTCATTTTTGGGATAATTTAAATTTATTAGAATTTATTAAAATTTTTGGGAATTTTTAGGAATTATTTTGGAATTGTTTGGACTAGATTGATTTTTGGCTAGTTTGGACACATGTAGACCAACCTAGGAGCTAACCCTAGTTAGTATGGACTTTTTTAGGTTATGTGACTCTAGTCTAACCTAGCCTAATCTATGGTTTGGTCATTAGAACTTATTTAGCTATAGAAATTAGATAAGTCATAAGTCATGACTTATGGTTTGAACCATTTAATAAAACAACTTAGCCATAGCCTATGTGACTTGGCCCAAAGCCCAAAAATTAGCAAACTCTAACCCTACCTGACTTGGCCAGCCACCTAAAGCTTTGGGAACCGCACCCCTATAAGTACTCTCTTAGTTTAGGGCTAGCCTCTTTAGGAAAGAACAAGTTGAGAAGAAATATATTTTCAAATCTTTAGAAATTCATTATAAATCCATTTTATATCCTTTTTCCCGCAAACCAATTCCATTAGGACCTAAATTCATTTTTCTTGCTGTTGGTATTGATTGTTTACAGGAAGGAAACAATTTGTGGGATTTTGGAGGCTTGAGGAATCATTCCATTTGGGGATTTTTCACCCATTGTTCTTCAATAGGTAACTTTCTCTATACCCCATAGATTTTCATTTTGTCTGCATCATTAGGGAGCCCTAGACCTAACCTAACAGTAGGAATAGGAAACCCTAAGTTTTCGTGTCGTTTTATATCCAATTTGGACACGTATCAGTGTCCTGTGCATGGTGTTTGTGGAAATGCCACAGTAAAACTTTTCGTGTTATTTTTTATTTATGTTTGAATAAAAAATCATGTTTTGGTGTCGCTTATCCATTTCTGTAGCTCTAAGTTGATTTCGTGTTTGTGTCGTGTCGTTTGGACACGCGTGCACACGGCCTCGCGCGCGGCCTGGGGGATCCCCTGCTACTCGGGGTCCCCACAGGACACGACACGGCGTGTCTTGACACAAAATTTCATGGGAACATTGGGGCACTGTCTGTCGTCACTCTCCCCAAGTTTCACGAGATTTTGTGGTCTGGATTGGAAGATATCGGTCGTGCACGGGGAATCCACTGTTCTGCGCACAGTGTGCACTTAGCCACTGATACGGCTTTGGTTCACGGACACGGCGACACGAGGACACGTTTCAGGTACTTAGACACGAGCACCTATACCTAGTCTAGTTGGGGACACGAGCACGAGGCCTGAGATGGCCTGTGTCGGGTGCACGACATGCGTGCACACCCGCACAACGCTATCCGGTGTGTGTACCCAGTTCACTCGATTTTGGGTTTAATTGTACTGGACATGTTTGTGTCCATCTTGGTGGACACGAACAGGTTGTGGGACACATATATGATGTGTTTATACACTACCAACCTCTGTTTTTTGTATTTTATATTGTTTTGACTTGTGAATTCTCGAAATGCCCATTTTCCTGATACATTCAAACCTGAGAATTTCCAGTTATAAATGTTAAACTTTGCCATCAATTTTTGACCTATTTAATACTGTTACATATTGGTTTTAGCTCCTAAATCATTTCTCCTATATGTAGTCTAGCTATAGTATGAATTTGGCGTGAATTGCATTGAGGATTGGGATCGAAATGTGGTTGTGAATGATTGGGACCAAACTGTCAATAACAGAATTATTTCCTGCATTTCCAGTTTCTTGGGATTAACTTTGGCAACTTTTTAAACCCTAAATTATGCTGTTAGTTATAGGTTTTAGTCTCTAAATTAGTTCTTCTATATGTAGTCTAACTATGTGTATGATTTTGGGATTGTTTGATTGGTGTTTGAAGTTGAAATGGGGTTTTGGAAGTAGGGACTGAAACTGAGAGTAGTTTCCTTTTTAATTGATTTTGAGTTCAAATGTTACTGATGCCAATCCCTTAAAACTGAGAATACAAGAGTGTTTGAAAACTGAGTTTAAATGGGTAATGATTCCAGTTTGACTTGTGCATTGTTGGGTTCCCTTTTTACAGTTATAGGCTCCAGATTTCATCATGTTATAGTCAATAACTGCCTTTTCTGCTCACTGTTTTATCAATTCTAGATTTTCATTATATCATAGACACCCTATTTCACTCATCCACACACACAGTCCACACACACTTGTTCACTACACACAGCCTTTGTATCTCTCCCTCTTCACTGTTTTATAATTTCTGCACACTGTTTTTACCATTACACACACACACAACATTTTCTCCTTGACAGTTTACTTGTACACTCTCCCTCTCTATATGCACATTCCATAGCCTTCATATAGATATGTATATAGTATGTATATATATAAAACATGTATAGTTACCTATACATATATTGGTTAAGCTATATATATGTGTATAATATGTGGTGTTCCTATTAATTGCCTATAACCTATGTATGAGCTTGTATAGGATATATACATATGTATGTAATGTATATGTTATATATAATGTAGATGTACAGTGTAATTAAATATAGATATTTTTCCTAGTCTTTTGTCTCTCCTTCTAAATACAATATGAATTGTGGCTATATAGCCTATGGTATATTGAGTGTGATAGTGTATATTGGCTTGATATGGGTCTAGTTAGCTAGTATAGCCTTGTTTAGACCATAGTGACCTAGTCTAGACTTGGTTGACCTAGTTTGACTTCTAGGATTGACCATAGTTGACCAAGAGTTGACTTTGGCCTAGATTGACCTAGAATCATGTAGAAAGCATAGTAGGGCTTCATTTTACTATTTTAGACTTGTTGTGACTTGTGCTGTTCTGATTAGGAGCCAGACACCACTCCTTGGACAGTACGTTTCATATTGGACACTCAGATACAGGCGAGTACATTCTCTGATCATTTCATATCCTGCTTAGAATTATTTCCTGCATTAAATTACTTTACTTGTGCTGTCACGACATTATCATGGATTAGTACTATATAGATCTTGTACTCCTGTGCTTTTACCATACATGTACAACTTTTTAGTGTAGATCATGTACAACTTTTTAGTGTAGATCATATACAACTCTTTAGTGTAGATCATGTACAACTCTATAGTGTAGATCATGTACAACCCTGTAGTGTAGATCATGTACAACTCTGTAGTGTAGATCATGTACAACTCTTTAGTGTAGATCATGTACAAATCTGTTCCGTTCATATGTGCTATCCTGTACTTTAACTCACTAGCCACTGTTAGTTCCTTACTTATAGTAGATATTTCTATTACAGTTTTCTCTCTCCGTTTACATACTGTATTCTTCAACACCTGTATCTTACTTTACTGTATGATTATATTTTCTAACCTGCTATGAACTGTTGAGATGTACTGTACTCGCCCCTGTTCTGACTGGACCTGTTGAAAATATTACAGAGGACGAGGAGGAGGCTGGTCTAGATACTTACTACGGGGCAGCCTTAGATGACACCTGCGAGCTGGACTCTCAGGAGGACCCAGCTCTAGCTGAGGATATCACCCCGATTGCCTAGACTAGATTAGTTAGGTTTATCTTACTTTATGCAGTCTTGAGACATGTTTTAGCTAGACTATATTTGAAGTTCAGAGTTGTATATATTCTTTCATTCTGTATCTGAGACCATGTGCTTCTTGATATTGCTGAGATTATCTTAGACAACTTTTCATCTATATATTTCTTTGAGTTCTATTTCATATCGTGCTATCTCTTCCTTAGTTGTGATTGAGTTTTACTGCTATGTCACCCCCATTCTGGGAGTATAAACTGTTTAGATATATATATTGTTAGATGTATGTTGACCTAGGACGGCGTTCTACCGCCGATACTGCGACGTAGGCTGGGCGTTATTACGTTCTCGTACCCTCACAGTGGGTGCAGGTCGTGACACATTTTTAGTGGTGGCCCATGCAGCATAGGCATACAGCGGAGCTCACTCGAGGCATTGAGCTGGCAGTGACTACAGTAGAGAGAGTCATAGCTCAGCCAGCGGCAGTCCCGCAGCCGCACCAGCCGCGGAAGAAGGGCATCCAGGACTTCCAGAAGATGCACCCTAGAGACTTCCGGGGGACAGAGGGGATCTTGTATGCCGATGAGTGGATTGAGCATATGGAGGAGATTTTCAGATTGGCTGAGATTTCGACGAGGCTCCAGATAGAGGCAGCGGCCAGCATGATGCAGGATCTGGCCCGTACCTGGTACCAGACCGACCCGAGGGTCGGCACAGCAGGACAGACTTGGGCAGCATTCAAGAAGCTGTTCAAGGAGAAGTTCTTTCCAGACGCAGCACTGGGGGCCCTCGAGACCCAGTTCGAGGCCCTAGTCTAGGGGAGCCAGTCCGTAGAGGAGTACGCAGGAGAGTTCTGCCGCCTGAGCAGATTTATGGATGACTTGTCCGAGATGACGAAGGCCCGGAGATTCCGGAAGGGCTTGGTAAAGGAGGTCAAGTCCTACACCAAGAACGCCCGCAGTGCTACATTTGAGGAGATCCTGGTGGACGTATTAGCTGCAGAGGATGATCTTGAGCTTAGGCTCAAGAGGGGACGAGACTCCCAGGGAGGCAGCAGTAGCGGAGGACCGGCAAAGAGGTCGCACTTTCAGCAGCAGCACTACCAGCAGCAGAGGCAGTTCCAGCCGCAGCCGTTTCAGCAGAGGCCAGTTCACCAGCAGCAGTTTCAGCATCAGGCACCAGACAGTCAGTTGCACCTTCTGCAAGAAGCCTGGGCATGTCTTCAATGAGTGCAGAAAGTGGCTCGGGAGGTGCCTTCTTTGCGGAGCGGCAGATCACCAGCTGAGGGATTGTGATAGGTCTGGGGGACGAGTAGCCCAGAAAGGAGGAGCCAGAGCAGCAGCAGGCCAACAGAGGGGACCAGCCCTGCCGATGCAGCAGCAGAGGTTCGTCCAGCACCAGCAGTAGGCCAGGGTAGGCCAGCAGGGGAGAGCTTTTGCCACGGCAGCAGAGGATGCAGATGCGATTGGAGAGCTGATTGCAGGTTCGATCCATCTCGACTCCAGTCCAGCATTTGCATTATTCGATTCCGGTACTTCGCATAGCTTCATATCAGTATCTTTTGCGATTAGACACGGTATCATAGCTGAATCGTTGCCTAGGACTTACAAGATCACGACCGGGGGTGGCATTATCCTCGTGAGTGATGTTTGTAAGGATCGGAGAGTAGTTTTGGGAGGCTGTGAGTTGGAGGTGAGCCTGCTCGTAATGCCATTACCAAACTACGATATAGTACTAGGCATGGATTGGTTGAGCAGGCACCACGCCAGCATTGATTACAGAGGGGGTAGAGTTCTCTTCAGAGCGCCGGGGGAGCCAGAGTTCGAGTACTCCAGACGTCAGACAGAGCAGAGCAGCGGAGTCTTCTGTGGAGTCTCGGTCGAGGTGCAGACGATTCCACACCCCTTGATAGCAGAGTATATGGATGTTTTTCCAGAGGAGTTGTCGGGATTGCCACCAGATAGAGACATAGAGTTCTCGATAGACTTGGTTCCAGGAGCGAAGCCCATCTCTCAGCATGTCTATCGGGTGAACAACAGCGAGCTGGTGGAGCTGAAGAAGCAGGTGGATGAGCTGCAGGACAAGGGCTTCATCCGCTCGAGTTCATCGCCATGGGGTACACCAGTGTTGTTTGTGCCGAAGAAGGATGGGTCAGTACGCATGTGTATTGACTATAGGGCACTCAACAACCTCACGATCAAGAACAAATACCCACTGCCGCGGATCGATGATCTATTTGACCAGTTGAGCGGAGCTCGGGTATTTTTCCAAGATTGATCTGAGGTCGGGATATCACCAGGTGAAGGTGAAGGGGGAGGATATTCCCAAGACCGCTTTTAGGACACGGTACGGGCAGTTCGAGTTTTTGGTTATGCCGTTTGGGCTAACCAATGCACCAGCAGTGTTTATAAACCTTATGAATAAGGTATTCCGCCATTATCTGGATCAGTTTGTGGTGGTGTTTATTGACGACATCTTGGTATATTCCAAGACTGAGGAGGAGCACGAGGAGCATTTGAGGATCGTGCTGGAGACTCTCAGGAAGGAGCAGCTTTACGGGAAGCTCTCCAAATGTGAGTTCTTCTTGGATCGGGTGGACTTCTTGGGGCATGTGGTGACTGGAGATGGTATCGCAGTTGACCCCAAGAAGATTGTAGCAGTTGAGGCATGGACAGCGCCGACTTCAGTTGCAGAGATCATGAGTTTCCTGGGGCTGGCAGGATATTATCGGAGATTTGTGCAGGATTTCTTCCGGGTTGTAGAGCTATTGACACGGTTGACCCGGAAGGATGCTGAGTTTGTTTGGTCAGAGGAGTGTCAGGCAACTTTTGATGAGTTGAAGAAGCGACTTACGACAGCTCCGATTCTGACATTGCCTTCAGGATCAGGTGGATACACTATTTATAGTGACGCTTCAGGGAAGGGGCTGGGTTGCGTCCTGCAGCAGCATGGAAAGGTGATTGCCTATGCTTCTAGGCAATTACGTCCCCATGAGAAGAACTACCCTACCCACGACCTGGAGCTGGCGGCGGTAATTTTTGCTTTAAAGTTGTGGAAGCATTATCTGTATGGGGAGAGGGGGGAGATCTTCACAGATCACAAGAGCTTAAAGTATGTGTTCACTCAGAAGGAGTTGAACATGAAGCAGCACAGATGGTTGGAGTTGATGAAGGACTTCGATATTGCACTGCAGTATCATCCAGGGAAGGCCAACGTGGTTGCCGATGCCTTGAGTAGGTATCCGACAGCCATGTGTTTGACCATGGATCGGCATTTGCTTGTCGACTTGGAGAGCCTTGGGATTGAGGTGATCGTGCCCGGAGTGCAGATGCAGCTATGGGGGATGCAGATTCAGTCAGACTTGGTAGAGAGGATCAAGTCAGCACAGTTTGAGGACGTTGCTCTGTGGTGTCTCCGAAAGCAGGTTCAAGCAGGATTGCTGGAGGGCGAGTTTTCTCTTGCAGAGGATGGTGCCTTGAGGTACGGTTCCAGATTATGTGTGCCCAGCGGAGATCTCAGGGAGCAGGTTATGCAGGAGGCCTACAGATCTCAGTACTCTATACACCCGGGTGCCAACAAGATGTACCGAGATCTGAGGGAGCATGTTTGGTGGTCAAGAATGAAGCGGGAGGTGGCTCGCTTCGTGGCTAGGTGTTTGGTCTGTCAGCAGGTCAAGGCAGAGAGACAGAGGCCCGGTGGATTGTTGCAGCCGCTGCCCATTCCCGAGTGGAAATAGGAGCATATCACTATGGACTTCGTATCAGGATTGCCGCGCATACCAGGAGGGAAAGATGCGATTTGGGTCATCGTTGACAGGTTGACCAAATCGGCCCACTTCTTGCCATTCAAGGTGGGTACGTCTACAGAGAGGCTGGCGGAGATGTATATGCGGCAGATAGTCAGGACTCATGGGGTTCCAGTCAGTATCGTCTCAGATCGGGATAGTCATTTTACTTTCCATTTCTGGAGGAGTCTGCAGACCAGCTTGGGCACTCAGCTCAAGTTTAGTACTGCATACCACCCCCAGACGGACGGACAGTCAGGTCGGACTATTCAGACCCTTGAGGATATGCTGCAGACGTACGTCCTAGACTTTGGAGGTTCCTGGGAGGATCATCTTCATTTGGTGGAGTTTGCCTATAATAATAGTTTTCAGGCCAGCATTGAGATGTCACCTTTCGAGGCTCTGTACGGGCGTAGGTGTCGTACACCCTTATCCTGGGATGACGTTGGTGAGCGAGCTTTACTGGGGTCAGAGATGGTTGTTGATGAGGCCGAGAAGGTGAAGCTCATCAGGGACAGACTTTGCGTAGCGCAGGACAGACATCGGCACTGGGTCGATAGCCACCGGAGGCCCTTGGAGTTTGAGGTACAGTTTAGAGTAGGATTAGATTTAGGTTTGTTTGTTTATGATTTTTGATCATGTTTGTTTATTATAATTAATTGAGACCTTGCTTGTGTTTAGGTCGGAGACCAGGTTTTCTTGAGGATATCTCCGACTCGTGGTACGATACATTTCGGTGTGGGTGGAAAGCTTAGCCCACGCTTCATCGGCCCTTTCGTTATCAGCGGGAGAGTCGATGACGTTGCATACAGGCTAGACTTGCCGCCTGTACTAGTAGGGATCCATAACGTATTTCATATATCACAGTTGAGACGGTACGTGGCTGACCCTAGCCATGTGCTCGATCATTCAGAGATAGAAGTTGGGCCTTCTCTCAGCTATCCAGAGCAGCCAGTGGAGATTCTGGATCGACGGAAGAAGGTTCTGAGGAACCAGGTGATACCCTTGGTACGCGTCGCATGGAGGCATCATTCTCCAGGAGAGTCTACCTGGGAGCGGGAGGATGAGATGCGCGAGCGCTACCCTTATCTTTTTGGACCGTGAGGTATGCTTTCTATCCTTCTCATCAGATGTATTTCGCCTTTCAATTTCGAGGACGAAATTCTTTTAAGGAGGGTAGATTTGTCACTACCACATTTCTAGTGTGTGGGTATTTTTGTCATTTTTGGGGTAATTTAAATTTATTAGAATTTATTAGAATTTATTAGAATTTTTGGGAATTTTTAGGAATTATTTTGGAATTGTTTGGACTAGATTAATTTTTGGCTAGTTTGGACCCATGTAGACCAACCTAGGAGCTAACCCTAGTTAGTATGGACTTGGTTAGGTTATGTGACTCTAGTCTAACCTAGCCTAATCTATGGTTTGGTCATTAGAACCTATTTAGCTATAGAAATTAGATAAGTCATAAGTCATGACTTATGGTTTGAACCATTTAATAAAACAACTTAGCCATAGCCTATGTGACTTGGCCCAAAGCCCAAAAATTAGAAAACCCTAACCCTACCTGACTTGGCTAGCCAGCTAAAGCTTTGGGAACCACACCCCTATAAGTACTCTCTTAGTTTAGGGCTAGCCTATTTAGGAAAGAACAAGTTAAGAAGAAAGGTATTTTCAAATCTTTAGAAATTCATTATAAATCCATTTTAAATCCTTTTTCCCCAAACCAATTCCATTAGGACCTAAATTCATTGTCCTTGCTGTTGGTATTGATTGTTTACAGGAAGGAAACAATTTGTAGGATTTTGGTGGCTTGAGGAATCATTCCATTTGGGGATTTTTCACCCATTGTTCTTCAATAGGTAACTTTCTCTACACCCCACGGATTTTCGTTTTGTCTGCATCATTAGGGAGCCCTAGACCTAACCTAACAGTAGGAATAGGAAACCTTAAGTTTTTGTGTTGTTTCGTGTCCAATCTGGACACGTATCAGTGTCCTGTGCATGGTGTTTGTGGAAATGCCACAGTAAAACTTTTCTTATTATTTTTTATTTGTGTTTGAATGAAAAATCATGTTTTGGTGTCGCTTATCCATTTCTGTAGCTCTGAGTTGATTTCGTGCCTGTGTCGTGTCGTTTGGACACGCGTGCACACGGCCTCGCGCACGGCCTGGGGGATCCCCTGCTACTCGGGGTCCCCACAGGACACGACACGGCGTGTCTTGACACAAAATTTTGTGGGAACATTGGGGCACTGTCTGTCGTCACTCTCCCCAAGTTTCACGAGATTTCGTGGTCTGGATTGGGAGATATCGACCGTGTACGGGGCCACTGTTCTGCGCACAGTGTGCACTTAGCCACTGATACGGCTTTGGTTCACAGACACGGCGACACGAGGACATGTTTCAGGCACTTAGACACGAGCACCTATACCTAGTCTAGTTGGGGACACGAGCACGAGGCCTGAGATGGCCTGTGTCGGGTGCACGATACGCGTGCACACCCGCACGACGCTGTCCGGTGTGTGTACCCAGTTTACCCGATTTTGGGTTTAATTATACTGGACACGTTTGTGTCCATCTTGGTGGACACGAACAGGTTGTGGGACACATATATGATGTGTTTATACACTACCAACCTCTATTTTTGTATTTTATATTGTTTTGACTTGTGAATTCTCGAAATGCCCATTTTCCTGATACATTCAAACCTGAGAATTTCCAGTTATAAATGTTGAACTTTGCCATCAATTTTTGACCTATTTAATACTGTTACATATTGGTTTTAGCTCCTAAATCATTTCTCCTATATGTAGTCTAGCTATGGTATGAATTTGGGGTGAATTGCATTGAGGATTGGGATCGAAATATGGTTGTGAATGATTGGGACCAAACTGTCAATAACAGAATTATTTCCTGCATTTCCAGTTTCTTGGGATAAACTTTGGCAACTTTTTAAACCCTAAATTATACTGTTAGTTATAGGTTTTAGTCTCTAAATTAGTTCTTCTATATGTAGTCTAACTATGTGTATGATTTTGGGATTGTTTGATTGGTGTTTGAAGTTGAAATAGGGTTTGGAAGTAGGGACTGAAACTGAGAGAGTTTCCTTTTTAATTGATTTTGAGTTCAAATGTTACTGATGCTAATCCCTTAAAACTGAGAATGCAAGAGTGTTTGAAAACTGAGTTTAAATGGGTAATGATTCCAGTTTGACTTGTGTATTGTTGGGTTCCCTTTTCACAGTTGTAGGCTCCAGATTTCATCATGTTATAGTCAATAACTGCCTTTTCTGCTCACTGTTTTATCAATTCCAGATTTTCATTATATCATAGACACCCTATTTCACTCATCCACACACACAGTCCACACACACTTGTTCACTACACACAGCCTTTGCATCTCTCCCTCTTCACTGTTTTATAATTCTTGCACACTGTTTTTACCATTACACACACACACAACATTTCTCCTTGACAGTTTACTTGTACACTCTCCCTCTCTATATACACATTCCATAGCCTTCATATAGTTATGTATATAGTATGTATATATATATAAAACATGTATAGTTACCTATACATATATTGGTTAAGCTATATATATGTGTATAATATGTGGTGTTCCTATTAATTGCCTATAACCTATATATGAGCTTGTATAGGATATATACATATGTATGTAATATATATGTTATATATAATGTAGATGTACAGTGTAATTGAATATAGATATTTTTCCTAGTCTTTTGTCTCTCCTTCTAAATGCATTATGAATTGTGGCTATATAGCCTATGGTATATTGAGTGTGATAGTGTATATTGGCTTGATATGGGTCTAGTTAGCTAGTATAGCCTTGTTTAGACCATAGTGACCTAGTATAGACTAGTTTGACCTAGTCTAGACTTGGTTGACCTAGTTTGACTTCTAGGGTTGACCAGAGTTGACCAAGAGTTGACTTTGGCCTAGATTGACCTAGAATCATGTAGAAAGCATAGTAGGGCTTCATTTTACTATTTTAGACTTGTTGTGACTTGTGCTGTTCTGATTAGGAGCCAGACACCACTCCATGGACAGTACGTTTCATATTGGACACTCAGATACAAGCGAGTACATTCTCTGATCATTTCATATCCTGCTTAGAATTATTTCCTGCATTAAATTACTTTACTTGTGCTGTCACGACATTATCACGGATTAGTACTATACGGATCTTGTACTCCTGTGCTTTCACCATACATGTACAACTTTTTAGTGTAGATCATGTACAACTTTTTAGTGTAGATCATGTACAACTCTTTAGTGTAGATCATGTACAACTCTGTAGTGTAGATCATGTACAACCCTGTAGTGTTGATCATGTACAACTCTGTAGTGTAGATCATGTACAACTCTTTAGTGTAGATCATGTACAAATCTGTTCCGTTCATATGTGTTATCTTGTACTCTGACTCACTAGCCACTGTTAGTTCCTTACTTATAGTAGATATTTTTATTACAGTTTTCTCTCTCCGTTTACATACTGTATTCTTCAGCACCTGTATCTTACTTTACTATATGATTATATTTTCTAACCTGCTATGAACTGTTGAGATGTACTGTACTCACTCTTGTCCTGACTGGACCTGTTGAAAATATTACAAAGGACGAGGAGGAGGCTGGTCTGGATACTTACTACGGGGCAGCCTTAGATGTCACCTGCGAGCTGGACTCTCAGGAGGACCCAGCTCTAGCTGAGGATATCATCCTGATTTCCTAGACTAGATTAGTTAGGTTTATCTTACTTTATGCAGTCTTGAGACATGTTTTAGCTACTATATTTGGAGTTCAGAGTTGTATATATTCTTTCATTCTGTATCTGAGACCATGTGCTTCTGGATATTGCTGGGATTATCTTAGACTACTTTTCATCTATTTATTTCCTTGAGTTCTATTTCATATCGTGCTATCTCTTTCTTAGTTGTGATTGAGTTTTACTGCTATGTCACCCCCATTCGGGGAGTATAAACTGTTTAGATATATATATATTGTTAGATGTATGTTGACCTAGGACAGCGTTCTACCGTCGACACTGCGGCGTAGGCTGGGCGTTGTTACGTTCTCGTACCCTCATAGTGGGTGCGGGTCGTGACAACCCCCGTGGCAATCTATGCTGGCATGGTGTCTGCTCAACCAATCCATACTGAGTTGTTTCACTTAACAAAATGTCTAAAATTGACTTTTGAAAGAAAAAGAGAAAAAGTACAAAAGTATAAGTTGTTTATGGAAAGTATTGCTATGGAAGTCTAATCTGAGAGCGATCACTTTGTTCCTTGGACCATACGATGATGATGAAGAAAATTGCTTGAAGAAGACGTACAATCGGAAGAACTAAGTCACCAGAAAGGTATCGAGCAACGGCACTGATGGCACAGTCGAATGCTTTCCTGCTTTGCTTTACCGTTTTCTTGAAAAAAGTTGAAGAAATGCTTCTGGGATCTTTCTTGATTCTTGTCTGTGTTGAAAATAAGTTTATTTATAGACTAGACCCTCTGTGCGTAAAAAGCAACATAATCGAGTCTTTACGCAAGTAACTGTTACCCACGATTGACACATGTCCCATAACTTCAGCAATATAGGGAGAGCACGTACACACGTTCCTCGATAAGTGTGGCATGAAAGCCACGTATGCAGACCACGTTCTCATATAGCCAAAAAAGATCGGGCGTAAAAATGACCCAAAATATACTTCCTGCGTAAAGTAGCAGACTGGGCGTAAAATAGCCCAAAATAGACTTCCCGCGTAAAGTTGCTGAAAAGTAGCCTTGAGCGTAAAATTAGCTCAAGTAAACTTTACGCTCACAAAAGCCTTGAGCGTAAAAGCTCGAATAGCTTTCGTGCGTAAAAGAAGCAGTCTCTTCAGCGTAAAGTAGCCCATCTACACATTAAACGACAAGTGTTGGGTTTAGTGTAAATCAAATCTTCTCGGCTTTTGTACAATCCGCTGTCATAAAATCATTATGTCAGAACAGTATCATGTGCATTAAATGCGATGATTTGACAGTCTGTCCCTCGCGTAAAAGCCTTGAGGATGGCTCTCGCGTAAAGTAGCTCGCGTAGAGTTTTACTATGTTTGTCTTACGTAAAGTCTGAGTTTGACTCTGTTTCACTTGCGTAAAGTTCTCAACTTCTTTGAGTTAGTCCATGAAGAACTTTTTACGCTCCTACAAGACCCCCTTCAAAGTTTTTAAATTTTTTTAAAATCTGAAATACTTTAAACAGAAGCGTAAAATCTGGGATATTCAACAGACCCCGTAGAATTCGGGATACCCAACGGTCATCTGCGTAGAGTTCTCGATACTCAATAGTCCGCGTAAAAGTCGAAATATCCAACCGTCAGCATAATTTTGGGAATTTGAACCGATTTCAAAATTCTCTATAAATAGAGTTTTACGAGTAGAGAGAGAAATTTACTCTTCCTTTGCAATCTCGAACTTCTTTACTCTCTTTCTTCGCAATCTCAATTCAAATCCATGGCCCTCAAGAGCAAGACCGTCGCCGGTACCAAAGGCAAGAAACCCGCCGCTGCTTCGTCGATGGCTGAGCGTACGGAAACCACTATCCCATCGTCGGTGGCACCGCGACAGACTAACCCCACTGTGGCTCTGGCCATGAAAGGTAGAATACTACCTAACTTCGGCCGTGAGTTCGCCGGAGAAGAAAGAGACTCAAACTTTTAAACTTCACACCCACGTCTATACGTGTCAGCGTAGAAATTGAAATAACAAAATACGTCCATGTTATACGTGTCAGCATAAAAATAAAACATACACCCACGTGTATACGTGCCAGCGTAAAAATCAAAATACCCTCACGTCTATACGTGCCAGCGTAAAAATCAAAATACGCTCACATCAATATGTGCCAGTAAAAATCAAAATATGCTCACGTCTATACGTGCCAGCACAAAAATCAAAATATGCTCACGTTAATACGTGCCAGCGTAAAAATTAAAATAGGCTCACATCTATATATGCCAGCGTAAAATTCACAAGTGAAAAGACTTTGCGTAAAACAAAAAACTTTTACATTTTTAAAAATTTTATCAACTTTAATTTTTTGCACATAAGCGTAAAGTTTTGCATAGTCAAGTTCTCTAGTATAGAGTCTTTTATGCGTAAAATTCAGACCAAGTCATCTGCGTAAAAATTCAAATTAGATTTTTACTAACTTGATTTTTCTTTTTCTTTTGGCAGTGGACTTGCAAATTCATCCGCTTGCAGAAATATTTGGCTCGCCAGCTGGTATGGTGGGCTCAAATTACTTGGAGAATTTGTCCCATGTGGAGTTCCCTCAGTCGAATCCAGAATACCCTGAAGGGAGACAACAGCTAATAGCTGCTCAGTGGGACAGAATGCTGTTGTCTATGATAAATAGAGAAGTGTTGGTATCGCTAGATGACCAACAATTTTTGAAGTCAGCCTTTTTGTTTGGGGATGCGATAGATTTCCAGTCACAAACACACCCCAAGAAGGAGGCTTGGGTGTTTAAGTTTGGAGAGAGGGCAATGTATCTCCCCAACATGGCCAGAGATTATCCCCTATCTGCATTCGTCCATGCCACCCATCTTCGACAGATGCTATGGAACCTGACTCCCAGCAGTCATAGTAGGCCGGGGAGAATCATTTTCAAGAGGGATAGAGCCAACGAAATGGGTTACCACATTAGTGCTCCTAGTGGTGGTGTCGTCCCTTTCTCTGGTCTACTGCCTGGGTTTACACCGAGTGAAGATTCAGCTCTGATCCAACCGGTGCAGACTCCAATATTTATTAACAAGTTCATAAGGGCAGCAGTTTTATATCCTCAGGCCAACCCTAAGCTACCAGGGTGGTTGACTCCTTATAACCAGAACTGGATCCAACTTAATGCTTGGATCATGAAGAACTTCAAGATGGACCTGGAAGCCATCGGCCTTTATGAAGCAGTAGCCTCGACGAGCTAGGGTATACCGATGAACAGTAACCTGTTCTTGGCTCTGATGGAGTTGTACATGAGTTCAACAGAAACTTCTGCAACCCCACTAGGTGAGATGGGTCTTGCCCTGTACGAGATGCAATTCATCTCTAAGCTGCGATGGATGAAGCTCCTTATGAAGAGTATGTTCCCTCTAACCGGGAACTAGCAGAAATCAAAGAGAAAAATCCTCAATTGGTTGAGGTCTACCAAGAACTGATGTGCCATTACCTAATTTGCACCACTATGTATGACAGTGGGTCGCATTTGGCATATACTAATAAATGGACAACCTATTTATTCTACCATGAGAATAGGATACCCAAGAACGAGAAGGGGAGATACCAAGAAAACAAGGCTCCAACCATCAACCCTTGTTCAATAATCCCTTCAAATATGATCCATAGTTTGATGATTTCACATAAGTCTCCGGACTAGCATATGTCCACTAAGACTGGAGACATCCCTGCGGGGACTGAAACTTTAAGCTACCTGAGGCATGGCAGTCAGAGGATCTCAAAAGAAGCCTTGCTGGCAGGCTTTCTGTCTCTATGGCTGTAGACATGGATCGTGCCAGGGATAAGCACAGTTGACAGAATTCATCGAAACGTATTGTGGCCTGCAGTACGTTTGGTGTTCAAGGTCAGAATCAACCTGCTATCGGCAATGGTGTGTCGAATAAACGCAGGTTTGCGGACCTTTGGTGAGGAATTAATCAACAATACTCCTCATCGAAAAGAATTCCCAAGGGTGGAGATGCCCTACACTTATCTGATGGGCTGGCTACTGCATCATAACTGTAGTTTGTTACCCCCAGGCCCTGGAGATAATGCAGAGATCTTCCTCCAAAAATTCAATAAAGCTACGTGGACTGCAACTACAGTGGCAGACACCCGATCAGTACTAAACTATTCTCATGGATGGAACTTTTTCTGTACAAGACCACAAGTTTCGGCTGACTGCCTCTGTGTACAATTTGAAGATAGAGGAGAAGGGAGGACTTCATTGCATGTGCCAGTTTTTAAATGGCTAATGTGCATCAGACCCTCCCATCTGATGTACAGGAATGAAGATAACTGTGCGCTCGAACCGTATTTACCAAGTCAGTTCGCTCGTTAGTTTGGATATGACCAACTTCACGTTGGTAATCCCTCTACCAGCTTCTACCATTATGGGAAGTTTTGACGGTGCAAGAGCGTGGAGATACTTTAGCACTGCTTGTACCGGTGCTATATTCTGGGTATCCACCGCTACAAGTACAACCGAGCTACGAATACTTCATACGTATGCTCGCTTTTATGCATCCATTCGCTCCTTCGTGCATGGCTATAAATGAAGGGGAGTCTTCGATGGCCCAAGTAAGGGAACATCGAAGAACCAGTCAGGGTACTTCCAGACATACCCGACGACGCTGCTGTTCCAGATGAGTATTTGGAAGTAATCCCTGCGAAAGCTGGAAAAATAGCTGCAGGACCTGTTATTATCAGCAAAACCCGGAAGCGAAGATCAGATGCGGCTGTTACCCTCCCAGAGGAGAAGAAGATCACTGTCAAAGGGCCTTCTAGACAGAGAGCCGCTACTCCAGAGGGCGAAACTCCTGTCGAAAAGCCTCAATACATTGCATCTTCTTTAACTCATCCTGGAGAAGGATCCTCGGCATCCCAACCAGCAGCATCAACAGAAGATGTGGGGCTCCTATCTCCTGGACGCCTCAGCTCATCACTTCATCTGTCTTTGCCACAAAAGGCACAAGCTACTGAGGACGCTGCCACTACACATACTATTGATCGAGAGCTCATCCCATCAGATGAACCGGCTCTTGTCTTCGATGATGATGACTGGGATGGGGACTATGACTCGTACTTGGTACGTCCTGCACCTACTCCAGGTAAATATAAATCACACAAAATCTATACAAGATTATGTATTATGATTTTGTATATTAATTTATTTTGTTTAATTTGTAGGTGTCATCACTACAGCAAAGCCTGTGGCTCCTCCTCTTCCTCAAGAAGCCATTTATGAATAAAACATGGAATCCGAGAAAGAGAATTCTTCTTCAGAAGAAGATAATGTCCAAGAGGAAGTACAACAAGAGCCCGAAGTAGAGGCTCAGCCAGAATTGTCTTCTCTTGCTGAAAACAGAGAAGAAGAACAAACTGCAGAAGAACCAACTGCAGATGAAGAAACGGCTGCTGAAGAAGAAATAGACTTCAATGAAGAAACTGAAGTACTCCCAGAGCCAGAAGAGCCAGTAGCCTATAAAGGTGATGAGGATATGGTCAACTCATCAACTGAAGCTGGAGACATTGTAATAGCATCTTCTGTTATTGCTACTGATCCAGTACAAGTTCCTGAGAAGACGGTATCTGAACCGGAGTCAGCTACGGTGATTACCATTCCTCCCACAACCATCACCGCCACTGAAACTCAAGTAGTTTCAACTCCAGAAGCGGCTGGAGTAATGATCCAAAAGAGTGCTGAAGACATTGTCCCTGAAGCTCCTGGGGATCAGTTAGCCATGGTAGCAGCGACAACATTGACTCCATCTCAGTCTGTTACCAAAGTAACAATATCTGCTCCTAGTCTTCAGAAACGGGACTTGGTAGACATAGCCGCAACACCGAGCTCAAATGCAGAAATGAATCTCTTAGTTAAGATCCATACTGAAACCTTCTATAAAACTTTAACGGCCTTAATCAAGATGGTTTTAAAGAAAGGCCTTAATTATGAAAGCTTGAAGGCTGCCATTGCTCTTACGATCAGAAATATCGCCATGTTCAATGATGCAGCGAGAGCAGCGGCATTGGAGAAGGTAGTAGAGGAACTTGAAGGGCCCATTAGAGAATATCTAAGGCTGTCAAATAAAACTATTGAAAGTCTTATCCAAAGAGAGTATGACGCTTTATCAGCTGAATACACCGCTCGGGAGACTACTTTCAATGAATCTCTCCAAGAGTACAACAGCAAGGTCGCAAAAGAAAAAGCTTTTTTGGCTGAAGCTAAGCCCCAGCTGGATATCCAGAGAGAAGCCTATGAAACTTCAAATATGAGAATTTATCAACGGAATGATAGAATTCGTGAAGTTGAGGCAGAATTAGCTCGCTTGAAGGCGAAGAGGGAGCAGTTGATCACAGCTCGAGACCAACATCTAACACAGAGCTTAATTTTCGAGGAATAAGTCTTCGGTGCTGAAGGTACCATCAAAACCCTTGACGAAGCCAAGGATAAGATGATAGTCACTTTTGCTAGACTTTCTCATCTCTGTACTCCCGAAGCCCGACGCTCCGTAGCTATCAAAACTGTACTGAGCTCTCATAAAAAGTATTTGGCAGAGCTGCAAAAACTACTCGAAGATGTATCTGCTCCACCTTAGGAGATAAAGAATATTGAATAAAGAAAAAAATTATCTTCTGTCTTTTGCTTTCTGTAATATTACAAGAAATGAAGGAAACATTTGTTTTGTGACCCTGTCATTTATTTTGAAGTTAAACAATAGGTATGAAATAGAAAACACTTATCAGAGGTATGGACATGACAAGTCTTCTGAACTCAATAATTTATATCTATCCAGAGGTAATATGGACATGATAGATAATGAATCTTGTTTTTTTTTTAGAGTGTACAATACTATCAGAGGTAATATGAACGTGACAGATCGTAACGACTCAAAGAAAAATAGATTAATATCTATTCAGAGGCCATATGGACATGATAGATAAGAAAATAAGTAGACTTAATATTTATTCAGAGGTCATAAGAACATGATAAATAATAATAAAAAATTCTAAAAATCAGCTGGTAAGACAGAAGATCAAAATTCTCTTTTAGGAGAACAAATAATATCTGCTTAACCAAATATTGGTAGCTGGAGAAATAAAGAAGAAATTTAGACATAATATTTCTTCAAGAATTTGCCATTAATTGGCATCATGAGCAAATCTCCATTAGGTTTAGACAACCTTTAAGCATCATTAGAGAAGACTGTCTCAACTACATAAGGACCTTCCCATTTTGCTTAGAATTTTCTTTTGCTCTTATGAGTCATCACCATCGGTCTTCGAACAGCTAGAACTAACTCATCGACTTTGAATACCCTCTCTTTAACTTTACGATTGAAAGCTCGAGATATGCGTGCTTAATATAACTCAATGTGCTGTTGCGCTTGAAGACGTTTCTCGTCCAATCCTTCAAGTTTTTGGAGTCGTAAGTGATCATTATTCTCTGAGGTTAGCTCATTAGCAATGGCTATTCTAAGAGATGGGATTTGGATTTCCAGTGGAAGAACAGCTTCACATCCGTAAACCAATAAGAATGGTATAAAACCAGTCGGAGTTCGGACTGTCGTTCGGTAAGCCCATAAACATTCTCCAAGTTTCTCATTCCAATCAGTTTATTAGAAGAGATGAACTTTTTGAAAAGTTTAATGATTATTTGTTAAAAGCTTCGGCCAAACCATTAGCAGCTGGATTATAGGCCGTAGAAGCTATATTTTGGATTCGATTCTTATCACAGAATCGATAAAACGCCTGACTGGTAAATTGAGGTCCATTATCATGGATTATCCTTCGGGGAATCCCAAAACGATAAATGAAATGGTGTTTGATGAAGCTAACCACATTAGATGTTTTCACTTCAACAAGGGGAACCGCTTTCGTCCATTTAGAAAAGTAATCGGTTAGAGCCAAGAGAAACCGATGTCCCTTGACAGAAGGAGGGTTAATCGGACCAATAATATCCATACCCCAAGCTTCGAAGGACCAAGAAGCTGTTGTTGGATGTAAGAATTTAGATGGTTGATGAATAAAATCAGTATGAATCTGACATGCTTTATACTGTCTGGCGTAATCCACAGCATCTGCTATCATGGAAGGCCAATAATATTCCATTCTTTGGATACGGTCCTGTAATTTTGGACTCGGTTGATGGGCACCGCAGACACCAACATGAGCTTCCTGGAGTGTTTGCTTAGCTTCACTCTCAGAGAGACAATGTAGCAAAAGTCTATCATATGAACGACGATATAACATATGCAAAGAAGAATCGTAGTAGAGTCGAAATGATCTTCTCTTGATTGATGCAGCTTCTTTTGGATCTTCAGGTAAAATCCTATAAACCGCATAATCAATGAATGGACTTCTCCAATCCTTTTGTTGAGAACTTGATTATGTAGTATAACTCTATTCGATATGCAAATTATTCTTGACACATAATAAATCTCGATCTAACAAAGTAATGGTATTTTATCTTCTAATTGGAACAGCTAAGTCTGCAGCTAAACTATAAAGACTGTCAGCTTTTAAATTTTGAGAACGTGGTACGAATTCGATGAAGAATCCTTTGAATGAAAGGACCAATTCAATTACCACTTGATGATAGGGAATGAGGTCAGGATTTCTGACTTTATATGTCCCTCTGACCTGATTAACATTCAGTTGAGAGTCTCCATAAGCTTTCAGGAACTCAATGTCCAATTATTTTGCTACTTGAAGACCAATTAGCAGAGCATTATATTCTGCCACATTGTTGGAGCATGGCTCATTGAGAGAATAAGTACGGTAAATGACCATTTTATCAGGAGAGACCAAGACGATGCCTACTCCGGAGACAATATTGCCTTTAGGTCCAACCCGCGATGCTCCATCAAAATATAGTTGCCAAATATCCTCTCTCAAAGTCATGTTGCAATCCACGACTTCATCTGGAATGTCCTCATATAACTTAGAAGTTTCAGGTATAGGGTGAGCTGCTAAGAAATCAGCTAATGCTTGAACCTTCACTGATTTTTGAGGTACATAGACCATATCATAAGGAGTAAGTAACATCGCCCAGGTGGCTAACCTAGAGTTAAGAATACTCAATTTTCTTATCAATATCTGAATAGGATTTATTCTGGATATGACACGAATAGTCTGTCCTGACACATAATGTCGTATCTTTTGAACGGCAAAAACCAAGGCCGGACATTCTTTCTCCACAGGAGTATACCTGTGTTCAGCTCCAACCATCATTCAGCTAAGATAATAAATTGCATGTTCATGGCCCTTATCACTTTTCTGTGCAAGAAGAGCACCGAAAGAATGATCTAAGGCTCGAACATATAGCAAAAATGGAATTCCTACCACTGGAGGTACCAGAACAGGTGGATTTGTAAGGTATTGCTTGATGTAATTAAAGGCTCTCTGACATACTTCATCCCAGACAAATAATACACCTTTCTTTAATAGACGAGAAAAAGTTTGACATCTCCTAGAAAGATTGGATATAAATCTCCTGATATAAGCAATACGACCTTGGAAGCCACGAAGTTCTTTTAAATTGTGTGGAGGACGCATTTCAAGAATTGCTTTGATTTTATCAGGATCAACGTGGATACCTTGAGAAGTAATGACAAATCCTAAAAACTTGCCATTAGAAACCCCTAAGAAAGACTTAGTAGGATTCATCTTCAATTGATGCTGACGCATCAACTCAAATACTGTCTAGTCTTGAATATGATCATCTTTTCATTGACTTTTAACAGCAATATCATCCACATAATATTCAACTATTTTTCGTAGATGTTGTTGAAAGATGTTGCTCATAGCCCGTTGATACGTAGCACCGGCATTTTTCAGACCAAACGGCATAACCGTATAGCAGTAAACTCTAAGGGGTGTACGAAAAGTGGTATGCTTTTTATCTCCTAGATGCATCTTAATTTGATTGTATCATGAAAATCCGTCCATGAAAGACATGCGTTCAAAACCACATGTATTGTCTATCATGACATCGGTAATTGGAAGTAGAAATTCGTCTTTTGGAGAAGCTGCATTAAGATCCCGAAAATCTATGCAAACTCGGACTTTTTCATTTTTCTTTATAACAGGAACAATGTTGACAATCCAGTCTGGGTGTTGTTCTTCACGAACAAAGCCACATGTGATCAGCTTTTTGACTTTTGCTTCAATTGTATCCATCATATCTGGTCGAAAACGTCGTTGCTGTTGTTTTACAGGCATGGCATTAGGAAGACTATTAAGTTTATGAGTAGCTACTTTAGGATCTAGACCCGACATATCCTCATAACTTCATGCAAAGATATCAATATATTCTTTAATCAGCTGCACCAACTCTTCCTTTTTATCTTCAGAAAGGTTTTTACTGATGAATATTGGCTTGGATGTAGTTCCATCTCCAACATCAATCTGGACGATTTCATCTTCTGTAGGTGGCTGTCGCTGTTCAAAACGAAGCTCCCATTGAGTGTTCATTTGTTGTACCCAAGGATCATTTTCAAATGGCTCGGATTCACCATCAGTTTGAACCATGTTGACTGAAAAGATGTACTCAGATTCATCATAATAGTTTCCTCCAGAATATGAGGATTGTAAAAAACTGGAAGAACATTCTTCTTCTATATCTTTTTTGTACATGTGGGATGTGTCAGATTCGATAAACTGGATTTCTTCAGAATCTGAGGATTGTGAAGAACTAGAAAAAAAATTCTTCTTATATATCTTCATTAAACATGTGGGATGGATCATATCACAACCCATGATGAGTTTTCTGGTAAAATAGATCACCACATTATGGTAACCGTCTACCTTTGCCTTGATTGAGACCTTTTATAGTCTTCAAATCATATCCCATATTCTGGATAATCTTAAGAGATTGTTGACTATATTTGTCAATTCGGATTCTTCCTTTATCTTTCTCTCTGAGATCATCTGTCTGAGCAACAGGGATATTTTTAGCCATGCCAAACACAATTTGGCGCTTGTTTTTCTTATTAGACGGAATCACAAAATAAGATTCTTCGTGACGTATATAAGTCACACAAGCTTGTGATGATGAGGCTACTAGAAGAAGATAGGGAGAAGATGTTAGGAACCTTTGAGCATAGGGTCCTACATCGATATAAGGAGGAAAGGAATTTTCCTTATGATTAATGTATAAGGTTTCCTCTGTATTTATGTCATTTTTATGTTGATGACTTTGATTATCAGCAGATAAAGTTATTCTTTCAACAAATTTGACAGCCATGTACTCCAAAAGGAAATCTTCATTAATATTAGAAAGTACAGAATAATCAATATTTACATCATTTACAAACTGACTGCTACGCTTCGGATTGTTCATTAACGAACTGTCATCCGTCTTCTGCGTAGACTTGCCAAGGTTAATAATTAGTGGTTCTGGATCATTCGTACGAGAAGTACGTCCCTTGACTTTGATCATGAGAGGTTGAACTTGGCTCTTGGCTGGAATACTCACTGATTCCTCAGACGAAGCTCGAGTTCTTCCTTTAACCTTGATCACCAAAGGTTGGTCATTAACAGGTTGGGGTTGGATTCGGCCTTTGACTTTAATCTTCAAAGGTTGCTCTTCCGGATGATCTTCATTGATAGATTGATCTTTGGCAGGTGATCGACCTTCGGCCATGTCCGATATCTCCTTCACATGCTCCTGTTTGTAGAATATTGAATCAGAGAAATAGGCTTCAACACCCTTAAAAGGATTGATATCCGCGAATTCAGTCTTCACAATCCCTTGAGAATCCACGTACTTGAAGCATTGGTGGAGAGTTGAAGGCACAATATTATGCTCATGTATCCACGGTCTTCCAAGGAGGATGTTGTAAGATACATCTGAGTTGATAACATAAAAGGTCGCCATAGTTCGAATATCACCAATTTGAATTTTCAGATGAATCTTCCCTAGTAGTTTACTCTTTCCAGAGTTGAAACCAACTATTGTTGTACTAGTGTAAGTCAAATCACTAGTAGGAATCCTCAAGGGTCGTAGCATACTCTGAAGAATAATGTTAATAGAAGACCCAGGATCAATATAAATCCTGTCAATTTCAGTAGATTCAATATACCATGTATAACACAGAGGTCTGTCGTGCTTATTATGCTTCAACAGCATATCTTATTGTGTGAAGGTAATGTTAGGAATTACTTCCATCACACTATGATATTGTAGACACGACACTGGTATATTGTCAAGACTCTTGAGTTGAGCTAAGCATGAGTTTGCTTGTAGCAAAGCTTCGCTCAAAGTTTCTCGACTTTCTTTAGAAAGACGAAGTAACTCAAAGATAGAAAGTCTAGCCATAGTATTAGCTAATTGGACTAGAATATCGAACTTGTAGGGCTTCATCACCACCCCTTGATTTGAAGCGGACTTCAGTGGGACGTCAAAGCGTACTGCTTTCTGTTTCCCTTTCTCAACCACAGTTGGTTTAGAAGGTCTTGCCTCAGCAGGAACAGGAGATGGTTGAGCAGGTAGTTGTCACGACCCGCACCCACCGTGAGGGTACGAGTACGTAACAACGCCCAGCCTACGCCGCAGTGTCGGCGATAGAACGATGTTCTAGGTCATGAACTATAACTAGCATAATATGAATACTCTCCATAAGGAGGCCAACACAGAGGTACAACTCAATCACAATCTAAGGTAGAATGATAAAGATAGATAAACATGAAATCCAAAAGAGATACAGGAGATAGAACTCTAAGTGTCTAAGATACATAATCCCAGAAATATATCTCAAAACTCAAATACAGTAATCCACAAGTAATACAACTCCAGAAAAAATGAAATAACTATCTAAACAACCTCTACTGTGTCTCCTCTAGGCTAGCAGGCAACCTCCAGGCTATCTGTAAAATTTATCAACAGGTCCAGTTAGGACAGGAGCGAGCACAATACATCTCACGCAGATCATAACAGGTTAGAGAATATAAACATGCAAGAGAGTACGATACATGAAACTGAAAGATAGTACCGGTGCTCCCCAGGGTGAAGCACTGGACCGAATAAAACCCTTGCCTTCAAGCTCATTTATCTGGGCCTTCAACTCTGCAGCTTCCTTCGGGTTGATCTTGTAGCAATGCTGGGACTTCGGTGTTTATCCGGGCATTAAGTCGATGGTGACCTCAACATCTCGATCCGACGGCAATCCTAGCAAATCTTCGGGAAAGACGTCGAGAAACTCTGCAATCAGGGATACGGCAACTCTTTGTCTTCTGCAACTGCTCTGAAGTAGACTCCCTTTGGCCTCTCTGCAATCCGTCTTCTGACCTCGAACGACGGAACTCCAGGCAGACTGAAAGTAACCTTCCCCTCATGATAATCTATTACAGCAAACTGCTCGCTCAACCAGTCGATGCCGAAGACTATGTCAAATTCGAGCAATGACATCACTAGGAGTCGAGCCCTAAGCTCCCTTTTAGCTATAGTGATAGGGCAATCAATCATATCACTGACTGGCACTACCCCACCTCTTGTCATGATCCGACAGTTCCTTCTAGTGGGCATGGATGTGAATCCGTTTCTATGCAGAAACTCATATGATACAAAGCTATGTGTGGCTCCAGAATCAAACAATGTTATGGCAGGAAATGAATATAATAAAATAGAACCTGTGATCACGTCTAGAGCTGCCTCATCCTTCTCAACTGTAGCCATGATGTAAGCACGTCCCTGCTTTGGTCCTCCCTTCTGCTGCTGCTGATGCTGTACAAATCGCTGCTGCTAAGTGGGTAGAGCCAGTCCCCTTTATGGTGCAGCTGGTGGTACCTCGGGGTCCTTCTGCCAGTCAAGCTGCAACCTGTAGGCAGTCCCTTATCTGATGTGCGTCTGAACCTTAGAATAAGCAAAGCCCGAGCCTCTTGTGGCATTCATCAGTGGTGTCCCGAACGGTGACAAAAAGTGCAAGCAACTGCCAATTGTTGTCTCTGTGGCTGAGCTGCTGGAGTTCTAGCAGGGCGAAGCTGCTGATGTGATGTCTGCTGGGGTGGCTTTGCTTGAATCTGTGTCCTCTTTGTTGGTGCCTGATAGCTGATGCTGCCGGTGTCCCTGTCCCTCTTTAGCTTTGGGTCTATCTCTTTTTTGACTGCCTGAGCGACCTTGAGGATGTCGGTGTAGGTCGTAGCCCTACTGATCAAAACTGTCTGTCGTAGCTCCCTGGTGAGGCCCTTCTTGAACCTCCTAGATCTCTCCTCTGGTGTGTTGATAAGGTTCTCCGTGAACCTGCTGAGTCGGGTGAACTCTGATGTGTACTTTGCGACTGTCATGCTTCCATGTTGGATGGCCTCGAACTGGTTTCGAAGCTCATCATGCTTCACCTTCGGGAAGAACTTCTCTTAGAACAGTAGTTTAAAATCCTTCCAAAGAACTTGGGGTACTGCCAGCTGAGGCTCCTCTCTGTACCAGGCTCTAGCAATGTCAAAAAGTCGCATGCTCGCAACCTCCACCCTCAGGTCTTCTGGAATCCTTGCCATCTTCATCAGTCTCTCGGCGTTCTCCAGCCACTCGTCTGCATATACTATCCCCTCGGTGCCCCCAAAAGTCTATCGAACAGAGATTCTGGTAATCTCTGGCGGTCTCCAGCCTCGGTGCTACTGGTGCTGGCAGAGTCGGCCCTCGGGCTCTGAGTGCATCCACGACCGTAGCTCGTAACTGCGCAGCTTGATGGTTCTGTGCCTCCATGAACTGTTGGAACATAGCCATCACCTGAGCGCCGTCGAACATCGTCGTCGGAGGCAATGGAGGAAAAATAGGAGGAGGTGGTGGAAGCTGATCCACTAGTGCATCGATCGTAGTCTGATCCGAAGCTCATGTAGCTCCGGGCTGATCTGCGGTCTTCCTGGTGGTGACCATCCTGAAATAGAAAGAAAACTTTGTTGATTGCTAAAACCTAAACCTACAAGTAATAAGTTTTTATAGAATGTCAATGTACCAGATATTCCATGTTTTCTCGATTTTTTCTATGCTATGATCAAGTTTCCCTAGTTTATCAAGTCCCTCAATAGTACTCTAGAGCCTAAGTACTATTAGGATAGACCTGCATGGGCCACCCCTAAAAATATGTCACGACTCGCTCCCAAATATTCGGATACGAGTCGGACACGCCCAGCCTTCGTCGTTAGATACGACGAAGTAAGCTGTACCAAGCTAGGGAATCTAACAGGCAAACATGAATATATATAATCACAGCATCTATAAACGATCCCAGAATCAGAGTACATGTCTAAGCATTATTACATTCATCCAGCAAAAGTAAAGTAAATGTAAAGTCTGACTATAGTCTCCAATACAATGAAAATCAAACAACTAAAGGTGAGGTAGCTAGGCCTCCTCGGCCTCTAGGTCATGAGTAACTCCAGCTGGCTCAACTACCTCGGCAGTCTCCCGCCCGTAGTACGTACGTGTAACAAATAGCCTCCATCTCACCTGCAACATATCCAATCAGGAGCGGAGTAAAGTACTATTCTAGGTAATGAACAAGAACATCATGATATGAAATGAGTACAAGAGAACATAGAATATAAAGTACAGGAAAAAAACATAAAAGTACAGGAATGTAAATACATGAAGTACAGGAAATAAAGTACATGAAGTAAATCCTAAACATGAAGTACAAGACCTGACATGTGCACAATATTTGAAATACAACTAGTATATGTGACCGGCTGGGGTAAGTATAAGAAGCACATGAACTGGGTACGGCTTAGGGCCCGCGTGCACGATGCGAGGCCTGAGCTATCCACATGATTTTCTGATCTCTGGGTTTGGTCACATAGCTAGTGTATTTCCCCTCCCCGACCACAATTAAGTATAAGACAAGAAGTACAAGAGTACAAGATAACGTGTCATATCGTGTCACAAGAAAAGTACAGAAATAATGTAAATGAACATGAACCATAGAATGTACTTGCCTTGCTTCGGGTAATCAAGGGTAGGTAAAAGAGCTGGATGTCCTCCTGTTAATAATTATAAGTTGGTTAAACTCTAAACAAGTTCTAGTTAGTTATCTTGTACTTATAACCATGTCTAACTATAAAGTATTTCTAAGATATACCAGTTGGCTAAGCTCCAAACAAGTATTTACTTCCATCTATATATACTAACTTTGTCTACTAAGGTCAAGCACAAAATATACTAACTGAATCTTTAGATATAAGAGTGTAAATATGCATTTGATTATTTACTAGTATCCTTCATAAAATTTATCCATAGGCACAACAAGCATGGCTTAAAACCATTCTCACTATGCTCAGGCTCACATCAATAGAACAGAAGCATGAAACCCCTTCAGTTTTATTCAATCTAACAGTACTTAATTTAACAATACTTCCAAAAGCTTAAAATATCAGCAAAATAATGTAATAGAGCTCTTTACTGCATCAAAACTTAATTGTTTTGAAATCAACAGCTACTCCAACCCCGACACTATATCTCATCGATCGATCGGTTCTCGTCTGTCAAAGAGGATCGCTCGTCTGTCGAAGATCAATCGAAGTCTGCCACCGCTTGTTGACGTCCACAATCTTGTCGTCGTTACTTCATAAAGTAGACGTATCAACGATCGATCCAGATCTAGTTTGGGACCAAGATGGAAATCGGAACCTCAATTCTATCAAGAACACCTTGAATTCACTCCACAGTATGAACAGACTTGAGATCGACACTTACCAAATCGTCGCTGCCAGGAAGAAGGAGAAGAAGATCCGTTCGTACAATGTCGATCAGAGGAGAGCAGAGCACCAGCCGTTGATCCACTCCTCACGACTTCGATCTGAGGTACTCTCGTTGTCGCATGAATCACTGGAGCAGAGATGAAGCCATCGCCATCACCATCGCCATCGAAGCTTCTTCAAAGAGATTAGGGTGCAGTTTAGGTGAGGAGTTGAAATTTAGAGAAAAAGGAAAAGTTGAAGAAGAGGAGTTCGTAACATAAAGGAATGGTGCTTAGAATGGATTTAAATAGGCAGTTGGCTAATTGTTTGCTTGATGCAAATGCCAATTTGGCGCCCAAAATCTGTTGAACTAGCAACAGAATTTGATTCCTTTCTTCATTCAATTTTTTTGAATGTGATAGGCTTCAAAGGGTTGGCTGGCCCAATTGATAAGGAACTCAACTAAAGCCCACAAGTAGAAGCCCAACCCAAGATAGTAGTCCAAAGTAGAGGTTTAATAATCATGAAGAAAAATGAAATTATTTAATAAATAAAGGAAAATCCCTTAATTTCTCTTGGTTAAATATCTAAACATTTATTAGAAACTTAAATTTTATTTAAATCAGGAAAGCGGGGTTACAGGTCTGAATATTAAAGGAAAAAGGAATGATGCTAAGCTGTAGTGAACTAAAAGGGCTCAGTATTCTTTCAGTGGACAGAGCATAAAATGGGATGTGAACTGATCCTTAAGATGCAATATGGCCAACGTCTATGGGCAGTCAACTGAAAGGAGGTTGGACAGGAATATGCAGTCAAAAAGAAGTACAGGTAACTAACTAAAGAACCTATACATGCACTAGACTGAATGATGGGACAGGGCAGAACAATGGACTTCCCCATAATATACACATGGATCGAACCAAACTAAATCTGAACTAAAGACCAATACACTATCCTATCTAACTGGTATAAGATACCTACTCCTACTGCTATTGTCCTACTATTGGGCAATATTGCTGCTGCACAATAGAGGGTTTGCTCCCCTGCCTACTGCTAAACCTCACATCTCTAAATATACATAACTAATCATACCTTTACAAGTACACACCAAAGATACCAACTAACTATAGCTACAAAACTCAAGCTCCCTTCCTTCCCATCTATATATATATATATATATATATATATATATATATATATATATATATATATATATATAAACAGTAAACTCAAGTCCTAATACTGTCCAGATATGGACAGTACTGCAACTGAACTCAAGGGAACATCAGGACATATCTATATGGCAGGACAGAACATGGTATTAAAGTGTAGATGGTGAACCATGAAGCCAATTATCAAGCCCATTCCTGGACTGATGCAAGGGCAGAATACAACACTAAAATAGAACTATACAAGTAAAAAAAAAGAGTCTGATACTTCACATAAATGGTCTGAAATCAACACCAGGAGAACTTAGCTAAATCATTAGAAAATGGGACAGATCAATAAAGAATTTCAGGTAATACACTAAACTGGCCAGAACACAAAGAAGGGGGGAGACATTTGCAATGCAGGGAACAATTAGGTATTCGAATTACTCAAGGCTGAACTACAACCCAGGTTCAAAGCAAAACATGATATGTAGTAAATGGCAGTATACAGGACATGCAGTGTATGTGAGCAGTGAATCAAAGTGAAATGCATAGGGCATCCAAAAGTGTTCTGATGCATGAGAGTGAATCAACATTTAGTATGTAGGATGCTCCTTACAAGTTCTGATACATGTTGTATCAGACTTGTACAGTAATGTGTTGGGTCTAATACTCTCTAGTATCAGTAATTGATACTCTTAAGGTCTACACTATATGAAGAAGCTATGGGTATGATCCATAATGAAATGCAGTACCTTATCTAATACGAAATGGGTTAGAGTGTAGTGAATGAGGATGCATGCAATGCTAACATGTGCAGTGGCCAATTTGGAGTGCAAGATACCTTGTGTCCTGATACATAAAGGTTTGGCCAATTTTCCAGTATGCAGGGCATGTGCCAAAGCGTGCAATGAGTAAATGATAATGTGGTAAAGCCACAGTGTTAGTGAAATAAAACTTGTAGTAAATCAACAGGCAGTGAATGCAATATACAGTGAAGGGATATGCAGAACAAGGTATGAGAGTTCAAGTCTGAACTCAAAGTTCATTACCTGAACTTGATACTCAGACCTGGACTCCCTTAGTGCAGGATATCTAACTAAGTAGTAGGACAGTGCTAACATGCAATGGCTAAATGGGTAATTACAGTGAATGCTTTGAATGCGTTGAATGACATGCCAATTTCTAATGGAAGGACAGTGAATAGATGACTGTAGTACCTTATAAAGTGTTATACAGTGAAGTGAGGTATGCAGTACTGCTATGTTATGCAAGAATGCAATGAATGGTTCAGAACATGTCTAAGTAGCAGGACATGATGATAAATCAGTGCTCGACTGAACCCAAGTGCCTGATCTGAGCATATGGGCAGTAAACAGAGGTTAGGCTAAGGCATCTGGGGTGTCTAAGATGTGAAACAACAATTGCAAATTCAAATAACTTACTACACTAACATTTAAAGAGCCAAAAGGAACAATAGTGAACAATGGTCTGAACCCGAGCCTCCCTTGCCCAAATAATATATCAAATACATATCTAAATCCTTAGATAATAACCCACAGGATATACTACACATAAACAAATAGGAAACTAAGCTAAAATTGAAAAATTAAACATCAAAAATCCTAAGAGTCATTTCACCAAATACTTGATGTGCGTATCCGATACTCTCGTGATACGCACCTCAAACGAATCCAAACTTGACCCAAATTCTTTATAATGCCATGGGGACCCTAAATGAATGCATCTATAGAAAGGATTGTGAAATTAGAAGGTGTTTATAGGCTCTTACCACTTGAGAGATGGATTCTTAAGTAACAAAACCAAGGTGAGATCTCCTTCAACTTCCAATGGTCAAATTGCTCCAATAGGCTCCCTACTAGCCAATAGAGGCTTCCTCTCTTCAAGAAGAAGAGATTGCAATTCGTTTGGGACAATTTGGATGAAAAATGGATGTAGGAGCAATTTGGAGAAAACTCCTAAAATTAGGGCTAGAAATGAAATGGGAGGAGGAAGAAGATGAGGTGGTGATATAAATAGGCAAGGGGATGCATAGTTGGCCGCCCACATTAGGGCTAGGATGGGTCCATGGAAAAGTCTAGATAGCCCTTCTAGTTGTCATGACAGAGTTTAAGGAAAAGGCTCCTTCCAACTAAGTGGTTTAGTCAAATAAATTCTAAATGGTTTCATATTAGATTAGAGGCTTAACTAACTAATTAGAATAAATTTAAGGTTGTCTAATCCCGCTAACTAAGTCTCTCTTGGTCATGACTAGTCATTTATCCAATATGGTTCTAAGGTTTTACCAAATTATAATACTAACACAATTCATTTAATTAATAATAATAATAATCAATTTCACAAAAGTTTAAAAATACCCTCATTTTAGAAAAGTGGTAGTTATATATATATATATATATATATATATATATATATATATATATATATATATATATGTTACGACCCGCATTCTAGAGTAAGGGAACGAGACGTGGGTACAACCAGCCTACGCCGCAGTGTCGGCGGTAGAACGCACGATGTCCTAGGTCACAACATCTAACAATATAATGCTAACAGTTTATACTCCCCGAATGGGGGTGACATAGCAGAATGTAAACTCAATCACAACTAAGGAAGAAGAAGCACGATATGATATAGAACTCAAATGAAATACAGATGATCAGAAAAGTCTAAGCGTCTAAGATAACATCTCAGCAAACATCCAGAATACAAGGTCTCAACTACAGAGTATGAAAGAATATATACAATCCAGATCTCAATGACAGAAATAAAGCCTAACTAAACTAGTCTAGGCAGTAGGGGTAATGTCATCAGCTAGAGCTGGGTCCTCCTGAGAGTCCAGCTCACAAGTGTCGTCTAGGGCTGTCCCATAGAAGGTATCCACACAGGCCTCCTCCTCGTCCTCTATAATATTTTTAACAGGTCCAGTCAGGACAGAGCAAGCACAATACATCTCAACAGTTCATAGCAGGTTAGAAAATATAAACATGCAGTAGAGTAAGATACAGGAAACTGAAAGGAAGTACATGATGAAAAAGAAAAAGAACTGTAAGTAAATAACTACTGTATATAGAGAACTAACAGTGGCTAGTGATGTAGAGTACAGGATAGCACATGTGAATAGGACAGATTAGTACATGATCTACACTAAAGAGTTTCACATGATCTACACTACTATGGAATTTGTTCACATGACTATTTGTACTCCCCCGTTTTCCCCAATTAATACACAAGGATCTAAGCAGGTTATGTTATTATACATGATATCACATAAAGGCCCAAGAAAGGATGCACGTGATAGTATACATGAGGGCTCCGTGAACGTGAGAGTACATGATTCACAAGAGTGTACATGTATAGTGAAAGCACAGGAGTACATGATAAAAGTGAAACGCACATGACATAATGTACCCGATGCTCCCGAGGGGGATAACATCGCATGAATAGATCCATATAGTACTAATCCATGATAATGTCGTGACAGCATCAAGTAAGGTAATCTAAAGCAGAAATATAATTCTAATAAGATATGAAATGATCAGAGAATGTACTCGCCTGTATCATGAGTATCCGGATGAAATGTATTGTCCGAGGAGAGGTGTCTGGCTCCTAATCAGAACAGTCCAAGTCACAACAAGTCTAAAATGATAACAAGATGCAATTCAATGCATTCTAAATGAATCTAGGTCAATCTAGACCAAAGTCAACTCTTGGTCAACTTGGTCAACCCTGAAAGTCAAACCTAGGTCAGCTATGGTCAAACTAGGTCTAACAAGTCTAAATTAGGTCAAACAAGTTATTATAGGTTTAAACAAGTTCACAAGACCACACAAGCCTAAACCAGGCCTATCAAGTCTATATTAGTCTAATCAAGGCTAAACTAGCCTATACTAGTCTACCAAGCAACATCACTAAGCCTCAAGCAACCCACATTGCACATACCATATATATACATACACTCATGGATACATACATACACTACATATATAGATATACATATATTACATATATACATGCATATATATACATAGGTATATAGAGATATAGGGAGGGATAGAAAGAGAGTGAAAAGAGTGTCAAAGTGTGTACATAAAGTGTCAATAGGAGTGGTATCCTGGAAAACAGGAAAACAGGGAATGGTAAATGGTTCCTGGAAATCAGTGAACATTGTGTGTAGGTGATGTGTGAGAGGAGTCAATGTGAGGCCTGTGTTCAATGTGTTAACAGTTAAGAGTGTGTGTGTGTGTGTGTGTATATACAAGTGAGTGTGTGTGTAATGTGCTCATAGGAACATAGGGGTGTGTGCTGCTGTGTTCATGTTATCAGGTTCTGGGGGGTTAAGGAAATTAATGTAAGGTATTAAGGAGAACCTAATATTCACTTTTCAGTCCTATATACAAAACTACCAAAAATCAATCCCAAACATACACCAATTCAACCCAAAATTGACATATAGCTAGAATACATATAGGTACATCATACTAAGGTCTTAACATGTAAATTAGAGCTTCAAACTATGTTAAATTGGTTGCTAAAATTCGATTTCAGAAACTGGAAAAATACTGAAAAATTATACATGGTATCAGAAATCTAAGGTAATACAAATAACAATTGAAAACATGTTAACATGCCAAATCATTGGTTGGTAAACCTTAATACACTTGTGCACGTCTCATAAAAGTCACCTCGTGTCCACCATAGCCAGATACGGCGTATCCACATCACAAAAAACCAAAAACAGGGTAACTGATACTGCACAGCAGTGCAGCCTCGTGCACGTATTCTCCGTGTTCGTGGATACGACATGAATTACGACATGTGCTCGTGCACATGTGTACGCCCACACTAGGGCTACACACCTAGGGCCCTGATTCAAGTCCACCTCGTATCCACAGTGGACACGAGAGCCGTGTCAGTGAGCTCTGAACGTGTGGTGCGTGCCAGTGCAAAACCCGTGCGCACCTAAATGCTTGTCCGACACGACACGATAGGTCGTGCCACTTGAGAAGTGTCGCATCAGACACTGCCCCAACGTGTCCAGTGAGTGTCACGTGTCCACGTGTCCTACACACGGAGAAATTGACCCCGAGTAGCAGGGGAGACCCTAGCCGCGTGTGGGGGCTGTGTTCGTGTCCAATTTCTGATACGACACGACACGAAAACAACCTCAGCCCTCTAGAAATCAATAAGCCCCATAAAAACAATAATTTCTATTCAAACACTTTTTAAAAATAGCACTAAAAAGTTCTTTGAGACATTTAAGCAAACACCTAAGTATTGTCACGCCCCGATCCGGCTAGGGTCATCCGTCTTGCCTGGATCCCTGCGGGATCGATCGTCCTCGGTAAGGTGTGATGCCGTGCAAGCCTAAGTTGCGCTTGCACAAGGCCATGTACCTGCACAAAACAACTAGTCAAGCAAAAACACACGCACGTACCCATTAATTAAGCAAAACACACGCACGCACCCATTCATTGCAGAAAACCAAATATTTGGACACAGAGATTTGAAATGGAAATACTTTCTTTTATTGATAAACTTGATAGGAATACAAGTACAAAGCTTTGCAAACTCAGAGTGCCTTATATTTTGGCTACATGATTCTCTTTGAAACTCTATTTTAAAAATAGTCGCAATGCCCATACATCATATCCCTCTATTACATGCTGGAAATAAAAGACACCTTCAGAAGGAAAAGAAACTTGAAACTTGACTGGAATAAAACTGAAACTTCGAGGCGATCCACTAGCTCTACTGGGCTAGACGATCTTCGGTGCCTCACTTGAAATCCCCCTGTCTCCTATTGCTTTCTGAAAAGGATGCCCACAACGTGGGTCAGCACACATCATGTACTGGCGAGCGGCTTTTGGCCGAACTCGCAAATCTCTGCACTAAAACAATGTGTTGAGCTAACATTTACTAGTGATCTTTCTACTTGTCTAGGTTCTTTTTAACAATTCATAAGAACATGATAGAAAAAATATATCATAAGCAACTTACCAACACCGGCAGTCATTCCTGCACAAAATATGTTAGCACAATTTGCATAACGAGTCATTCATGTTCATTCTTGCAGATATTGAAGTTGTCATTCGGGTCATGCAGGTGGACTATTCTACATGTTGGTCCATGGGTTGTCCCCATGATTAGCCGATTTGACTCTTTGGTTCAGCTCGTCGCTAAGGACTCAGATTGACTCACATTTTCATACGGAGGCCCTAATCTCTCCTAGGCCGAGCGGTTCCAGGTACCCCCAGATACCACCCGAGAGACAAATGTTTCTTTGTATACAAGTTGTCCGAGACCAAATGCATGCTCTAGCCGTTCTATCAGATGAGACACATTTGGACTTATGCATAGATATACGACACGTTTGTTTCGTGCCTTCATATTCATCTCAACACATACAAGTTCGTCTGTATATGTCTACATTTCTGGCATACTATTGACAAGCAGATGATCATTCTTATAGAGCAGATCGAGTAGCAACACATATTCTTACATTTGATTCAATTCAATTATCTTCTCTTATCTTTTGTGGATGTGGTATCGTTGATCATTGGAACAAGGCAACAGAGTGGACTAGAGATCATTTTATTAGGCGTACAGATCAATATTTGTTCGGTTGAAGCAACTCACCGAGATGAATCTTAGTTGAGAGAAGGAGGGACTTCACGTGCCGTTCACGAACAATTCACACGCCCTATATTGGCACCAACAGTTGATTAGCATACATCGTCTCTTTCTCTCAAGATTCGGAATGAATACAAAATGCGATGAAAGCGAACAATGAAACCAATCATCGAAAACCAACACGAAAACGCATTCATCAAAACCAAGCAGCGAGAGAAAACATTCAGCAAAACTCTTGGATTTATTTCCATAGAAGCCAATCCATCAATTGGAAAGGTTCATTGCATTTCATCCGTGATCAATCGATACCGGCAAGGATTTCCCCAAATACTCAGTTCAAGACTGAGTCAGCAAGCCGTAGGTATTACATAGTGGACCACAAGGAGCGGGGCACTACAAGTATCCTGTCGGATACGTGTCCAATACGGATACGAAATGAGTCCACCAAGACACGAAATGATTCCTACTGTTAGGGGACTCCTAGGCCTAGGCTAAAATGCAAAAATAACAGCAATTTACTAGAGTTTTAATGGAATTACCTATAGGTGTCAAAAACCAAAAAAAGCTTTAAATGGGGGTTCCTCCTTGCTAGCCAACTCTCCTAAATTGTCCACAAACTGAGATTATCTCCATGAACAACAAGAGGGAGACAATTATAATCTAATGCAAGCGGTTTGAAAGAAAAAGGAATTAAAATAGATTTTCTATGAATTATTGAAGTTGGGGATTTAGCTCCTTTTCCAAATGTGAACTTTCTAAAGGAGGCTAACCTAATGGAAGAGACTACTTATAGGGGGGAATCCCCAGGTTAGGTGGCCGGCCAAGTAAAGGAAATTAGGGTTAGGGTTCAATGGTATGGGCTATGGGCTTCTATGGGCTAAGTCACAAGTCATGGATTAAATCCTTAAGTCATGAATCAATGCACCTATTCCATTTCTCCTTATTTGAAAACTAGATTCTAATGGCTAAAATAAGGTTAACTCAAGTTAGACTAGGGTCACACAATCTAACCAAGTTACCATAGCTAGGGTTAGCTTCTAGGTTAGTCTCCAAAGTCAACACTAGTCAAAGTCTAGAATAGTCACTAATTAAATTATACTAAAAATGACATAAATTCTAATAAATCTCAATAATTCACAATAGTTCCAAATAAATCCCAAAAATTCAAAAATGACCAAAATACCCTCTCACACACACACACACACATATATATGTGTGTGTATGTGTGTGTGTGTGTGTGTGTGTGTGTGTGTGTGTGTGTGTGTGTGTGTGTGTGTGTGTGTGTGTGTGTGTGTGTGTGTGTGTGAAATAAGGTAATTTTGTGGCGAACGCTCCCACCGGGAATCGATCTCCTGACCACTCGGGCCGCATGCCTTACCACTAATATATATATGAGGAGGGATCTACATCCCCTCACTTTTGCATTCCCATGCTTCCCCTCTTTCACACCCGTTGGATCTTGTTTAAGTTATCTAATCTTAACCGTTGATTTTTCAACGGTTAAGATTAAATGACTTAAAAAAGATCCAACGGGTGTTATCATGGGGATGCATGGATGCATGGGGGATACAAAAGTGAGGGGATGTAGATCCCTCATATATATATATATATATATATATATATATATATATATATATATATATGAAAGAAGGTAATTTTGTGGCGAACGCTCGGGCCGCATGCCTTACCACTACTACTAGGCTGGAGGGTCATTGGCATATATATATATGACCTTCTGGAACTCCCTCGTTTCCTCGGCTTAGCCGTTTTGCTTCTGTTTGCCTCTTCTTTTGTCTGTATACGTATTTAGGCTTCGGCATTTTGCGCCTTTTGGTATACTTGTAAAGGTTCGGCCGTTCAGCCTTATTGAATAAAATGGTGGTTTAATTTAAAAAATATAGATTTGTTTAAAAAAATAATCTATCTTTTAAAATAAATCTATTTTAAAATATTAGTTTTAATTTTAATGTTAATATTAATATTAGTATTAGTATTTAATGTTGAAGAACAAGTACGCAACTATAGAGGGGGGTGAATAGAGTTTTTGACAATAATATCCAATTTAAAAATTAAACTCTTTCACCAACAGTAAATAATCAGAGTAAATGCAAAAAATATAAAGAGCGAGAAAGCATACGCAAACACAGCCGATTTTAACCTGGTTTCCCTCGTGGAGGACTAGTCCAGGCCTGAGAACTCTAGCTCAGGATTAAATCCACTATTTTTGAAATAATAGTTACACCCCGTGCCTTTTCTTCAGAAGAGCACGTCAACTTCTTACAGAGATCGCAGTGGCGATGCTTGAAATTTTTTAAGCGACTTTTTGAACTCTTCCACGAACTCCTAACTGAAGAGCAATGAGCACTTTAAGGCTTAGGGAGCTTGTGGCTAGTAGATGAGAAGGGTAAGGCTTGTATAAGGCTTTAGAGAGAAGAGAAGATTGGATGATTGAAAAGTGAGAATTCAAGGCCTATTTATAGGAGTAGCAATAGGCAGAATTCGGCCAGAATTCTGGGTCAAGAATTCAAATTTTTGGCCGCTGGACAACTAGCATACAGTAAACCCTAAAAATTAGGGTCCTGTAGTTTAGGGGACAGAATTCGGCCCAAACTCTGTCTCCAGAAGACAGAATGGTTCTAATGGGCTAAATGGGCTAGTTGGTTTTGGTGGAGCTTTTGGTTTAAGGCTTGGAGATAGGAATAGGCCCAAACTACTCAGTGCAACTCAGTTTACATTTGTCTAGACTCAAGAAAAGTAAAAATACAGACTCGAAACATAGTGCGTTGTAGGTACGAGCCGTCGTCCGTCTTGTACTGAGTTAAGTCTTGATGTGTCATATTGAATTATGACAAGTATCATATTGTCAATTTTATCAATATTTGGTTGACTGTGATTTTGTGTCAACAATCTCCTCCATATTGATAATTGACAAAATGATATTTGTATATTCAATATTCATACCTGGACACATTTAAAAAAATAGTAGTTCTCCCGTAATTAGTACAGAACTAGCAATAGCTCCCCCGTAAACATTGCTTCGATGTAAGCCAACATTTCTTTTGTCCTGATAAATCAAGCTTTCCCAAAGCACAGATACACAATATGATATGAATATGAATATGAATATCAAATAAGTCTTCCCCATTGTCATTTATCAAACACAAACAACCAGAGAATTTGTAAATGAAAATAACTGGCATGCACACCAAAATACTAAGAAAATGTATCAAGTGTCTCAAGAGTCATAAAACATAAAAAAGTCTAATACAATAAAGAGCAACTACATAAACTAGAAATTCATAGTACATAAAAAGTAAACATAAGATCCTCAGCAGCATCAGCAAGTAGGAGACGACATCCATCATGGAGCTCATGAAGGTCCAGCGTCATCAGATGGATCAGTGAATGAACGACAAGGATCCACGAAAGCCGTATCCGGATCCAGATAGCGTATAACCCAAGGGTCATCGATACGGTAACTATCGCGAGCAGGGTCCCGCTTCATATGAATAGGCATGGAAGGATGTCGAGACATAGAGTACCGAATGTCATGCAGTGAGTTGCTGATGGCACTCATCTGTAGAGTAGTACGGTAGTCAAGGTGGGTCTAGCAATCATCCTCTAATATGAATCGATCGCGGAGCATAGTCTGAATTGACTCAAGAGTAGCAGGAGGAAGGGGCACATCCTGTCCAAGAGCAGGTACGTCAGCCTGAGCATCGGAGTGCTCGGACTCAGCAGGAGAACCGATAGCTACTTGAAGCCGCCGTGCCTTAGATAGGAAGGCAGGGTCAGGGAGGAACTGACACTCATCAAGTGGGACATGAAAAGCACAAAAAATCATAGGAAGATAGAGAGCATAGACCAAAGACCTTGGCTTCTTCCTAGTATTGATCATCCAGTCCATCATGGTACATGGAAGATTAAATAGGACATGGAAGTATAGGTGATACAACAAAGAGATCTCAAAATATGTAACCTCATCAGTCGATCCCGCTTTGGGCAGAATTGTGTTGAAGACAATGCGATGAAGTTCATAGATGTAAGGATTGAGAAATTTGGCAAGAAGCTTGCGTGGACGTGTGTTTGGGGTACATAAATCGTCCTTGAAGCTTTCGAGGGAAGACCCATCGGGGAATTAAAACTTGCGAGCATCGACAAGTTTCTCCCATGAGTTAGGCTCCAAAATTTCAAGATATTCAGCCAATTCAAAGTCATCAAAAGATATGTCAATACCAGCTACACGTGAATATAAACATGTATCATCATGAGTAAGATTATAATAAAACATTTGAATGGTATTTAAATAGATAAGTGAATTTGTAGTGACAAGTTCATCAAGACACAAATCATGGAATAGGGAGTCATATTGAGAAAATATGGTGAAGTTAATAGGATGACCTGCGTGTTTGCCATTAAAATCTTTTGATTGTAAATTTCAATTACAAACAGAACAGTGTTGTAATATAGGACTTAGATGTAGTCCTAGGAGTACACTTTTGTTTTTCTAGATCCCTTGTGCCGATGGAGCGAGTGATAATACGTTGACTCCGTTGACGATCTGATGACGGTTATCGGTTCTCTGAAGGTCTGAGTTGCTCTGGGTGCTGGAGCTTGCGAAGAGGAAGAAGACGTTGAGTGTCTGTATCTGCCTCTCTGTATATCAGTAGTTGTGCAATGTGTGTAGGTTCCGTAAGAAGGAAGTGATCCCTCTATTTATAGTCTTTGCAGGCTGGCTGCTCATGCGCGCATATACAGGATGTGCCTATTTATGGGGATGCCACGGGGTGATTGCTGAAAGAGGCGCATGGACGATGTGCTCTCATTGAGGAGTTGAACCCTTCCTGTTGCCTTTGTGAGCTGCGGCCGAGCTGATACGTAGCAATGGAGAAGATCTTTTAGTTGCTGAGATCTTGGGTAATTAGCACCCCTTCATAGGCTGAATCAAGTCAAAGGATACGTGTCGTAGGTCCATGGCTCGAAGATCTCAGATTTGGTGGGGAGTGAACTGATAGGATGCGCCTGGGATTGGGCACATGAGGAGACTTTGGCTCGTAATCTTTAGGAGTCACGAACCAGTCGGGGCGCATAGCCTTTGAGGCGCATACGGGGCTTCAGCAGCGACTTTACTTCTGTCTTTAGGGATCAGAGAAAAGTCTGAGGCGTACAGCTTTTAAGGCACATGCAGAGATTTAGGCGCATGGCTACGGAGGCGCATGCGAGATGGTTGGGCGGCCACGTGGCTTGTAATCGTCGGAGAAAAGCAATGATGATGCTGACGTCGACGACGCTTCGTCTTCTGCAAAAGCTGTCAACTGTTCAGTCCTCGGGGGACGTGCTGCCAACTCTGTCAGACTTTGACATTTAATATTCTTGACAAGTGATGGACTGTTGAGTGGGCGCATCGATCGACGTTCTACTGGGCGCATGGGGATGCATGGGGCGTATCCTCGTATGGCGCTTGGTGCTGATGGGCGCATCAGTATGATGCGCGGTCTGGCTGGCGCATCCTCTTGCATGATACGTCTTTATGGGCCCGACTGTTGAGTTCTTCGAGTCATTAATGGCTCTCTGACTTAGCTGAATTCGAAGGGGTGAATTTATCATCATGAATACAAGTTCATTGTACTAACTTCGGGAAGGTTGCCACTTGGCACATGGGTTTGATTTGCCCTGGCCTATGAATAGCAACAGTTTAAGAAAGTTTTGTTGTCTCTCCCTTGACTTCTCGACGAAGATGGATTCGACTGATCCTCCTCCTTGGCAAAATGTTGTACTGTGGATGATGGTTCTCCTTGTTCGAAGAAGCTTTGACGGTGAACTCCTTCAGAAGATAAGAGCCCTAGGCTGGTAGATGCACGTGTGCTTTGACGAGGAAGTGATTCACTCTGACGGGACGGAGTGATGCACTGGGAGACAGGCACAGCATGTTGCAACTGCTGGAACACAGACTGCCTTGGTGGTGGAGCCACTGTCTTACGGCAACAACAGTTGATGACGACCGTAGCACAAGTGTACCCTGTGAGAGGCGTATTATGCTTATCGGTCGGCTCTCCTGATCCGTGTTTGTGAATGATCACATTACGCAAATCGTTAGAGGAGAGTGCCACCTTCACACCCCTATCAGGCGCATGGCAAGGCCAAGCGCCGGGGTGGTCAAGTGAGTGTGCTGTACCCCCTGATCCAACACCAAACAGGTGCTCAGATCAGTAGTGGGGGTACAATATTTAAAGTGACTTGAACGAGCCTCAGACGTACAACCAATGGAGGCACGGGAGTTCAAGACCACAGAGTTTGCCTTGCTCGACTTGGTTGTGAACACAGCAGATGCGCCCAAGTGAGACAAGAACTTTGAGGGTCGGCTCATTTCTGGCGCAGAAGCACCCGAGTCAACCTTGTACAGCTTACCATCAACAGCGCGCATGATTGTGAGTGCATATTTCTGGTTTACCGTTGGCATAGCACGTTTGAGGTGCATGGCCCATGCCATCATGGACTTCTTCGTACCAGCCCGCTGGGGCGCATAGTACTCAGAGTCCAAATTATCCTCGCCATGACAGCGAGTGAAGAACTTGCAGCCAACCCAGAAGAAGAGAAGAACTACTGCAACTTTTTGTGGCTCGAACGGGCTCCCTAGATAAAGGGTCCCTTTTCTTTATTTATTTTGGTACCCTTTTCAAATGAGGCAAGAGGGCTCTATATATAGAGTGGAATGAGACCTCTCTCTTCTCCTTTCGATGTGGGATTAAAAGCAAGATCCCTTCTTTTTTATGCTTCTACAAGACCCCCTTCAAAGTTTTTAAAACTTTTGGACAAGTTTTGAAATACTTTGAACGAGAAGCATGAACAGTAGAGCTGTTTAGGTGTGACAATCCTATCAGAGGTAGTATGGACGTGATAGGTTTGGGTACTTCCACTGGGGAATTTATATGGACTTATCATCCTTGGCACACCTTGGTTTTAGGTACAGATAATAAGTTGAGAGAGAGAGAGAGAGAGAACCAACATATTTACTCAGAGGTAGTATGGACATGGTAAATATGGGATTGATGGTAGAGCTTTCCTACTCAGAGGTGATATGGACGTGGTAGGAATGACTCTGGAGGGAGATACGCGGAACTACTCAGAGGTAATATGGACATGGAAGTTCTGCTGGGGATGTAATTCTTTACTTTTAAATAAAGAATGAAAAGTTTTGTGGTGTGTTCATTTTTGCTGTCATAAACTTAATGATTTGTGTGGGCCTATTATCTTTTGCGCACCTTGGTTTTTAGGTATAGATAATAAGTTCGAGAGAACCGACATGTTTGCTCAGAGGTGATGTGGACGTGACAAATATGGGATTCAAATGATAGAATCTTCCTACTCATAGGTGTTATGGACGTGGTTGGAATGACTCTGGGGGATACACAAAACTACTCGAGGTAATATAGACGTGGAAGTTCTGCGATCAATGTACGGCAACGCAGGGATTGTCTGTACGGGATGTTTACTCAGAGGTAATGTGGACATGGTAAACATGATGGGTAGCGTAGTCTTACGGAGTGTAAGATTCCGCTTTGTAGGGTGTAGGAGAACAACTCAGAGGTAATGTGGACGTGGTTGTCCTTCTACTGGAGAATGCCATGGAACAGCTGGGTTCCGAAAGCGTAAGATTTTGTGGAAGGGAATTGTATGTGAGCCCTGATGATTGGGTCCACAGACTCCCTTGTTGGGTGGAGATAGAAGTACATGTCTGAAAGATGTCAAGAGTAGTACTTCTTTAGGAACTTGGCGTTGATGGGCATCATGAACAAGTCCCTATTGGGTTTGGCGAGGTGGTAAGCACCGTTCGAGTATACCGTCTCTATGATGAAAGGTCCCTCCCACTTGGGTTCAAACTTTTCTGGTGTCTTGTGAGTCAACACCATCGGCCTCCTGACTGCCAGAACCAGGTCGCCTACTTGGAAAGTCCTCTGCTTGACCTTCTTGTTGAAAGCCTGTGATATACGGGCTTGATAGATTTCGATGTGCTGTTGAGCTAGGAGACATTTTTCGTCAAGTGCCTGCAATTCTCGCAGACGGCGACGTTGATTGTCTTCCTCTATTAGTTGATTTGTGATTGCTACACGGAGTGAGGGTATCTAGATTTCGAGAGGCAGTACCGCTTCGCTCCTGTAGACCAGAGAGAATGGTGTGTTGCCCGTCGGGGTCCGTACCGTTGTACGGTAGGCCCAAAGGCATTCGCCAAGCTTTTCATCCCAGTCGTATTTGTTAGATGATACGACCTTTTTGAGTAGCCTGACGATAGTCTTGTTGAATGCCTCGGCCAATCCGTTTGCTGCCCGATTGTAGGCGGTTGATGCCATGTTTTGAATACGATTCTTGTCACAGAATCTGCTGAAAACATGGCTGATGAATTGAGGACCGTTATCGTGGATAATCCTTCGAGGTACCCTGAAACGGTAGATGACATGGTGCTTGATGAAGCTGACCACCCTGGAGCTTTTCACTTCCGCCAGTGGAATTGCTTCTGCCCATTTGGAGAAGTAGTCGATGATGGCTAGGATGAAGCGGTGTCCCCTTGATAAAGGGGGGTGATCGATCCTACAATGTCCATTCCCCATGCTTCAAAAGGCTAGGAGGCGACCGTAGGATGTAATGGTTCTGACGATGGATGAAGTCAGCGTGAAGCTGGCACACATGGCACTTTTTAGCATAGTCGACAGCGTCGGCTGCCATGGTTGGCCAGTAGTAGCCCATACGTCGCAGTTGATCCTGCAACTTAGGGCCAGGTTGATGGGTCCCGTAGGTTTCGTCGTGAGCTTCTCGAAGGGTTTCGGCCGCTTCTTCGTTGGATAAACATCGAAGGAGAAATCCATTGTAGGAGCGTCGGTACAGCATTTTAGTAGCTGTATCATAATAGAATCGAAGGGAACGTCTCTTGACTGAGACAACTTCTTTCGGGTCCTCTAGGAGAATTCTGTAGACAGCGAAGTCGATGAACGGGAACCTCCAGTCTCGGACATTAACACCAGCACTTGTTGACATAGCATGGGCCATTTGTGAGCATAGGTTGTTTTTAGGATAGACCAAGTCTCGACCAACTACCGTAACATAGTGTTGAGTCCCGAGGGGTGCATCTACATCAGCAGAGATATATTTCCCTAACTCTTCATCTGTGAGTACTGGGGTTGGATCGGGAGAGTCCACCACAGCTTTGATCTTGGGGTCCGAGAGGGCTATGTGGGCCTTCTCCGGCAGCTTGGATGAGACAGATGATTTCGGCGGCTTGTCCTTAAGACGCACCTTCAGAGGTGCCTCAACTGAGCCTTCGGTGATTAGTGCCTTCCCCTGTAGTTCTGCCACAAGGGGAGCCGACGTTTGAGATGGCTTTCCCTTGAGTCGTATCTTCAAGGGAGCTTCAGTAGGTGTTCTACCTAGAGTAGTTGGTGCTTTTCCAGGTAGCTTGATAGTCATAGGAGGAAGTATCTGAGGCGGTTTCCCCTTGAGCCGGATCTTCAAAGGAGCGTCGGGAATCATTTTTGGCTCCATGTCCGATTCTGCCACTGTATCTGCTTCATCGTCAACGTCGTTGGCTTCCCCTTCGTCGAGTGACCTGTATAGGGTAGCATCGGTGAAGTAGGCTTCGACCCCCTTGAAAGGGTCAATGTCTGCGAACTCTGTCCGGATGACGTCGTTGGTGGACACGTACTTCATATATTGGTAGAGTGTAGATGGCACCACCATGTACTCATGCAGCCACGGATGATCCAGTAGAAGGTTGTAGTTGACGTCAGCGTCCACGACATAGCAAGTTACCTCGGTTCTGAGGTTACAAATATGACACTTCAGCCGTATTTTGCCCAGCGGCTCGCTTTTGCTAGCATTGAAGCCACTGATTGTTATGTTGGAAGGTGCCAGTCGGTACATTGGGATCCCCAGTGTTGAGAGCAGCGTCTTCGGGATGATGCTGAGGAAAGACCCCGGATCGATCTGAATCCGCTTTACCTTGACGGAACCGACATACTATGTATAATACAGTGGCCTGTTGTGTCGGTTGTGTTTGAGCAGCATGTCTTGTTGGGTGAAGGTTATGTTGGAGATAACATCATCCGCATAATAACAGTGCACATATGTAGTCAAAGTATCCTCGGGATGCTTGACCTGACTGATGAAGGACTCAGCATCCTTCAGGGCTTCACAGAGAGCTTCGCGAGTGTCCTTGGAAAGACGAAGGAGCTCAAACAGAGATAGGCGGGCAGGAGTACTGGCAAGTTGTGCTAGTATGTCGAAGTGGTGGGGCTTGGCTAGCCCTGAAGCATTCTCCTTTTACAGAGGCTTATCGAAGCAGGCCTCTACATGCTTCTGCTTATTGGCTGCTGGGGGCTTAGATGGGCCCTCTTCCTGGGCAACAGGGACGGTACAAGGAGGCACCACCTCGACGGCAGCTTCGTCGGGTTGGGCGTTCTGATGTGAACGCGTCTGTACAGGAAGTGCCTCTTCCGCAGAGGAAGAGACCATGCGGCAAGACTTGATCTTCCTGTCCTTAGTTTTGGAGACAGAGCGTACCTCCGGTTGAGTAACCTCGGAGACGAGATCAGGGTAAACCCACAAGACCTCTCCTCGAGATGTGGTGAGTGGGATGAGTCCACTCACGTTGTCACGAGTAGGTGGTAAGTTATCCACCTCCATTGTCGTCTTAGGGATGGGGACGACGCCATCTTGTGTTGTGGTTGGCGGTAAGGTACCAAATTGGAGTGATACCAGGTTGGCCGATACCGTTTTCTCCTCGTAGTCGACGGAGATAACATCTGCATTGATCATGCACTGGATGTAGTTTTTGAAGACGTAGCAGTCTTTAGTTGGATGTCAGACAAACCGATGGTAGTGACAGTACCTCGGATTGTCCACTTTTCCAACCTCGTCGGGACGCTTCGGGTCCAGCAACTTGATCTTGTCATCCTGCTTCAGTATCTCGAAGAGTTGCAGGGTGTCTTCATCGTTGAAAGAATAAACCTCCTTTGGCCTTGGTGCAAGTGGAGGTTTCTGAGTAGGTGCTGATGCACCTTTGGAGGCATTGACAGTCAACGCCTGTTTCCCTTTCGTCTCTCGTCCAGGGTTGTTGGCTGCAGGCTGCTTCTCATTGTCCTCAAAGGCAGGGAAACTAACTCCCAGAAGGCGAGCATTAGACGCCTTCTTTTCTGCTGCTTCCGCTTCGATGATCAAGGAACTCCAGTCGGAAGGAAGAGGAGTAGAGTTAAGCCAGAGTTTGACTGCAGGCAGCATGTTCATGCTGCAGGAGGAGAGGAGTGTATGTTCTGGCATGCCTGGGGGCAGCCTGAAGCAGGCCTGTCAGAAGCGTTCGATGAATACTCGAACTGTTTCCTTCTCTTTCTGGCGTATCTCTATGAGGGACGCCATTGTCATGTCCTTCTCGCCGTCGTAGAAATGGTCGAGGAAGAGATGCGTCAAGTCATCGAAGGAAGATATAGAGTTATCGGGGAGGCTGCAGTACCAGTCGTATGCCACTCCTTTCAGTGCCCCGACAAATATGCTGGTGAGTAGTGCGTCCTCCTTCGGGAGATGTCCCGTTTGGGACTGGAAGTACGTCAGATAGCGACGCGGAGAGTCCTTCCCATCGTACAGCGTCAATATTTATGGTTTATACTTAGGAGGATAAACCACTTTGTTCCATTCGAGGGGATAAGGTTGGGGGATGCCCGTCTTTTGGCGTTCCTCTTGTCTATTCTTGGACTCAAAACGCTCACGCAAGTCCCTGATCATCTCCACCACATCTTCCATGGAGCTGGGAGTCGGAGAAGGTGGTACAGCTTGGAGTTGAGCATTTGATGGCTCCGACGTCCGAGGTGCTTTGCGGCGATCCGTATCCAAGAATACCCGTTGAAGGGGTATACTTGATTCTCCATTGGCCCCTGGGTCAGGAACGGTAGAAGGTGCCCTGGACAAAGCTGACTGTATCGTAAATATTGCTTGAGTCAGTGTTTGCATGGAGGCAGAGATGGTTTTGAGTCCTCCCCTCAGGGTATCCATGTGCTGGATGAGGTCTGCTGGCGACTCATCTGGCTCGGTATCAACCCCAGTCATGTATACTGTCATGACACGGCTGGAGTCGGATGGATCAGTTGAGGCTTCGCTTTCGGCCTCGCTCTCTTGTAGGGGAGTTACCTCTCCTAGAGCTTCGTCCTGGCTTCCCCCAGCTATATTTTGGAGGACATCCGCATCTTCGAAAGAAGTATCCGCGAGGGCCTGATTACCCCCAGTTCTGTCTTAGAGGACTTCTTCGTCTTTGAGACGCAGATCCACAGGGGCTAGACTACCCCCAGCTACATCCGGGAGGCTGACTTCCACACCAGCTGTGCTCTGGAGGACATCTTCGTCTTCAGAAGGAGGATCAATAAGGGCTTGACTACCCCAGCTTCCTCCAAGATCTTCTTTCTCCCCCGAGTGCCTTCAAATACTCCGGAGGACGGGATAGTTGTCTTGGTTTTCCTCGGCTGGCTCTTGGACGAGGACGAGGAATTGCCAGTCGCCTTTCAGACTGAGGAGTTAGAGATTACGTTGCATGAAGTAACTTTTAGTTCTGGCTCCTCTTTCATTGACACCTTCTTCCCGAGGCGACATCGGAGGGGTGTTGATGATTGTAGCCGCTGGAACACCGACTGTCTTGGTGGAACTGCTGCCTTGTAACAGCAGTTGATGGTGACTACAGCACAAGTGTGCCCTGTGAGGGGCACATTGTGCTTGTCAATCGACTCTTCTGATCGACGTTTGTGAGTGATCATGTTACGCAGATCGTTGGAGGAGAGTGCCACCTTCGCACCCCCATCAGGCACATGGCAAGGCCAAGCGTCGGGGTGGTCAAGTGAATGCTGTGCCCCTGATCCAACACCAAACAGGCACTCAGATCAGTAGTGGAGGAACAACATTCACAGTGACTTGAACGAACCTCAGACGCACAACCAGTGGAGGCGCGGAAGTTCAAAACCATAGGGTTTGCCTTGCTCGACTTGGTTGCAAACGCAACAAATGTGCCCAAGTGAGACAAGGACTTGGAAGGTCGACTCATTTTCGGCGCAGAAGCACCCGAGTCGACCTTATACAGCTTACCATCAGCAGCACGCATGATTGTGAGCACATGCTTCTGGTTTACTGCCGACATAGCACGTTTGAGGCGCATGGCCCGTGCTGCCTTGGACTTCTTCGTACTAGCCCGCTGGGGCTCATAGTACTCAGAATCCAAATTCTTCTTACCACAACAGCGAGTGAGTCTGTCAAAGACAGAGGCCTTCTGTGGCGCATCAGAGGTGATACGCGGGGCATTAGCTGCATCCCTGCTCCGTCGACGCATCATCCTCGCCTGAGAGGGAGATGGCTGGAGAATATAGTCAGCCGCACATTTCCCCGAGAGATGCGCTGCACCGGTGGGCGCATCTTGGTTGCTGAGGACGTCAGCAGGAAGGAAAGGCTGCATTGGCGCATCCCCTTCGGTGGTGTTGCCAGAGGCGTCGACCTTGCGCATCCAGACTTGGCGAGTCTTCTTCGGCTTCGGCAGCCACTTCGAATGACTCGTACTGTCTTCAGAGATAAACTCCTCATACGCCTGTTAATTGAGGTGTACGACCAGCGTCTTGTGGGAGGAGCCCACCTTCACGTCGTCGGATTGCAACACAGCTTTCTCGGTAGAGGAGAAAGAGGTCCCCAGCATAGTCGCCAGCTTGTTTGCTATTAAAATCTTTTGATTGTAAATTTCAATTACAAACAGAACAATATTACAATGTAGGACTTAGACGTAGTCCTAGGAGTACACTTTTGTTTATCTGGGTCCCTTGTGCCGATGGAGCGAGTGGTAATACGTTGACTCCGTTGATGATCTGACGATGGTTATTGGTTCTCTGAAGGTCTGAGTTGCTCTGGGTACTGGAGCTTGTGGAGAGGAAGAAGACGTTGAGTGTCTGTATCTGCCTCTCTGTATATCGGTGGTTGTGCAATATGTGCAGGTTCTGTAAGAAAGAAGTGATCCCTCTATTTATAGTCTTTGCAGGCTAGCTGCTTATATGCGTATATACAGGATACGCCTGTTTGTGGGGATGCCACGTGGTGATTGCTGATGGAGGCGCATGGACGATGCGCTCTCATTGAGGAGTTGAACCCTTCATGTTGCCTTTGTGAGCTGCGACCGAGCTGACACGTAGCAATGAAGAAGATCTTTCAGTTACTGAGATCTTAGGTGATTAGCACCCCTTCATAGGCTGAATCAAGTCAAAGGACGCATATCGTAGGTCCATGGCTCGAAGATATCGGATTTGGTGGAGAGTGATCTGATAGGATGCGCCTGGGATTGGACGCATGAGGAGACTTTGGCTCATAACCTTTAGGAGTCACGAACCAGTCGGGGCGCATGGCCTTTGAGGCGCATGCGGGGCTTCAGCAGCGACTTTACTTCTGTCTTTAGGGATCAGAGAAAAGTCTGAGGCACACGGCTTTTGAGGCGCATGCAGAGATTTGGGCGCATGGTTGCGGAGGCGCATGCGAGATGGTTGGGCGGCCACGTGGCTTGTAACTGCCGGAGGAAAGCAATGATGATGCTGACGTCGGCGATGCTTCGTCTTCTGTAAAAGCTGTCAACTGTTCAGTCCTCGGAGGACGTGCTGCCAACTCTGTCAGACTTCGGCATTTAATGTTCTTGACAGGTGATGGGCTGTTGAGTGGACGCATCGATCGGCGTTCCACTGGGCGTATGGAGACGCATGGGGCGCATCCTCGTATGCCGCTTGGTGCTGATGGGCGCATCAGTATGATGCACGGTCTGGCCGACGCATCCTCTTGCATGATACGTTTTTATGGGCCCGACAGTTGAGTTCTTCGAGTCATTAATGGCTCTCTGACTTAGCTGAATTCGAAGGGGTAAATTCATCATCATGAATACAAGTTCATTGCACTAACTTCGGAAAGGTTGCCACTTGGCGCATGTGTTTGATTTGCCCTGGCCTATGAATAGCAATAGTTTGAGAGAGTTTTGTTGTCTCTTCTTTGGCTTCTCAACGAAGATGGATTCGACTGCTCCTCCTCCTTGGCAAAACGTTGTACTGTGGATGATGGTTTTTCTTGTTCGAAGAATATTTGACGGTGAACTCCTTCAGAAAATAAGAGCCCCAGGCTGGTAGATACGCCTACGCATTGACGAGGAAGTGATTCACTCTGACGGGACAGAGTGATGCGTTGGGAGACAGAAATAGCATGTTACAACTGCTGGAACACAGACTACCTTGGTGGTGGAGCCACTGTCTTGCGGCAACAATAGTTGATGATGACCGTAGCACAAGTGTGCCCTGTGAGGGGCGTATTATGCTTGTCGGTCGGCTCTCCTGATCGGCGTTTGTGAATGATCATATTACACAAATCGTTAGAGGAGAGTGCCACCTTCATACCCCCATCAGGTGCATGGCAAGGCCCAGCGCCGGGGTGGTCAAATAAGTGTGTTGTGCCCTCTGATCCAACACCAAACAGGTGCTCAGATCAGTAGTGGGGGTACAATATTTAAAGTGACTTGAACGAGCCTCAGACGTACAACCAATGGAGGCACGGGAGTTCAAGACCACAGAGTTTGCCTTGCTCGACTTGGTTGCGAACGCAGCAGATGCGCCCAAGTGAGACAAGGACTTTGAGCGTCGGCTCGTTTATGGCGCAGAAGCACCCGAGTCAACCTTGTACTGCTTACCATCAGCAGCGCGCATGATTGTGAGCGCATGCTTCTGGTTTGCCGTTGGCATAGCACGTTTGAGGCGCATGGCCCGTACCACCTTGGACTTCTTCGTACCAGCCTGCTGGGGCACATAGTACTCAGAGTCCAAATTATCCTCGCCATGATAGCGAGTGAAGAACTTGCAGCCAACCCAGAAGAAGAGAATAACTACTGTAACTTTTTATGGCTCGAACGGGCTCCCTGGATAAAGGGTCCCTTTTTTTTATTTATTTTGGTGCCCTTTTCAAAGGAGGCAAGAGGGCTCTATATAGAGAGTGGAATGAGACCTCTCTTCTTCTCCTTTTCGATGTCGGATTAAAAGCAAGATTCTTTCTTTTTCATGCTTCTACACTGCGCACACGGGACGTGATCGAAAATTGCTAAACCATTCGTTTGAAGCGTCTAGTGACACAAATATTCGGTCATCATACGTATTGGGGCCAATGGGACGAAGTGGATTGAACAACGGGTGAATGGATTGTTGAATTGGTTGTTGAACCGGTTGTTCATTGCGAGGAGAAGGATTCGAAGAGGACGTACCCTCGGTTCGAAGCCTCTTGCCTCTATTAAACAACTTGGGAGCCATGAGAAATGAAGAAAATAATAAAATTTAGATGGAAAGAAGAGTGAAATTATACCTCAAAAGGATGATGAAGTATGGAAGAGAATGATGCAAGAAACCCTCTTCTTCAATTTGGAGAAGAAATATGCACTAGAATGAGAGAGCTAGGGTTAGGGTTTGAAGAGGAAGTGTTTTGAAAAGTTTAGAAGGTGGCAATGGAGGAAAGAGAGAGGGAGAACCCGATTATAATGTTAGGGGTTCGAATGGTCGAAAGGAATCTGGACCATTGGATCAATTTCAGATCAGCGGCTGAGCCCGCATACAGTTCTGGAATGACGAGACCGAATTCGGCCCGAACTCTGGGTTAGGCAGAGTTAGGCCCAAATTTTGGGTTCTGTGGCCAGAATAGAAATCAGGCTGAAAATGAAGTTGAAAATATGAATGAGACAAATAAGAATGAAGTAATGGAAAGATGAATATGCAAAAGTAAGAAATCCAAGTAGAGAATTGCAACAAGTGAAAGCTGAATCAAAAGAATCAAATTGAAGTTCGAAAATTTGAATTTAGCAAAATAAAAGTTTACCATGAAATAAACAAGGAGTTATGTCATAACTCAGTATGGTGAAATTGCCATGGGGTAGCTGCAGGGGCCGGATCCCAGCTAGTTGTAGTCCTGAGGACTAATGCACCGTGTCGCTTAGGCTTTTATGCCTTGTTGTCAGAAGGACCATTTCGGCTTGTACCCATAGCAAATTCATCACAAAGAACCAAGATATAATCGATATTTATGCAGGTTACTTTAATGAATAACTGCTTCGTCCAAAATTCCTAGTTCACGACAAAGAAAGTTGAACCGTTCTTCGGATAGTGGTTTTTTAAAAAATCTGCTAGCTGATGATCAGTGTTAATAAATTCTAAGTTTATAGTGCCATTTTGTTGATGATCACGCAAAAAGTGGTGATGAATTTTAATGTGTTTTATGCGTGAGTGACATATAGGGTTCTTTGTAAGGTTGATGGCACTAGTGTTATCACAGAATATAAGAATGTGCATAAAAGAAAGGTTATAGTCTGCAAGGGTTTGCTTCATCCACAGAATTTGTGCACAACAACGACCAGCTGCGATATATTCAGCTTCTGTTGTGGATAGTGTGACAGAATTCTGCTTCTTGCTAAACCAAGAGACTAGAGCCTTGCCTAATAAATGACACATACCGCTTGTACTTTTACGGTCGACTTTGCATCTTGCGAAATCAGCATCCGAATAACCAATAAGGTCAAAGGATGTGGATTTGGGATACCATAAGCCCACTGTAACATTACCCTTAAGGTATCGAAAGATACGCTTAATGGCGGACATGTGTGATTCCTTAGGACTAGCTTGATAGCGAGCACACAGACAAACACTAAACATGATATTGGGACGACTAGCAGTTAAATAAAATAAACTACCAATCATACCTCGATACTTACGTTGATCAACAGGTTTGTCGCTTTCATTAGATTCCAGCTTGGTTGAAGTAGCCATAGGGGTGCTGATTGGTTTGACGTTGTCAAGATCAAATTTCTTCAGCATATCCTTTGTATATTTTGACTGGCTGATGAAAGTTCCTCGCAAAGTTTGTTTGACTTGTAATCCAAGGAAGTAGGTGATCTCCCCCATCATGCTCATCTCAAATTCATTCTGCATACACTTAGCGAAATCTTGGCAAAGATTTTCATTAGTAGAACCGAATATGATATCATCTACATAAATTTGCACTAAAAGAATAGTATTTTGAAAACTTTTGATTGTAAAACCCCTAAATTTCTACTATATTTTTTTAAAATAAAATTTGTACTGATTATTTTTTTATTTATTTTGTATTTGTACGTCGCGTAGTTGTATTATACGTCGTGTGCGAAATTTTATTTTTCGTACTTGCTCGACGAGTGCGAATATGTGCGAGCGTACATATTTTTAGAAAAATATTTTTTCTATTTTTATAGTCTCAAAATAATATATGCAATAATTATTTTAGCTATCATACCAACATTTCCAAGTCCGTTATTTTATTTATTTATTAAAAGTCTTTCGTAAAAACAGCTATTAATGAAAATAATACTTTTCGTGCGTGCATATATATTTCATAAATGTTTTATTACATTATTTTTCAATAATAATGTAATTTTCAAAATTAATTATTATTATAATTTTAGTGTTCACAAAAATATATTTTAAAACGGTTGATATTGGCTTAAATTAATTATGATAATTTACAAATTTGAATTTATGGATTTAGATTTATCTATATTTAATTTGGATTGAATTTGGAATTTATTTGAATTGTTTTAAAAATTATTTAAATTAAGTAGAGAATTATCTATTTTTGGGTTTAAATATTCCTAATCCTTATCCAACTGGGAATTCCCACATCCTATAAATAGGCAGGTACTCCTCCATAAATTCCTCACATCCACAAAAATTTTAACTCCAAATTCCACAACCCAAGTTTATGCATCGTATCCGTGCCCCTATTTTTTTTCTTTTCACTATTTTATTTAAATATACATTTCACCTTCTTCGTGTCCACATGTCGGACACGAATTCGATACAGCAAACCCAATCCTCTAATCCAAAACCCTAATCCTATTCTAAATCCTAATCTCTTTCTCTGGCCGACTGTCCCTGCCCGTCCTCTCCTCGCCACGACCGAAACCCTCGATGACCCCAAACCACCGTACCCACAGCCACAGCCACCAACCACCACTGCTGCCGACACCAACCCAGCCGAATCCTGGGCACCACCCGTCAACACAACCACCCGACCCATCCACCGCACCCGAACAACCGAGCATCGCTCGTCGCCACCACTACCAATCTACGGCCGTCACCCCCATCACCACAGACCTAGCCACCACTGACCGACGACCCTAACCCAACCAACCCCGACGTCTTTCCAGTTGAACACCAACCATGGCCATCGCCGGAACCAAAATAACCTTCACCACCGTCGTACCATGCCACCGAAACCCGTCGACCGACCCACCCAGCTTCCCGGCAGAACGTACAACCACCGTCGCCAACACCAGTGATCGCCACCAAAACCTCCAAAGTAACAACAAGGAAAACCGCAAACACCACCCCTTAACTCCTTAGCACGTCGGCGTCGGACCCTCGAGTCGCCGTTCGGCGAACGCCAGCCTCCTCTTCCGCTCTGCATGCAGGAGTGGTGAGCCCTGCGCGGCCATCAGCGGCGGCCGCACTCCGTCCGCGACGTTCTCCCAGTCACCCGGCTCCAGAACGCCCGTCCGCCTCCTCCTGGCCGCGGATAACCGCTCTGCGCCGCCGCCGTCCGTAGCCTCGCCGTCGACGAGCCGCACAGCCTACCGCTCCTTTATTCTCCCGACCGCCTCCACCTTGCCAGCGCTAGCCGCCCGCATCCGCCGTGCCAAACTGATCTGCCGATCTTGTCGAGCCCCGCTTCCCTCGAGAGTCACCAACGCCGCATGCCTCGACCGCCTGCGAGCGCGCTCTCAAACCCTCCGCTCCACCGCCGTGCTGGAGTGGGAGAGCTCCGCTCCCAACTTCCTCCCTCGATCATCCCGTTCTTCTTTCTCTCTCACTTTCGTTCTCCTTTTCTCTCTTTCGTTCTCAGCTTCTCTCTCTAGTTCCCACTCTCTCTTCCATTCTTTTGAAGTTAATTGCTACTTCTTTCCTTTCACCTCTCAAAAAACGAGAAGGAGAGAATAGCTGAACAAGATATTATTATTTTTATTTTTTATTTTTATTATTATTATTATTATTATTATTATTATTATTATTATTTTATTTATGATTTTTGGAGAGGGACAGTTGTAGCATATGGGAAAGGGATAGTAGGAAACTATTTATGTATGTATTAGTCTAATAATATTTTTAGTAAAAATTATTATACCTACTGTTATTATTATTATTATTATTATTATTATTATTATTATTATTATTATTATGTTTCTTCAATTCCATTTATACTGATCTTATTATTTTTATTATTTTTATTATTATTATTATTATTACTACCATTATCTTTTTAATTACAGAATATTGATTAAAGTAGATTATCTATATTATTGGTATTTATATTTGATTTAAGAATTATTATTATTATTATTATTATTATTACTAATCATATTGTTATTATTGTAAGTATAAATAAATATTTTCAACATTGGGTTAGAAGCCCTAATTGTATTTGCTATATTATTTTGTGGCATTTTAAAAGTATAGCTTATTAATAAAATTTTAATTTTGCAAAATATGGTTCTTAACCTTAAATAATTTTTCTAATATTATTTTGTTTCACTTAAAATATTTTTGATTTATAAGATATAGGTTTTAGCCTAAAACATTATTTGACAAAACTTACAGTTTTGCCTTAAAACGACTTTTGATTTTCGGATATTTATTTGAAATCATATTTTGACTAATAAATTATATTTCAAGTATTATAAATTAGTTTTCTAAAAACATATAATTAGTATTCATAAAAAAAAAATTTATTCTTTCGACCGTAACACAACCCCCTCCTTCCTATTCGATCGCCAATTCTAGACTACCTTATGTCGAACCTAACTAATTTGACCCTTCTGGACCCAATGGAACTGTCTGTGCCACCATCAGAGGTCACCTTGTGTAGTGTTATCCGAAGTCGCAGTTCGTGCCACATTGATCATCGCAGCACACCCGACGTACTATCAGGTAAGACACCTTGCCATTTGTTGTTTATTTATTTAGCTCATATTTCTTGCATTATTTATTATTTTCTTTATGCAAAATAAACTGTGATACATGGCATAACCTTTTAGAACTTACTGTTCGTTTATATTTCCTGCTATGTATTATTTTTCTTACACATTAAACATAGATTTAAGGGACCACTTTGTGTGTTGCATTCATAGGCCTTGACACATTTATACCACGTTGTTATGAGTCATATATAGGACTCGAACATGCGTGATTGGCTGGCCACCAGTACGTATAAGCCATACGTTAGGAAATAACTGTTAATAGAATTATATGCTAGAAGACTTAGTAGCTATGAGTTGGCATTGGGCGGGGAGAACATGATTGGAAGTTGACTACCACCCTATCTATCGTAGACTCGCTCGCTACTGAGGAACGATAGGTAGACTATATGCTATAGACTCGCTCGATACTGAGGAATAGTATATGGTGTTGTGACTCGCTACTAAGTACTGTATTAGTATTATCTTGACTTGACCCGGTAGTCATGCGACCATGAACTGTTCTTAAAACTGCATTCACTTAGATTTGGTTAGGCACCCTTATTCGTTAGGTATGAGTACTTTTGGTTTGGGTACTTGTATCTGGTCGTGGCTTGGAACAATAACTTATCGCGGATTAGTTCGTCACATCTTGTCCTTGTTTGGTTGTAGGTGTGACTTACTACTTCGATGAGAAGGTATTGAAGCTTGTTGGGGTCCGAATACCATATTGGATTCATAGCATGAAAATATACGTCACCGTGAATTTGTTTACCATCTCCTGTCCTTGTTTGGTTGGGAGGATGGTAAGCTAGTTCAGTAGGTGCGTATTGGACCATGTTATAATTCAATTGACTTATTTATTTGAGCAATATTTATTCAGTTTATATGGCATGATATTATGTGTCTTGTTACATCCCTCTGAGGACCTGGTTATCTCGCAGGTGTGTGCTCTTGTCTTTCGCAGGTGTTCTAGCCCTAGCCGTGATCATCGCTATTCCTTCGAGTACGGTTGCACTTAGATCGTCTTCGCTTCGCTCGCCAAACTCATTTCATTTTTTATGTATTTTTTCCTTATTTATTGGTAGTAGATTTGTCTCCGCCCAACATATTGTATCAAGACAGTTCATTATCATTATATGATATCTTTTATTCATTTATTTTGTGTAGATAAGAATAGTTATGTTTCTACTGTATTACAGCTTATGTATCCACATGAGGCCCATGTACTTCGTATGAATACAGCTGGCATGTCTACATTCCTAGGCCTACGTATTTTGGGACTGGGGCGTTACATTGATAAACAGTGTAGTATCAATTTTCCGTTTTGAAAAACCTTTATCTAGCAAGAAATTGCTTAGGCGTTCATACCAAGCTCTAGGGTCTTGTTTGAGGCCATATAGCGCTTTCTTGAGTTTGAAAACGTGGTCGAAAAAATTATGATTTTCAAAACCAGGGGCTTATTTTACAAAAACTTCCTCCTTAATAAATTCATTCAGAAAAGCACTTTTAACATCCATTTGAAACAATTTAAAATTTTAAAAGTTGGCAAATGCACAAAGTATCCGAATGGATTCCAGTCTTGTAACAGGAGCATACGTCTCATCGTAGTCGATACCTTCCTCTTGGTTGTATCCTTGAGCTACTAGACGAGCTTTGTTGCGTGTAACTGAACCATCTTCATTTACTTTGTTACGAAAAACCCATTTCGTACCAATAATCGAATGATTAGCTGGCTTAGGAATAAGTTCCCAGACCTGGCTCCTTTCGAATTGATTGAGTTCTTCTTGCATGGCAGAAATCCAAAACTCATCATTAAAAGCTTCTAAAACAGTTTTAGGCTCAATTTATGAAATGAAGGCAGTGCTAGTAATGGAGTCTCATAACGATGATCGAGTACTTACTTCGCGTGAAACCTCACTTATTACCAAGTTTTTTGGATGTGACGGCTTGAAAGAGAATTTCTTTGGCAAGCCCTCCAGAGAATTTGTTTTAGTGGTGGCATTCATCGGAGTAGAAGTTGAAGGCTCAATATCATCGTCAGAAGAGGCTGCTGCACTATTATCTTCATCAAAAGTCACATTTGTAGAATCTTCTACAGTTAATGAGCGTTTGTTAAACACTCTATATCTCTTGATCTTGGCAGCATAGCCAAGAAAGATACCATCGTCAACTTTGGCATCAAATTTGCCTAAGTTGTCTTTGGTGTTAAGGATAAAACATCGACAACCAAAAATTCTAAATTATGAAACATTTGGAGTCCTTCCAAACTAAAACTCATAGGGTGTTTTCTTTGTAATAGGTAGAATGAGCACTCTATTTAAAATATGGCATGTTGTACTGACAGCTTCAGCCCAAAAATATTTCGGAAGTGAAAATTTATTCAACATGACTCTAACCATATCGCTAAGAGTCCTATTCTTCCGCTCCACAATACCATTTTGTTGAGGAGTTCTAGGACAAGAAAACTCATGATCAAAACCATTCGAGTCACAAAACTTTTCAAAATCAGTATTTTCGAATTCGCCTCCATGATCACTTCGGATTCGAGTAATCATGTAGCCTTTTTCGTTTTGAACCTTTTTAGTAAAAATTTTAAAAACAGAAATTGCATCGCTTTTGTTTGAAAGAAAGAAAACCCAAGTGAATCTAGAGAAATCATCTACAATAACAAAAGTATAGAGTTTTCCACCAAGACTGGCTACTCTACTAGGACCAAATAAGTCCATATAAAGTAATTGCAAGGGTCTGGTAGTACTTATAGTGTTAATTGAATAAAATGAAGACTTGGTTGCCTTATTCAACTTACATTCGGCACATACCGTGTCCTTTTTGAATATGATGTCGGACAAGCCTCTTACTAGCTTCTTTGTCGACAGCCTGGATATAGTATCCATATTGGCATGACCAAGATGCTGGTGCCACAACAATCTCTCATCCTTGTGGACATAGAGGCATCTTCCTGCACTGTTAGTATCTCTAGACAGATAGAAAATATAAATGTTATCCTCTCCTATCCCTTCAAAAGCGATGTCTCCCGTTGACCTATCATAAATGTAGCATTATTTTGTCCAAAGTTAATATCATATCCATGATCAGCAAGGTGACTTATGCTGAGCAAGTTATGCTTTAACTCGATCACTAGGCAGACATCCTTTATTACAGGAGAAGGAGGATGACCGATAGTACCATTACCTATGATATACCCTTTTAGGTTGTTGCCGAAGGATACATACCCTTTCCTCTTCATCGATAGTGATACAAAAAAATTTGCGTCTCTTGTCATATGTCGCAAGCATCCACTATCGAGAATCCACTTGCTTTTAGTTGAGAAGGGAAGGTCCACCTACATCAAGAGTAGATGTGACCTTTGGTACCCAAGTTCTTGTGGGTCCTAAAATGTTAGTTTTTGGCACCCATGCATATAGATTTGTATCAACTAATCTCCTAATTCTACATTACGGTGAGATGTGTCCATGTAATCCACAGTAGGTGCAAGTAGCATGTCTATTTGTATTGGAAGCATATTGATGATGTCTGTATGTAGCATGGTGCGAATTGTGTGGAATAGCAGGATAGTAATTATATGTGGCAACAGGATGATGGTTATGTCTATATGCAGCATGGTGGTGATTTTGTCTATGTGCAACATGGTGATGATTATATCTATATGTAGCATGGTGATTGTGTGTCGCAGTATAATGATAGTTATGAGAATAATTTCTATGTGCATGTGGTTTGTACGTTGTATGGAAGTGCGTGTACATGTAAGCATGTTTACGTGATGTAGGTGGATGACATATTTGACTATTTTGAGTAGTCTTGTGCTTTGTGTGTGTCTTATATGATTGGGTTTGAGGTTGAGCAACCTGTTTTCCCAATCTAATCTCTAATTTCTTAGAGGCAACATGTAGTTCATTACACTTAGCATTCAAACCATCAATTTTAGCAATAGAGATCTTGTGTCTATTCTTTTCTTTAGCCAGCTAAATGTTGAGTGCTGTGATCTCATGTGTTTGCTTTTCAATACATGTTTTGGCATCATGTAGGCTTAACTTAAGCTTAGATACCTCATTAGTATCTTCCGTGGGTGGAGTGTCTCTAACTATTAAGCAAAGAAGAGAGTTTTTGAATCTCGACTTCATAGCTTTTGATCTTCTCCTTGGCATGCTTATATTTACTAATGACTTTCTTGTGGTCATTTACTAAATCATTGAATGCTTCACCAAGTTCATCAAAAGTGAAATCATCGAGAGTATCGCTAGTTACCTTATCGGATGTTGCCATTAGGCATACATTGGCGGTGTCTTGAGGGGAGTCATTTTCTTCCTCGAAGTCACAAGCTTCGCTTTTATGCCAAATGCTTGTGTTGGCATATTTTCTTGAGGAAGACTCACTACACCAAAACATGCAACTCGTAACACATTTTTTTATAATTAGTAACGGTTATTACTGTTACACTCTTGTAATGGTAATAACCATTACAATAGTTGAAAAACCGTTACTAAAATTATAACTTTATAGTTATGTTATTTTTGTTATTTTGGTAACAGTAGAAACTGTTACAAAAAAAATCATATATTGTCACATGTATTCCACCAAAAGGAAAAAAAATTATTTCTCCCGCATCATTTTTTTCTTTCCTTCCACTTTCCCCCTCTCTCTCCCGAGCTTCCTCTCCTCCCTTTCCTCAAATCATCCAAAAACCTAACCCTAACACTAATTTACTCCATCCAAATCATCTTTCTGAGAGAGAGGAGCAGAGGTGGTTGCGCGATGGTAGATGCTCGACGAGTCCTGGTGGCTCTGCGATGGTGGCTGCTCGTGGAGTCCCGATGGAGCAGAGAGAGTCGCTGCTCCGGCTAGATCGCCGTCCTCCATCACCGGATCAAGGGCACGAAGCACCGCTGACGGCGGAGGACATGGTGGTCTTCGAAGGTGACAGTTAGGGTTTCGAAGGATGCCGCGGAGAGACAAGAGGAGACGAAGGCTAGATACGACAAGGCAAAGTAACCATCTTTCATTCCCATTTTCAAATCTGTGTCAAGCTCCATAGATGGATTAGGGCTAATTTTGTTTTCTTTTTAAATGTGTAGATGTATCTTGAATCCTCAAATGTGTGAAGAAAGTAGATTCACGTCTTGGGAATACTGATGGCTCTAGAATGCTGCTATGTCTTCTGTTTCATGGTGGGAAGAAAGTAGATTCACATCTTGTATATACTGATTTCTTTTCTTTTTTCATGTGAATAGGTGGTAGAAGAACTTGTGGTTTTACCTAGTATGTATGCCATTTTGCCAGCCTTAACAAAAGAAAAGTTGGTAGGTTTATGAATTTGCAAAAGAGGAGACAAAGGCCAGGAAATGAAGGTTCATCATCATCATGATAACTATATTTGCTTCTATTCTATTTGCATTTGTTTATTTAATTGTTAGTATAAGGAGAATTATAATGTTCTCTTATTCTTACTTATGGAGTACTGGATTATGCTTTAAACAGCGTTCTAAATATCAAACCCAGCAAAAAGTTACATATGACAAGTGGATCAAGTACAGTGCACACGGACCAAGGGTTTCGTCAAATAACACCTCAACCGGCCATAGAAATAGGGGCATGGGTTTTGTGTGATCAAGTAAGGGACAAAGGATTAGACTAGGAATACCTCGTCTGAATATTGGCAATCATTCTTGGACCGCGCATATTGTGGTCTAATGTTGCATAATATGACATTATTTTTTTTGTTAATGTTGTTATTGTGATGTTTTTTCATAGTTAAAAATTCTTGTTGGTGTGTATTGATGGCGGCATCAAATCTTTGAATTATGTTTACACTAGGAATAAAAGAAAAAAGAAGTGAGGTCATTTTGGACCTTAGAAAAGAGAGAGATAGGCGAGGGTGGAGTTTGCATGTGGTTAAACTGTTAAAAACTGCCTTGAAGACATTTTCATATCAGCATTATTTGCTCGGTTGTTCATATCAGCAAATATGCCATTGCGATTTAAAACTGGAGAATACTTTGTTGGATGGCAGTCCTGTTCCATACTGAAAATCTGTGATTTTGGATACCCAAAGGTGCAAAGTTTTAAAAGTGTTTATTTTTATGATTCGAGTGGTTTATATAAACTGCACATTGACTTTTAAAATTCGAAACAATCATCACTTATGCATACAGAGACCTAAATCAAGTTTTGCATATATTGCATCTGCAGTGCAATCTCGCCAGGAATATGATGGCAAGGTGAAATTTCTATTTCTATTTTTAAAATATCTTACATTGAATGTTTGTTTCAACTTGGTTCTTGATTTGGACATTCTACTCTGCAATCCATAAAACTGAGAATTGATACTATGCAACATCTAATTGAAACTAAGATTCAGTGGCCAGTCCTTGCTAATATCCTTCATAATAAATCAAACTTAGGCAAGGCCAACCAAACATACCAATACTCGCATATTGAAGCTTTAAAAACACAAAATATATATACAATCAAGTGTTGTACTTATATGATGATAAAATTATCAGTCTCAATTCACACATAAATAATGGCAATTGTGCATGAGAATAGAAGCAGAGCTAATGTGCAGTAATGCACTAAAGCGTTATTTACATGTTCATGCTTTATTCAATTGAAAATCTTTGTTACATATGTATACTTTATATGATGTTTTATGAAGTAATCACAATGCTTCACATTAGAGAGAGTTTCCCTAACCTCTCAACAGCATCTTGTTCGAACTACACCTTTGTAACAACCGTCTTGTAGAAGCTCATGAACTTTGCTGAAAATTCTGTTGGAGGAAGAAAGGAAATATATAAGTGCCTGGAGGAAAATTAGACCATTGTATCAAAAGGTTGGGATGAGAAAAAGGACCTAAACAATTTATGATCCCCATCATATCGACTTCTTTTTTACTTATTTCAGATTTTGTGCAAAAAAATACCGTTTCTGTTCCTCCTAAAATTTGAGTAATGCAGAATAATATAAGGAGGGCTTGGAAATTGAATAGTTTAGTATTTCATGCTTAATATAATGTCTGAATTAGAAAGTCTGGAGGTTCATTTTCCAACTATAAGGAGGGCGTGGAAATTGAATAGTTTAGTATTTAACTTCATGTTTTTCACTGACTGCAGTTATCCAGATCTTTTTTCACTAAGGGGCTAGCAAGGGTGCTATGCAGATCCTAAATACCATCATAAGAAATGTGAGTATGGGGTATTTTCTTCGTCAAATGACTAAAATTTACAACTACTGATAGTTACAAATTCCATCATATGATACTTTCTATTGCATTGACAGTTGATAGACTCAACAACTTGAAAGATCATGACCTTTTGTCTAATATTTTGGGTAAAATTGATAGTCTTCCTTGTTTGCTCGATCCAGGTAACCTTTTTAAATAAGTTCCTACAGCACCCCCCCCCCCCCAAGGTTCACATCTACACGGAGATTCTGCTAAAACACCAACGGAACTTGGAATTATTGCTAAAACACCAACGGAACTTGGAATTATTGCTAAAAAAGTTCAATAGCTCTCATGAGGCTGATTTGTCATTGAAAACAAATGTTCAACTGGAACACAACTTTAATCTAATGTTGTGAATGAAAGTCATGTACAATGATTGCTAATTTTTTTCGGAGGTATTTTTGATATGTATCTTGAAACAGGAAAGTGGAATAGGGAGCAGCAAAGGTATTTTTGATATGTACAACATGATGTCTTGTTCATTACTAATGGTCTAAACAGTCATATTTTTTTGGCATTTTCTTCATATGCTTCTTGTGAACTCTCCAAACTTGAGTCTGTATCATTGTCAGTCACCTGAAATGGAAGGTACCACTAATCAAACAATAGCAAAGGTAGAATTCAAAATTTGTCCAGAATTTAAGTAGAAGTTCCATAAAGTTGAAATACAGGTGGATAATCAAACATAATACTTGGTCCAAATATGTGTCACAACTTGGAACAGTCAACATGTAAACAGCTTGATTTCATCTTTAGTGATGTGACCAACTGGTCAATATTTTACAGTATTTCATATATCAAGACAAATAATTACACGTGTTCAGGAGTGCCTATTTGAGTTAAGATACCTTCTGTCGCTGTAAAGCTTTTAGAGGTGAAAGTGCCTATTTATAAAGAGGATCATGGATGAAAACCTGCAGATCAGTACCATCAGCTATCCAGAGAATTAAGCAGCTACTATAGCATTCAGTTTATTTTACTATATCATGGTCATTGTTCATACTTCGATGATAGTAAGCAATGCTTCCTTGTTTGTCCTCATGACAGAGAGTTTCCTCACAACATCTCCTAAAAACACCCTCCACTCCAGTGACTGTTTATAAGTTATGTCAAAAAAATATGCCAAAAAAATATGACTGTTTATAAGTTATGCCGGTCCTTCTTTAGACCATTAGTATTGAACAATTGGTTATCATTTCTGAGGTATTTTTGATATGTACAACATGATGTCTTTCTCTTATGCCCAAAGTGAAAATTCTTGCTCGTGTAGTGGTTTTAGGAATGACTGTTGCAGGTTCATCATGTGATAAACCTTATTTTCACTCATCTGTATCCAATCTGGATATCCTCTATACATAAATAATTCAGGTATCTTCTCTGGGAGCATGTTGGAAGCCATGAGATGCCTTGTACGTGGAATATCTCCAAAAAGGTGTACTCATGATAGAGGTCATATGAGGATCAAAAAGGTGTACTCATGACTCTGGTGGTTAAATAAATAAAAAAATTGTGTCTTGGCCTTTTTGTCCAATGGTCTAAGACAATATGTTTCCAGTGCAGGCGTTGGCTTGTTATAAGGACTTAATGGAGTCAAATGGTCTAAAGATTATTTGCTTCTTCAAGTATTGGTTTATTGATAAACCAACACGATCAGGACTGAAAAAAGAGAGCTTCTACTAGATTCAGGGACATGCATATGTTATTTGAAGCCACCCAGGATACTTGTGTTGGGGTAGTAATAACCATCTTTATGAGAGTACTGCCACCAGAAAATAAATTCCCTCAGCATAAAAGGTAAGCTGTGTTTGGTCAGGTTCCTTTTTTCCTTACTCCCTTTATAGTGCTAGTTTAGTGTATATGTTTTCAGACACTTGTGTTCTAGTCTGGGATGGCCAAGTCCATCCACTATGCCAGGGTACTCATCAGGCAGCATCACATTAGGTATATTTCTAACCTACTTGTTTAGAATTGATATGTTCTTTGCCATATTATTTACCTAATGATTTGGGAGAGGTTCTCTCTTTTGCAAGCTTTATTTTGTTTTTTGTTGTTTTACTTTTTATATATGACTGTTTTGATGAAGTTTATTTCTTTCTCAGTTGTTTTATTTGTGACATGATGTTGCTAGTAATTTGCTGATAGAGTTGTTTGTTTGGCTGCTTATTTTTGTTGTTGATATCTTGTCAATTTAACTTGAATTCGTAATTTATGTTTTGCTAGTTGCGATAAAGTATTTTTTTTAACATGACTGAGAAACTAATTTATTATCTGTTTGTTCATTCTTCCATAGTAGCCACATGAGGATAATCGGTTTTCATATCTCACGACAGTCATCTGAGACAACGTGTCCTTAATGATGACTGGAAGCCTTTCTCTGATGGTCCACCAATTCTTTTTTATTCTTTACATGTTAGTTTTTACTAAGCATTAGTGATAAAGGATAACCATCTAGGTTATCCTTTTGATGTATTCCAATCCTCTTCTTATTGCATTCATCCTTAATTTCTTTAGCAAACGATCGAAAAGCTTCAACATTGGTTATAAGCATCGATCCCGGCTGGCCGGCTCCTCAATCAACTACAACTACAACTACAACTTTGTTGATCAGCTAGCATAGCATAGCATAGCATAGCAGAAGAGAGAGATGGAGAAACCTGTGATATGCGCTACGGTCATCCTTCTCGGCATCATTGCCTTCTCCTGCTGCATCATCACAGAATTCATGAGAGCAAAGGTACGTACCAACTAACTAACTAGTAATTTCTCCTCATCACGACTCCCTCCTTGTGCCTTTCCTGCTATATATATACCAATGTGCTGAGAGAGTAGTAATTGTATTTTTCAAGGACAAGGATATGAGACTGGATGGAAGCATCTGTTCCATGCCTAGACGCCCAGCTTTTGCTCGGGCCGTCGCAGCTCTCGCTTGCCTCTCCGTCGCACAGATTGTTGGTACCACCACCAGCCTTCGAGGAAAGAAGAAGAAGAAGAAGAAGAAGAAGAAGAAGAAGAAGAAGAAGAAAAATTCAAAGAGAAACCAAGCTGTTTCAATCATACTCTTAGTCCTTTCTTGGTAAGTAACTAGCTTTCTCTACTCTTGCTCTTTTATATATATACATACATTGCGAATGCAAATTTAATGATCCAACAGTAGCAGCTTGACCTGCAGTATAAATTTTGATACTTGGGAATGATGAACGCAATGCTTAATTTATTTTCGATGATCCAACACCATTACTTGAACCCAGCTTCATTGTCTGACAAAAAGTAAAACTTTCATGTCAGTGCCACTTTTCTGCAGTGATTTTGGAAGCAGGGGGAGGTTTAAATATCAACATCCAAAATGAATCATCTATTGGAAGAGTGAGGACGACAATATCAGCAAGCACGCTAAAATGTTATTCCACCAAGTCTCCTTCGGTAGTCTTCCTCCATGAGAGGCAGCCCCGGCGAAGGGTGACCTTAGGCCCCCATCCAAGCAACTCCTTAGCCTTTGAAATGTCAGGTTTTCTCTAGTGTGGATCATCATGTGTGTTCACCACTTCTTTAATTGTAACCTTAGGTTCAATCAGCTGTAGTTCAAGGTCAAGCTAGTTATTTCACTCTCTCAAAGCATAGTCATTCACTTACACATACAGACACCAGGCATATTCGTCGGTGCAGCACTACTGGCCGCCATCAATATACTTTTCATAATCACTCTCACCTTCATGACAAGGGAGATAAGACCACCTCGTACAGGCCCAGATGAGGAGAGGCCACTCGACCACCTGCAGGACAAATTACACATGAATGCAGTCAGGAACATAGTGGGACAGGAAGAACAATTGTTTACACACGATGAACATACCTTTAGACTTGATGCAAGGGCACCAGCTATTGTGATGCAAAAGCAACCTGGAAGCATGGATGTTTGGTATCATTTTGGTTCTTATTTTGGCAACATTATATTCTTTGTTAGTTAGTGAAAGTTATTATGTGAGGGATTGTTATTTTCCTATAAGTTCTTTTGTTTTCTAATGTAAGAAATTACTTTTTCCAAACTCTTGTAATTCAGCTACGAATTAGTTTTCTTTAAGTATGTTTTTTGTTCTTCCAGAGAGATGTTCTTCCGCCGTTGATAATATTGTTCATATGTGGTTTAGTTGTTATTCAAATATTTTATGGAAAGGTTGAAATGATAAGAATCTAATATGTTGCTTATGGTTTAGTTATGAGTTGAATGCACGTTCATGGTTAGAAATAATTTAAAAAAAGAAAAGAAAATTGCATTTGCAACAGTTATAACCGTTACAATGAGTGGACAATAGTGACAGAAAAATACATTATAGTCATAATAATAACCGTGACCAAAAAAATATTTCATAACATTAATTACCGTGACGAATGGCAAAATTCCTAACGGTAATCACTGTGACGAATTGTATTTTTCTCATAGTTATTACCGTTACGAAAAATATAATTCGTCATGGTTATTACCGTAACAAAATATTTGCCACGTCCACATAGTAACGGTTATTACCGTTACGAAAAATATTTGTCACGGTAATAACCGTGAGGAATCGACTATTATGGTGTAGTGACTTCTTATAGGGCTTCTCATATCGGTTGCTTTTCTTTACGAATGGACAGTCTTTTCGGACGTGTCCAGTCTTCTTGCAGCCGTAGCATGTTGGTTCTTCTTCATCATCTTCTTGTTGTTCCTTCTTTCTTCGATTGAAGCGAAGGAACTTCTTGAAGTTGCGGACAAGGAGAGCTTGATCATCACCTTCCGAATTGTCGTTATCAATCTCTTCAGGAACAGCCCTTCGATGATGAGCTTTAAGGGCAATCTCTTTTGCCTTTGGGGCAGGCTCTTCGAAGTCTTTGAGGTCAACCTCGTGAGTCATCAGCTTTCCCATCAAAGTCTCCATAGACATTATGGTGAGATCATTGCCTTCTATGATAGCTGTTACCTTAGGGTTCCAAATTTTTGGTAGCCCCCTAAGTAACTTGCGGATCTTCTCGTGATTTGTATATTGTTTGTCGAGAGATGACAAGGAATTGATAACGTCGAGGAATCTTGTAAACAATTGTATGATCGTCTCATTAGGCTTCATCTTGAACGCATCATATTCTTGAGTGAGATGACTTATTTTTGACTCCTTGACTTGGGTGGTTCCTTCATGCGTCACTTCTAGAAGTCTCCATACTTCGTGAGAGGTGGTGCATGTTGAGACCCTATTAAACTCATTCCTGTCTATTGCACAAAATAAAGCATTAATAGCTCTCGCGTCTAGACTCGCCTGTTTCTTTTCCTCGTCAGAATATTTGTCGTAGGGTTTCTCGACGAGATCACCATTGACAACTATCCTGGCAGGATTTTTGTAACCATCGGTAACAATGGTCCATAGGTCGAAGTCTAGCAACTTGAGATAAAAACTCATCCTTGTTTTTCAATAGGTATAGTTTGTTCCATCAAATAGGGGAGGCCTATGAGTGGACTGCCGTTCACCGTGATTGGAAAAATGGGTTGTGTGGTTGCCATGGATCAGCTCTAGGATGTTAGTCCTTGTTGAGAGAAAGAGCTTTGATACCAATTGAAGAACAAGTAGGCAACTCTAGAGGGGGGTGAATAGAGTTTATGACAATAATATCCAATTTAAAAATTAAACTCTTTCACCAACAGTAAATAATCAGAATAAATGCGAAAATTATAAAGAGCGGGAAAGCATACGCAAACACAGCCGACTTTAATCTGGTTTTCCTCGTGGAGGACTAGTCCAGGCCTGAGAACTCTAGCTCAGGATTAAATCCACTATTTGTGAAATAGTAGTTACACCCCGTACCTTTTCTTCAGAAGAGTACGTCAACTTCTTACATAGATCGCAGTGGCGATGCTTGGAATTTTTCAAGCAATTTTTTAAACTCTTGCACAAACTCCTAACTGAAGAGCACTGAGCACTTTAAGGCTTAGGGAGCTTGTGGCTAGTAGATGAGAAGGGTAAGGCTTGTATAAGGCTTTAGAGAGAAGAGAAGAGAAGAGAAGAGAAGATTGGATGATTGAAAAAGTGAGAATTCAAGGCCTATTTATAGGAGCAGCAATAGGCAAAATTCGGCCAGAATTCTGGGTCATGAATTCAAATTTTTGGCCGTTAGACAACTAGCATACAGCAAACCCTAAAAATTAGGGTCCTGTAATTTAGGGGACAGAATTCGGCCCGAACTCTGTTTGGAGGCAGAGTTCGGCCTGAACTCTGTCTCCAGAAGACAGAATGGTTCTAACGGGCTAAATGGGCTAGCTGGTTTTGGTGGAGCTTTTGGTTTAAGGCTTGGAGATCGGAATAGGTAGGGGTGAGCATTCGGTTTATTCGGTTTAAAACCGAACCGAATAAGCAAAACCGAATTCGACCGAAACCGAATAAGCAAAACCGAAACCGAACCGAATTGGTCAATAACCGAACCGAACCGAACCGAATTAAATCGGTTCGGTTTTCGGTTTATTCGGTTTATTCGATTTTTTTTGGTTTTTTTTGTGTTTTTTTGTTAATATATATAATAACTAAATATACCTAGATATATTTATTATATACATATAGTATATATCTATATATATATATATATATGTATATATACCTATAGTATATATCTATATATATTTAGTATATACCTATAATTAATACCTATATATATATATATATATATATATATATATATATATATAAACTAAAATTTCTTATTCGGTTTTCGGTTTTAAACCGAAACCGAAACCCAAAACCGAAACCGAAACCGAATAAAAAAATTTAGTATTTTCAAAACCGAAACCGAACCGATTTTTTTCAAAACCGAACCGAATCTCTTATTCGGTTCGGTTCGGTTCGGTTTTCGGTTCAAAACCGAATAATGCTCACCCCTAGGAATAGGCCCAAACTACTCAGTGCAACTCAGTTTACATTTTTCTAGACTCAAGAAAGTAAAAATACAGACTCGAAACATAGTGCGTTGTAGGTACGAGCCGTCGTCCGTCTTGTACTGAGTTAAGTCTTGATGTGTCATATTGAATTATGACAAGTATCGTATTGTCAATTTTATCAATATTTGGTTGACTGTGATTTTGTGTCAACAATCTTCTCCATATTGATAATTGACAAAATGATATTTGTATATTCAATGTTCATACCTGGACACATTTAAAAAAATAGTAGCTACCCCGTAATCAGTACAGAACTAGCAATAGCTCCCCCGTAAACATTGCTTCGATGTAAGCCAACGTTTCTTTTGTCCTGATAAATACAAGCTTTCCCAAAGCACAGATACACAATATGATATGAATATGAATATGAATATCAAATAAGTCTCCCCCTTTGTCATTTATCAAACACAAACAACCAGAGAATTTGTAAATAGAAATAACTGGCAAGCACACCAAAATACTAAGAAACTGCATCAAGTGTCTCAAGAGTCATAGAACATAAAGAAGTCTAATACAATAAAGAGTAACTACATAAACTAGAAATCCATAGTGCATAAAAAGTAAACATAAGATCCTCAGTAGCAGCAGCAGCAGCAAGTAGGAGACCACATCCATCACGGAGCTTGTGAAGGTCCAGCGTCGTCAGATGGATCAGTGAATGAACGATGAGGATCCACGAAAGCTGCATCCGAATCCAGATAGCGTATAACCCAAGGGTCATCGATACGGTATCCATCGCGAGCAGGGTCCCGCTCCATAGGAATAGGCATGGAAGGATGCTGAGACATAGAGTACCGAATGTCATGCAGTGAGTTGCTGATGGCACTCATCTGCAGAGTAGTACGGTAGTCAAGCTGGGTCCAGCGATCATCCTCTAATATAAATCGATCACGGAGCATAGTCTGAATCGACTCAAGAGTAGCAGGAGGAGGTGGTGCATCCTGTCCAAGAGCAGGCGACGGCCTGTGGGGGGGAGAAGTTCGCACAGGCGACAGCCTGTGGGGGGAGAAGTCCGCACAGGCGACGGCCTGGAGAAGCACGCGGGGTGCGCCTTGGGGGAGTGGCGGGACCTGACCCGGCAGGGGGGCCCTTGGGAAATACGTGGGGCGCGCCTAGGAGGAGTGGCGTAAAGCGGAGGGCAGATGGGCCCGCGTAAAACGAGCCCGCGTAAGATAAGGTTTGAGGGCTCGCGGAAAGGTGGGGGTGTAACACCCACTTTTCTAAATAAGGGTAAATTTGAACTTTTGTATTTTAAATCATTAAAATATTTGATTTTAGTCATGATATAATTTTTAGTTATTTTAAAACTATTTAATTGAGTGAAATGTGAAATTTGTGTTTTGCTAGTGTAACCTTAGTCATACATGACCTAGAAGACTAATCATGACCAATGGGACTGTTTCACTTAACAAAATTGCCAAACAAAGGTTGGATTTTGAAAATAAAACGAGAAAAAGGTACAAGAAGTATAAATTTGATTCTGGGAAAGTATTGCTATAGAAGTCTGATCTGTAAATGATCACTTTGTTCCTTGGACCATATGATGATGATGAAGATCACTGCTTGAAGTAGAACAACTTGGAAGAACTAAGTCACCAGAAAGGTATCGACGCACTTGGGCACTGATGGCAAGGCCGAATGCTTTCCTGCTTTGCTTCACTCTGTTCTGGAAGAAAAGTTGAAGAAGAATGCTCCAGAGAATCAAAAATCTCGAAGTTCTGATCTCTGTATTCTCTCATGTTCTCTCTCTCTCTCCTGTCTCTGAGAAAAATGAGTCTATTTATAGACTGGGGCTTCTGTGCATAAAAGAGCATCAAAATCTGTCTTTACGCTAACAACTGCCACCCATAATCAGAGTCATCCTTTGCGTACGTTGATACGCGTCCCATCATTTCAGTAAGAATAGGATACATGTACACACGTTCTTCGAAATATGTGGCATGAAGGCCATGTAGGCAAACCACGTTCCAAACTGGCCAGAAAGAATAGGGCGTAAAAATAGCCCTAACATCTTCTGGGCGTAAAGTAGTAAGATGAGCGTAAAATAGCTCCGTCATAGGTTCCCAGCGTAAAGTGGTTATTGAATAACCTTGAGCATAAAATGGCTCAAATAGACTTTACGCACACATTATTTTTTATGAGCGTAAGGACTCATGTAAAACTTCATTGCGTAAAAGAAACCATACAGTGAGCGTAAAAGTAGCTCAATCTTCATAAACGACAACAATGGTCTTTGTATAAGACAAATTACATTGAATTCTGTGGTTAATGCCATCATTAATATCTTCATGTCAGAGTTTGCATTAAATGCGAGATTTGACAGCTTTGTCCAGCGTAAAAGAGGCTGCTCTGTCCTTGGCGTAAAATCACCGGTATAGACCCAAGCGTAAAATGATCAGCCTGCTTAGGCGTAAATTGATTAGCCTAGTTTTGGACGTAAATGAGATTACCCGCTCTTGCTTGGTGTAGAAAACCGATCACTTATGAATGGGATGACTCTTGCTTTGAAGCACTTTTTACGCTCCTACAAGACCCCCTTCAAAGTTTTCAAATATCTCCAAAATTTGAAACACTTTGAACAGAAGCGTAAAAGTTGAGATTTGACATGCCAGCGTAAAATTTTGGATACGCAACAGCCATCCGCGTAAAAGCGGGGATATCCAATAGTCAACGTAATTTCCAATAATGTTGGTCAATACTTAATTGTCACAATGAATTTCTTTTTTCGAAATTTCGAATGCCTTTTCGCTTTCCCGAGTTTGCATTTATAATGAACAGTTTCCAATGAGGAATATGGAAAGCTGTTTTAACCGTATAAATGAGGAGAAATTCTTCACTTTTGTCATTCATCTCCATAGTGACATAGCGCCCAAGAAGGAGATTAACAATGAAGAGGCTTCAGGCTCAAGGATTGACTTTGAGCGAGCACGCAACTTTGTAGCGTGCTTTGGACTAACTCCAGCAGTCTTCAGCCGTATCGATGGTGGTCCCTCGACTGCACATGAGGGCTCAGGAGATGCAGAAGCATTTTTAAATCTGATACGTCGCTCGGGGATTCACAACATGCGTGAGTTAGGTGCCTCTCTTCGTCAGTCCAACGAAGGAGAAGGAAAATAAAATTCCATGTATTGCGACTCTCTTATTGTAGGGGTCTACTCCCCCTTTTTATAAATAAAGTCTGATGTTAATCTCAACTGTTCAACACTTATTTTGACTGCTTTTATGATTGTTCATTCCCAAGAAACAAACTTGACACGTGGCGTCTGTCTTGTGGTTACGAGAGCCTTTAAATAGGATCTTCCCACGAAATAGACTCTTTCCAACAGTTCTTCAGCCTTTATAAATAGCCGAGAATGTTTCACAAATTCTCGTACTTATTCCACTGAAGATAACTTTCCGTAATGTTGTTCTCCAACAAATGAGGATGGCAAAGCTTTCCCGCTGTGTTTCTTTGTATGCCCAGTCATTAGACGCAGATTCAACCACCATCAGAGCCAAACCATTCGACTCAAATGGTAAATCTGATCGTAAGCAAATATCTGTCTTTCAAATTTTTTGTTGAACACATCTATTTTACGAACGTAAATTCTTGACGAGCATAAAAACTTGCTGAAACACTGGCGTAAAAGCCTTGTTGAAGTACCGGCGTAAAAGCCTTGTTGAAGCACTGGCATAAAAAGCCTTGCAGATTGCTGGCGTAAAAGCCTTGTTGAATCACCGGCGTAAGAGCCTTGCTGAAGCACTGGCGTAAAAATGCCTTGCTGAATCACTGGCGTAAAAACCTTGCTGAATCACTGGCGTAAAATGTCTTGCTGAATTACTGGCGTAAAAGCCTTGCTGAAGCACTGGCGTAAAATGTCTTGCTGAATCACTGGCATAAAAGCCTTGCTGAAGCACTGGCATAAAAAGCCTTGTGATCTGTTTTTAATTAGCATTTAATATGCATCTGATAATACTTCTGTTCCAAAACACTTCTTTTTTGTTGTTTTCTGCAGAAGTTTGGCTTAGCAGCTTTTCCAGAACTGGCATTGGCGATTTTAACGTTGTGAGGAGCGTTTTTCTGACATCAACATCAGGGAGCTCATGTGCTTTTGACGCACAAATCAGACAACTTAGGACTCTTCGTGAGATAGAAGGGTCTTCCTCTGTTGGTAGGAAGAGCCTTTATACACGGAGAGTTGGATGGTGGAGTCAACTCTACCCCGAGAAATCGGGTAGTAGAGTTCCTTTCACGGCAGAACTAGGAATCGTATCCCAATGCTGGATACATTCCTATCTCCTTTGAGGTGCCGCCACTAATCCACCAATTGTATTGGCAGCAACGCGCCTTCGGGCTGCCATACTCTGGGGTTCTCCTCTTTTCTGAGAGAGAAGACCAGAGTTTAATTCCTGCTGTTCCGGTTGCACTGGAGCTCAGACAGTCAGGAACTGCCACCAACAACGAACCCATCAAAGAGGATCAAAGAAGAAATAGATCTCTATTAGGTTATCGTTGGTGTATAGAATGAAAATCCAAGAATGTAAAAGATTTCCATTATAACTTGTAAGAAAGTCTAAGAAATGTAATAGACTTTTTGATGATATGGGAATAAAAATGATGGTTTTTCTATGATCAATGATTTGTATCTATCTGGATGTAATATGGACATGATAGATAAATGAAATCTTATTTTATGTTTTAGAGTATATGATACTATCAGAGGTAATATGGACATAATAGCATATATGAACTCAAAAGAAAATTAGATTAATATCTATGCAGAGGTCAAAATAGAAGTGATATATGGGAAAAGAAAGTAGATTTAATATTTATTCAGAGGTCATGGAAACATGATAAATAGCGAATCCCACTTTCTAATCAATTGATATAGAAGATATAAAATCCCTTTCCCCGGAAACAAGAAGTCAGCTTAACCAAACCTTGGTAGCTGGAGAATAAGAAGACAGATATTATGAGCGTATATGCAAGACGGTGGATGAATCAGCATATTTCTTAGGAACAGAAAGGACGATTCAATTCCTTAATTTTAAATGGATGAACCTGGTAACATGAACGGACGAGTCTTTTCGGAAATGAAAAGTTGTTTCTCCACTTCAGAGACTAGTTCATTAATAATTCTCCTCTATAAATAGGTAAGAATTCTCTGTAATCATTCCATTATTATTTTTGCTTCTCTATTAGAAATGTCTTCCGAAGATGTACATCAAAAGAATGAAGTCCCCCGGAAAATCGAGAGCATCATTGATACGTTCCCCGTTGAGCCCCATGTATCAGTCTCATCAGGCTCAACCGAAGTAGGTGGAAGTTCTTCTGCGCCCAAGCCACCCGAATACATTCTTGCTTTTTTAGTAGAGCCAGGGAAAACTCCTGAAGAAGAAGCGTCAAGGATGGTTGCCTGCAAATTTTTCATGAGTTCAGGAAACGACGCCTTCTATGCTTTGGCCGACTATATATTCAATAAGGAAGGGAGTGGCCCTCGTCCTTAATCTTTTATCTTAAACAAAAATAATAATAAAAGAAGTTTTATTTTTGTTCTGTCTTCTCTTTTTATACATAGTATTTCTTAAGAAATTTGCCATTGATCGGCAGCATGAGTAGATCTCCATTGGGTTTTGACAACCAATAGGCACCATTGGAGAATACGGACTCAATTACATACGGGCCTTCCCATTTCGCTTGGAATTTCCCTTTGCTTTTGTGAGTCATCACCATTGGTCTCCGAACAGCTAGTACAAGCTCGCCAACTTTGAATACCCTCTCCTTGACTTTACGATTAAAAGTTCGAGATATACGGGCTTGATATAGTTCAATGTGTTGTTGTGCTTGAAGATGCTTCTCATCCAATCCTTCAAGTTCTTGGAGTCGTAAGCGATCATTATTCTCCGTAGTTAGCTCACTAGCAATGGCTATTCGTAGAGAAGGGATTTGGATTTCCAATGGGAGAACAGCTTCGCATCCATAGACCAATGAGAATGGTGTAAAACCAGTAGGAGTCCGGACTGTTGTTCGATAAGCCCATAAACATTCTCCAAGTTTCTCATTCCAATCACGTTTATTAGAAGAGACAAACTTTTTGAGAAGTTTGATGATCGTCTTATTGAAAGCTTCAGCTAAACCATTAGCAGCTGGATTATAAGCCGTAGAGGCTAAATTCTGAATTCGATTCTTGTCACAGAATCGATAAAATGCTTGACTGGCAAATTATGGACCATTGTCATGAATTATCCGTCGAAGAATCCCGAAACGATAAATGATATAGTGCTTGATGAAACTGATCACATTAGATGTATTCACTTCCGCAAGGGGGACTGCTTCTGCCCACTTCGAAAAGTAATCGGTTATAGCTAGTATAAACCGCAGTCCTTTAACAGAAGGAGGGTTAATAGGACCAATAACATCCATACCCCAAGCTTCGAAGGGCCAAGAGGCTGCTGTAGGGTATAGAAATTCAGATGGTTGATGAATAAAATTAGCATGAATCTGACATGCTTTACATCTTCTGGCATAGTCTACAGCATCTGTTATCATAGAAGGCCAATAATACCCCATTCTCCGAATGCGGTCTTGCAACTTTGGACCCGGTTGATGAGCACCGCAGACACCATCATGAGCCTCATGCAGTGTTTGTTTGGCTTCACTTTCTGAGAGACAGCGCAGCAAGAGTCCGTTATATGAACGACGATATAGCATATGTAAAGACGAATCATAATAGAATCGAAATGATCGTCTTTTAATTGATGCAGCTTCTTTAGGATCTTCAGGCAAAATCTCATGAACTGCATAGTCAATGAATGGGGTTCTCCAATCTTTCTGCTGGGAACTTGACTTTGTAGTATAACTTTGTTCAATATACAGATTACTCTTCACACAGAACAAGTCTCGGTCCAACAAAGTAATTGTATTTTGCCTTCGGATTGGGACAGCCAAGTCTGCAGCTAAACTGGCAAGAGCATCAGCCTCCACATTCTGGGAACGTGGTACAAATTCAATGAAGAATCCTTTGAATGATAGGACCAACTCGACTACCACCTGATGGTAGGGGATGAGATCAGGATTTCTGACTTCATAAGTCCCTCTAACTTGATTAACGATTAATTGAGAATCTCCATAAGCCTCTAAGAATTCAATATCTAATTGTTTTGCTACTTGGAGACCAATCAATAGAGCATTATATTCTGCTATATTGTTAGAGCATGGCTCATTAAGAGAATAGGCACGGTATATGACCATTTTGTCAGGAGAAACCAAGACAATTCCTACTCCAGAGACAATATTGCCTTTAGGTCCTACTCGTAATGCTCCATCAAAATATAATTGCCATATATCATTTTTCAAAGTCATGTTACAATCCACTACTTCGTCTGGAATATCTTCATATAACCTCGAAGTTTCAGGTATAGGATGAGCAGCTAAGAAATCAGCTAACGCTTGGCCCTTCACTGATTTTTGAGGCACATAAATCATGTCATAAGGAGTGAGCAACATCGCCCAGGTAGCTAACCTGGAATTAAGAATGCTCGGTTTTCTCATCAATACCCGAATGGGATTTATTCTGGAGATAACATGAATAGTCTGTCCAGTGACATAATGCCTTATCTTTTGGACGGCAAAAACCAAAGCTAGACATTCCTTTTCCATAGGAGTATATCTGTGTTCAGCTCCGACCATCATTCTGCTCAGATAATATATTGCTTATTCATGACCCATATCACTTTTCTGTGCTAGAAGAGCGCCAAGTGAATGATCCAAGGCTCGAACATATAGCAAAAATGGTCTTCCTATCACCGAAGGTACCAGAACAGGCGGGTTTGTAAGATATTGCTTAATGTTATTGAAGGTTTTTTGACACGCTTCATCCCAGACGAAAGATACCCCTTTCTTTAATAGACGGAAGAAAGGTTGACATCTTCCAGAAAGATTAGAGATAAATCTTCTGATATAAGCAATACGGCCTTGAAAGCCACAGAGTTCTTTCAGATTACAAGGAGGACGCATTTCAAGAATTGTTTTAACCTTATCAGGATCAACATGGATACCTTGAGAGGTAATGACAAATCCTAGAAACTTGCCACTGGAAACCCCTAAGAAAGACTTAGAAGGGTTCATTTTCAATTGATGCTGACGCATCAATTCAAATACTGTTCTCAAGTCCTGAATGTGATCATCCTTTGATCGACTTTTAACAGCAATGTCATCTACATAGCATTCAACTATCTTTCGTAGATGTTCTTGAAAGATATTGCTCATAGCCCGTTGATACGTGGCACCGGCATTTTTAAGACCAAACGGCATAACTGTATAGCAGTAGACCCCAAGAGGTGTACGAAAAGTGGTGTGCTTTTCATCTTCTTGATGCATCTTGATTTGATTGTATCCTGAAAATCCGTCCATGAAAGACATACGTTCAAAACCACATGTATTGTCTATCATGACATCAGTAATTGGAAGTGGAAATTTGTCTTTTGGACAAGCCGTGTTAAGATCTCGGTAATCTATACAAACTCGGACTTTTTCGTTCTTTTTCATAACAGGAACAATATTGGCCATCCAATCTGGGTGTTGTTCTTCACGAACAAAGCCACACGTAATCAGCTTCTTGACTTCTGCTTCAATTGTATCCATCATATCTGGTCTAAAGCGTCGTTGCTGTTGTTTTACAGGCTTGACATTAGGCAAAATATTGAGTTTATGGGTAGCAACTTTAGGATCTAGCCCTGGCATATCCTCGTAACTCCATGCAAAGATGTCAATGTAATCTTTGATAAGTTTTATCAGTTCTTCCTTTTCATCTTCAGAAAGATTCTTACTGATGAATATTGGTTTGGACGTAACTCTATCTCCAATATCAATCTGGATAACCTCATCTTCTGTAGGTGGCTGTCGTTGTTCAAAACGAAGTTCCCATTGAGTATCCATCTGTTGAGCCCAAGGATCATTCTCAAATGGCTCTGATTCATCATCGGCTTGAACCATATTGACTAAGAGTACTTGTCCAGATTCATCTTTATATTGAAGTTGCTCTGAATCTGATGATTGTGAAGAGCTGGTAGAGAATTCTTCTTGTATATCGTCATAAAACATATGGGACAGGTCATATCCCAACCCATGACGAGTCTTTTGGTAAAACGGATCACCACATAATGGTAATCGTCTGCCCTTGCCTTGATTGAGACCTTGCATAGTCTTCAAATCATACCCCATGTTCTGGAGAATCTTGATAGATTGCTGACTGTATTTGTCAATTCGGATTCTTCCTTTATCTTTATCCTTCAGCTCATCTGTCTGAGCAATAGGGATATTTCTAGCCAGGCCAAACATAATTTGGCATTTGTTTTTCTTATCAGACGGGACCACGAAATAAGATTCTTCATGACATCTAAAAGTTATGCAAGCTTGTGATGAAGCGGCCACAGGTAGAAGATAAGGAGAAGATGTTAGGAACCTTTGAGCATAAGGTCTGACATCGACATGAGGAGGAAAAGAATTCTCCTTATGATCAATGTATAAAGCTTCTTCCGGTTCTATGTTGTCTTTATATTGATGACTTTGATTATCAGAAGATAAAGTCATTCTCTCAATAAACTTGACAGCCATATACTCGAACAGAAAATCTTCATTGATATCAAAAAGTACAGAATGATCAATATTTACATTATTTATAGTCTGATTTCTATGCTTCGGATTAATCAATAGTGGACCATCATCCGTCTTCTGCGTAGATTTGCCAAGATTGACAATCAATGGTAGTTCTGGATCATTTGTACAAGAAGTACGTCCTTTGACCTTGATCATAAAAGGTTGAACTTGGCTCTTAGCAGGAATATTTATTGATTCCTCAGATGAAGTTTGAGTTCTTCTTTTAACCTTGATCATCAAAGGTTGATCATTGACAAGTTGGGATTGGATTCGTCCCTTGACTATGATCTTCAAAGGTTGCTACTCTGGCGGATCTTCATTAATAGACTGATCCTCAGATAATGATTGATCTTCAGCCATGTCTGATATATCTTTTACATGCACTTGTTTATAAAGCCTTGAATCAGAGAAGTAGGCTTCGACACCTTTGAACGGATTAATATCAGCAAACTCAGTTTTCACAACTCCTTGGGAGTCCACGTATTTGAAACATTGGTTAAGAGTTGAAGACACAATATTGTGTTCATGAATCCATGGTCTTCCAAGAAGAATATTGTAAGATACGTCCGAGTTGATAACATAGAAAGTTACCATAGTTCGAAGATCACCAATATGAATCTGCAGACGAATCTTCCCTAGTGGTTTGCTCTTGCCAGAGTTAAAACCGACTATCATAGTACTAGTGTAAGTCAGCTCACTAGTAGGAATCCTCAGAGGTCTTAGCATACTTTGAAGAATTATACTAATTGAAGACCCAGGATCAATGTAAATCCTGTCAATTTCAGTGGATCCGATATATCCAGTGTAGCACAGAGGCCTATCATGCTTGTTGTGTTTCAATAGCATATCCTCTTGTGTAAAGGTGATGTTGGGAATTGCTTCCATCATACTTTGGCATTGCGGACATGACACTGGTATATTATCAGGAGTCTTGAGTTGTGCCAAGCATGAATCTGCTTGGAGTAAAGCTTCGCTCAAAGTCTTCCTGCTTTCTCTGGAAAGGCGAAGCAGTTCAAATATAGAAAGTCTAGCCGGAGTATTGGCTAACTGAGCTAGAATGTCAAACTTGTAAGGCTTCATCACCACCCCTTGATTGGAAGCAGACTTCAATGGGATATCAAAGCGTACTGCCTTCTGTTTCCCCTTTTCAACCACAGACGGTTTAACAGGAACAGGAGAAGGTTGAACTAGTAGAGTTTCCACTACATCTTCTGCTTCTTTGGAGGATCCCTCATAGTCTTTGTGGTACTCTTTCCCAGATCTTGTACCAGCAAAAGTTTCTTCTTCAGACTCAGGAGAAGGAAGTACCATATTACAGGATTTAGTCTTTCTTCCCTTAGCCTTCTTTTTGTGAGGGTTGTTACAAGGCACTTCAGAACCCAATCCAGCAGTGGAATTCTGATTTTAAATTTATAAAGAAAGACGTATTCCTTTATCATAATTTAAACCTTCTGCCTTTTGAAAGTCGTAACCCATCTTCCTCATGAGAAGGACAGATTGCTGACTATACAAGTGGATAGGCAGTGAGCTTTGGACAGGTGTTTCAGCATAGGAAGAAGAAGAAACCTCTACAACTACAGAAGAATGAAGCATAGATGTCTCTGTAGTTAAGGGAGGAGAAGGATTCGGGATACGAGGAAAAATCCTTGTTGGAGCTTTTTCATAAGCAGCAAAGACTTGTTGTACCCGGTATAAAGGAACACTATTCATGGCTAGCCACTGCTGATGAGTAAGCTTAAGCTTGATAGGAGGAGCTAGACTTGGAGGACAGATGTTTAATCCTTTCAGTCTACCTTCTAGAGGAAGGCCATCCCATAGATGATCCAAGTCATCAGAATTTGTAATAATATGAGAAATTATGTTGCAGGTTTTGACTTTCTTATCTTTCTTGGATTTTAAAGTTTTATCTTCATTTTCCAACTCAGGTATTAAGTCAGGATGTACCCACATGATTTTACCATTCTTCAAAGTGAGCGGCAGTAATCCTGTATTTTCTTCCCTGGCAGGCGGGATATTCACGATCTTCATAGTCGCCTTCAAAATTGGGATAATTCCATCTGGGATTTACTGTGGAGAAAAATCTCCAAACTGAAGAGAGACCATGTTGGTTGTAACCGTATGGTCATCATTGGTTAAAGCGATAGCGCCACCATTTATCAGCTCTTGGATCTTCTTTTTTAAGACATAGCAAGCACTGGTAGGATGATTAATGTATCTATGATAGATACAGTATTTGGAATTGTCAGTCAGATTCACCTTATTGGGCCTTTTTGGCTCTGGAATCTGAAGTTTGCCACTCTTCACCAGACACTGAAATATCCCTGGGATATCACTTTCGTCAAAAGAGTATTCTTCCTTTGGCCTGAAAGATTCCTGATTATTTTGGCATCGTTTTGTTCTTGGAGAGATTGACCATAAGAGTATCTTTTGCTTTCATATTACGATTGCCAGGATTATTACCAGGATTATTTTTCTTTCCTCTATCATCTGAGGCGAAAATCATCCCATGTTCCCGAGCCAAACTACCATTGGTCTCGACAGAAACTGCTGCTATGATAAACGAAGCCCAATCTGAGAATTGGGAACCTGTGAAAACAGTAATGGATGGTCGCAGATTCATCTTGCATGTATCAATCAACGCTAAATCTGGCATACCAGGAGGCATCTTTAGAGTAGCCTGTCGGAAACGTTCAATGAACGTCCGAGTATCTTCTTTCTCCTTTTGTTTGATTTCTATCAAGGAGGACATGTTCATGTCCATTCCTCCTTCATAGAAGCGGGAGAGAAACATTGCTTTGAATTCGTCAAAAGACGAAATAGAGTTATCGGGTAAGCTACGATACCAGTCGTAAGCTGAACCCGTCAGACACCCGATGAACACTCGAGTGAGAAGAGCATCATTTTTTTGCAAGTGTACAGACATAATATCAAAGTAGTTGATATATTGACTGGGAGATGCTTTTCTATCGAATAAAACCATGGATTGTGGCTTGAACTTCGGTGGAAAGGGTACATCGTTCCAATAAGGAGGATAAGGTTGCTTAATCCCTAACCTTTGGAGTTGATCTTTGTGCCTCAAAACTTCAAACTGTGCTTTGAGTTCACGCACTGCTTGAATGGCTTCACTGGTTTGAGGGAGCACATTTGATTGAATAGTCGTTGGATGTACCGTGACCCCGACTGGAGGTGGTACGTCTTTTGGAATGATAGGATCTGGCAATGCAGAATTTTGATTAACAGCAGGCTCTTGAATATTCGAAGGTATATCAGCCCCTTGACTATCTTGAGTTTGTGCTGCTACTGGTACCGGAGTTATTACTGTAGGTTGAGCAGTTTGCTGATTTAAAATTATCTGATGCATGCTTTGCATCATGTTGAGCATGTCTTTCAATGATTGCTCTACGGCAGTGAAACGTTGTTCCGTATTAGCAGATGACGTCTCTGGTTCATCTCCAATAGCGTAGGATTCAACCTCTCTTGAAGATATAGAGGGATTAGTATAGAAGTATGAATCCACACTATCGGTATCAGACTCAAAAGATTGAGTACCCCCAGCTTCTGAATCAGAAGTTTGCAATTGTCTTTGTCTTCTTGATCGAGTATTCTGATACACTCCTTCAAAGGAATCAAGAAGTCTGTTGAACTATCGTTGACCTGGAGTTTGGGACATATTCTGTCTCGGATGTCGTCCTCTGTTAGTATGAGATGCCATGTTGACTGACACATATGACAGCTCATGTTCTTGGTCTTCAGCTTGATGTTGAGGCGAGCTGAAACTTAAACGATCAAAAACTGACTGTTTTGAAGCCGAACAACAACAGTTGATCACAACCTGGTGATATTCACAATGATGTTTTTCTTGGGGGAATGTCACCGGAGATTGTCTGTTCTTACGTTTTTGCATTAGCAATTCACGTAAATCAGAAGGAACAGATGGAGTATTCTTCTTTATTACATTTGGGATAGAAAAATATTTTGTCCCTTGTATATAAAGAAGATTACTGGCTGCATTCGCAGAACCAAAATGTGCATTTTTTACGCGTTTGGAGTTGCGTGCGTAAATCTTGAGATTTAGCACGAAGGACTCCATTTTCACGGCGCATAATTTGTAAGTTTGGTACTTTGCGTAAAGCAGTATAAGAAGGTTGTTGGTGTAGGGCAGAAGCTTTACCAACATAATTTTTACGCTGCACACATTTAGGTATATTCACATTAGATGTATAAACATCTTTACGAATTTTATCTACACTGTCACAGACAGGAGACTTACCTTTATGCGTGGAGCGTGAAAACTGGTTATCTACCACGTCATGGACGGAAGATTTTCCTTTACGCGAAGAGCATAATTTATTTGGGCCTACCACGTCACCGACGGGAGACTGATTCTTACACTCAGAAGCATAAGTTTTAGAGTCTGCCCCATTACCAATGGAAGATTCATTCTTATGTACTGAGCATAAAATTTGGTTCTTATCCACTGAGCGTAAAACTTGATTCTTACGCAGTGGGTGTGAAACCTGATTATCTTTTCCGTTACAAACGGGCGATAAATCATCATACTTTGAGTGCAACTCTGAAGTAAGGACTACCTCGTTACGAACGGGAGCCCCTACGACAGGAGTGGAAAGAATTCCCTTGTCATCAGAAGCAACAGAGAGATCAGAAACCACTTTGGATTTGGGAATCCAAACTTTTCGTGCTTTGCGAGACTTTTGAACATTGGAGTGGCGAGAACCACCCCCAGTTCGGAGCATTTCTTCATAGGCAGTCTGGTCAAAGTGCACAACCAGAGTCTTCTTGGTCGAACCGACCGAAACATCATCATATTGAGCAATCACCTCCTCGTCATAGGAGGAGGACGTCCCCAGCAGAGTCGCCATTTTGTTTCACTTAACAAAATTTCCAAACAAAGGTTGGATTTTGAAAATAAAATGAGAAAAAGGTACAAGAAGTATTTGATTCTGGGAAAGTATTGCTATAGAAGTCTGATCTGTAAATGATCACTTTGTTCCTTGGACCATATGATGATGATGAAGATCACTGCTTGAAGTAGAACAACTTGGAAGAACTAAGTCACCAGAAAGGTATCGACGCACTTGGGCACTGATGGCGAGGCCGAATGCTTTCCTGCTTTGTTTCACTCTGTTCTGGAAGAAAAGTTGAAGAAGAATGCTCCGGAGAATCAAAAATCTCGAAGTTCTGATCTCTCTATTCTCTCATGTTCTCTCTCTCCCTATCTGTCTCTGAGAAAAATGAGTCTATTTATAGACTGGGGCTTCTGTGCGTAAAAGAGCATCAAAATCTGTCTTTACGCTAACAACTGACACCCATGATCAGAGTCATCCTTTGCGTACGTTGACACGCGTCCCATCATTTCAGTAAGAATAGGATACATGTACACACGTTCTTCGAAATATGTGGCATGAAGGCCATGTAGGCAAACCACGTTCCAAACTGGCCAGAAAGAATAGGGCGTAAAAATAGCCCTAACATCTTCTGGGTGTAAAGCAGTAAGATGAGCGTAAAATAGCTCTGTCATAGGTTCCCAGCGTAAAGTGGTTATTGAATAACCTTGAGCGTAAAATGGCTCAAATAGACTTTACGCACATATTGTTTTTTATGAGCGTAAGGACTCATGTAAAACTCCGTGCGTAAAAAAAACCATACAGTGAGCGTAAAAGTAGCTCGATCTTCATAAACGACAACAATGGTCTTTGTATAAGACAAATTCCATTGAATTCTGTGGTAAATGCCATCATTAATATCTTCATGTCAGAGTTTGCATTAAATACGAGATTTGACAGCTTTGTCCAGCGTAAAAGAGGCTGCTCTGTCCTTGGCGTAAAATTACCGGTGTAGACCCAAGCGTAAAATGATCAGCCTGCTTAGGCGTAAATTGATTAGCCTAGTTTTGGACGTAAAAGAGATTACCCGCTCTTGCTTGGTGTAGAAAACCGATCACTTATGAATGGGATGACTCTTGCTTTGAAGGACTTTTTACGCTCCTACGGGGACCTAATCATGTGTTTAGGATTTCAAATTTCTACTTTTAAGCCTAGGGGTATTTTGGTCATTTTGACATTTTTGTGAAATTGTAAATTATATTAATTAAATATGTGTTAGTTAAATTGTTGAGACTTGACCTAGAAGTTAGCCTAATCTAGATGTTAACCATGACCCTAGAGACTAAGTTAGAGGATTTCAAGTAAGTAATCACATTAGTGTAATATCTAGATATTTGTTAGAGTGATATTTTAGGCTAAAGGTTAAAAGATGTTACTTTAATTGTGAGCCCTTAGATTGCCTAGAAATTGTTGGAGAAACCTTAGCCACTCATCCTAAACCCTAACCCTAACCTAATGGCAGCCATCATACATTTCTCCCCTCTATAAATGCAACACATTAATCATTTGCACCATTTTTAATTCATTTTAATTGCCTCTTTTGTGTTCTTCCCTAAACTTCTCCCCAAATATCCAAATCAACTCCAAATTGAGTCTAGTTTCTTGCATTGGGATCCCCTACCATTGAGGGTGCTAAGGGGAGCTAGCTAGCAAGGTTGCACAAGCTTTTGGCATCATCATTTGAAGAGGACACCGCCCTACTAGCTTAAATTCTATTGGAATTGCACCAATAGGTAAATGCCCTCATACATAGTTAAATTTATGTTTTCTCTTCATGAATGCATGCATCTAGGTACCAGGGATCTATAGGCTAAGTTTGGTAGGAATTAGATTGGGTTTGGTGTCCGTATCGGACACGTATCTAGGTTTTAATGCAAGTGTTTGATGTATTGTCTCTACGAATTAAATGTTAATAATTTCAAAAACAAATTACACAAATTTCTAGCCCTATAGATGTAGATCATAGAACCCTAACACTGAGCTAGGATTCGTGTCGTGTCCGTGTCCAAAACGGACACGAACTCACTGCACGACACCCGGTTTACTTCCCCTGCTACTCGACCCTAATTCCGGACACGACACGTCATGAGGACACGTGCAAATTGACACAGAGGAGGGGGCCATCACTGTCAGACCCCCCCTCAAATATCACGACCTCTTGTGTCGTGTCGAGAGAGCTCTGACACGAACACGGGTTTTACACTGCACAGTGCACACACGCACAGAGCCAACTTCGAGCGTGTCGTGTCGTACGGACATGCCACGTGGATACCTCGTGGTGACACGAGCGTGTAGCCCATCACTTGGCGTACACATGGACACGAGCACGTGGTGAGTCGTGTCCTATGTCGTGAACACGAGACACTCGACCGCGTGCACGATGCGGTCTGAATGCACGTTTTAGGTCTCTGATACGCGTCTCGTGTCCTTTCTACACGACACGTGGACACGTATCAGGGTGTTGGACACGTACCCTAACCCTAGGTGAACCTGGACACGTGACCACTAGACACGTGGACGCCTGTGTCGTGTCCTAGACCTAGGTGAACACGTGCACGAGGCTGCCTGTGCAGTGTTATCACATTCAGTGTAATTTGTGTTTTGGACACGTTTGTGTCCATTTGTTTGGACACAAACACCATGTTTGACACGTGTATGCATGACACATTGTTTACCAACCTTTACATTGGGTTTTTACTATGTTTTGATTTCGAATTTGGGTTATCCCAATTATTCACTGATACTCTATTTATTCTTCATTTTCAGGATTCAAATAATATATAAATCGATAATTAATGTTAATTTTGATGTTAATACATGATTAACATGTCTGAGTTATGAGTTTACATAGATAGGATCATATGTATGCATGATTGGGTTTGTAGTATGGATTTTGAATGGGGAGTTTGGTTTCTAACTAAAAACCTGAGAACCCTTAACCAAAACCTGAGTTTAATGGAATGTGGAAACTGAGGATGGTGTTTTGAAATGAAAACTGAGATTTTCGAAATGAACCTGAGATTAGGGGGAAGCCCACACAAAACTGAAGTCCATTCCATTGTTGGTTGAACCAGTGAACCTGAGAACTCAGGAAATCTGAGTTCTATTTTGTTAAGTAAACTTGAGTTATCTTTCAAATCAAAACTGAGTTTGGGTTCTATTCAAACATGAAAACTGGGAAATCAAATTGGGTTCATGTTATGTACCTTAACTGAATTGGTTTGAATTAAAATATAACTGAGTTTTACTAAGGAAAACCTGAGCATTTATTTATATGTTTAACTGAGTTCAGTTATTGTACATTCCTGAAATCCCCTTTCACTGTTTTCCTGAATTACCCATGAAACACACACCATTCACACACACAATTAAACAGAAAACTGTTTGTATAACTCTAAACTAAATTCACAAATCTGAGAACACTAGACCTATAATCTGAGAATAAATTGATATATTGATAATGTTGAGTTTCCTTGTATATTGAAAACTGATATTTGCAATGCTAACAAGGATGTTTTAACTGTTGATAGGAAAAACCTGAAAACTGGGATTCACTATGCTTGATAACCCACAAGACCTGAGAACACACACACACACACACACACATTCATGACAGGTATACACACACACACACACATAGCTCATCCCTCTCACACACACACTGTCACAAAAACTGAACTTTAGTTGTATGTAATTACCTAGGCTAATACAAAACTGAGATATTCCCTGTTTTCTCACATTGCCTCCACATGTCACATACACACATATATGAATTCTGAATTTGAGTTTGGGATTTCACTCTCTCTCTCAATATATGGTATATATATATATATATTTCACTCTCTCTTGATATATGGTATTTAACCCCTTTAATCCTCTCTCTTCACTCTATATATATATATATATATATATATATATATATATATATATATATATATATATATATATATATATATATATAGTTGTTATGTGTTAGGACTTGTGAGGCATGCCTAACTATACAATATGTATATATATGGGTATGCATATATATGGATGTATGCTCCATGTACCTACATACTTTCCCCTTCACTTTATCACATGCCTTCTAACCCTATCTTTTATACACATAATTGATGTATGCCTATATGCTAATATATGCTAGTATGTGTATATATGCACATATATATATATATATATATATATATATATATATATATATGGAATATGTATGTTGGATAGCCTGTATGGCCTTGTGCTTGGGTGTGAGTGCTTAGCCTAGGCTTTGTTAGACTTAGTGAGACTTGTTGGGTTAAGACTTGACCTACTTGACTAGTTTGACTAGAATGTTGACTAGAGTTGACTTTAACCTAGATTTGACTAACCTTGACTTGTTTGACCTTGAGTTGACCTAGTTGACTGTTAGAATTGACCAGAGTTGACCAAGTTTGACTTTTGCCCAGATTGACCTAGATTCATGTAGAATGCATCATAATGATCAATTACTTCATTTTAGACATGTTGTGACTTGTGCTGTTCTGATTAGGAGCCAGACACCACTCCTCTGGCAGTATTTTCTTCTGGACATCCAGGGTATCAGGCGAGTACATTTTCTGATCGTTTCATACTTGTCACGATTTATATTCTCGCTCTAGATTACTTTTACTTGATGCTGTCACGTTATCATCACGGATTGGTACTATACGGATCTCTTCTTGGGATGTTATCCTCCTTAGCGGGCGTATCGGATACTTTATGACATATGTTTCATGTACATCATGTATTCATTATTTCTGCGTTATTTATGTACACTCATGTTCTCTCATGTTCTTTCATGTACGTTTATGTACTCTCATGTTCTTTCATGTACGCTCATGTTTCCTCATGTGTTTCCTGTGTAACCAAAACATCATGTCCGTAACGTAACGGGACTAGATCCTTGTGTACTAATTGTGGGTAGGGGTGAGTATAAATGGTCATGTGATTTACCATCATGTACACTCTGTTACTTTTCATGTATTATCATGTACAACCTAAGCCAATTATATGCCATCTCGTACTCTAAATCACTAGTCACTTACATTTCTTACTTATCATGTATATATTTCCAGTTATCAAATATCTCTTCTGTTTTATGTACATCTTCTTACAGCGTTTCATGTATCTTACTCTATTGCTTGCTTTATATTTCCTGCCATGATATGAACTGCATGAGATGTACTGTGCTCGCTCCTGTCCTGACTGGTCCTGTTGAAAATATTACAGAGGATGAGGATGAGGCCCTTTGTACCACCTATTACGGAGCAGGCTTAGACGATACCTGCGACCCGGCTCCTCTGGAGGACCCAGCTGCAGTTCAGGATACTACTCCCATAGTCTAGGCTAGTCAGCTAGGCTTTATCTTTCTTTTCAGCATTGTTTTTGACTTTCAGTTGTTGTTTTGAGATGTATATATTCTTTCATATTCTGTAGTTGAGACTTTGTATTCGGGATGTTTGTTTGTATTCGGGATGTTTGTTGAGATGTTATCTTAGACACTTAGACTCTTCTGATTTTCTGTACTTTATTTTGAGTTCTATATCATATCGTACTTCTTCTTCCTTAGTTGTGATTGAGTTTACATTCTGCTATGTCACCCCCATTCGGGGAGTATAAACTGCTTAGCTTTATATTGTTAGATGTTGTGACCTAGGACAGCGTTCTACCGCCGACACTGCGGCGTAGGATGGACGTACCCACTTCTCGTGCCCTTACTCTAGGGTGCGGGTCGTGACACGTTTTTAGTGGTGGCCCATGCAGATCGAGATTTGCATTTGTGCGAAGTTGTGGTAGTACGACGATTTGTTGTACTGCTGCGCACCTGCGATAGAATATTGGAAGTAAGGTATTAGAATGAGAGGATACTCAATCACAGTTAGAATTCCTTGAGAGATTCCTGGGATGCCCCTTGAGAATCTCATTTTGAACTTCAAATTTGAAATCCTTTTCTCTTCTTTTGATTTACCCTTACTCCTTGATATTTGAATTTGATTTTGATGGATCGTTGTTGATTTGATTTTTCTTTTCGAGATGAATTTTATGACCCGAGTTACGGTATCTTCTGATAACATATGTTGACGAAAATAACAGGGATGGTAAAACGTCTACTTTATTATGGAACATAGAGTTTACCGCAGCTATATTAGCCGGCATGGCAAGAACATAGGGACCTGACTTCGGATGTACATATCTTGATCAAGAGATTGGAATTTCTCGCAGCTATACTAGTCGGCATAGCGAGGATTCCAGACGACATGATCATAGAAATGCATACACCAGTTATGGACTCTACTGTTCATTGCAGTCTTGCTTACTAGCGTGGCGAGGATTCTGAGTATCATGATTTTGGACAGATCAGATTATATCTTGAAGGTTTTTAAAGTATCACCTCTTTCATTTCTCTTCTGTAAAAAAAATGTTTTCCATCATCAAATAACTTAGGAGTAGGGATAACTTTAGTTGACTAGTCTAATTCCTTGTAGAAATTCATTAGTTATAACTATTTCTTAGTATGATGATTTGATGAGTTGTGATTAGGCCTTTATCTTAGGGATGATAGTATAGCCTGGCTTTAAATAGTGATTCTTGTAGCTAGTTCTCCTTTGTTGATATTTACTAGTTTTTCAGCCTTGATGATTGATTTATTTTTATTTTCCTTTCTTTTCTTTCAGTATGGCACCCATGACCCGAGCCCGTCGCCTGAGAGCAGCTGCAGCTACTGAGAGTGTTCCTCCACCTCCTACTGTTCAGGAGGTAGTTATCCCTCTATCTGATCAGGGGGTGGTGGCACCTCCTGCCATTGAGGAGATGGTGGTAGCCTCGCTAGAGAGTCTTCCTTCATCTCATGTCGTTCAGGAGAGAGCTGCAGATTTGCTTGAGACCGAGAGCCTTCCCCTACCCCTTGGGATGGTACTCCCTACTGTACCACCCGGAGGTTTGTTACTTGACGCAGCCCAGGTGTTTGGATATTTCCAAGAGAGGCTGTTAGAGTCACAGAGATTTCATGAGGAGGCCATGAGGGAAAAAATCCAAAGGTTGCTACGTCTGCGGGACTCTGTGCTTCCAGGAGGAGAGCCTAGCTCCAAGAGGACGAGGAGCAGTACCCAGTCCTATTCAGAGTTTGAGGAGTACCCATTTATCCAGCCGATATCATCATACCCAGCCCAGTCTCCTTTCCAGCAGAGGCCAGCTGAGCCAGAGCCTATATGTGCCTACTGTAATAAGTCTGGGCACAAGTGGAGCAACTGTAGGAAGAGACTAGGATTGTGCCTATTCTGTGGGTCAGCTGTGCACTGGGTGCAGCATTGTCCTGATGCACCTACCAACCAGGGCCCTGCTTCCAGGAGTGAGTTCTAGTTCCCAGACCTAGCTGGAGGTGAGTTTTGACCTAACCTTAGTATCCCTTTTCGTGAATATTTGATGCATCCCTTGTTTGTATATTTTGATACCTTATGATTGTCTAGTACTGTAGCATGTTGGTGTAACTAGATGAGACTCCAGACTGATATTGCATGCTATGACCCTTTATATCATTCTTTTAAATTGTATGATTTAGGTAGTTCTGAGACTATGATTGTTGGGGACGAGACTCTAGAAGAAGTACGACCATCTTAATTTCGAGGACAAAATTCTTTTAAGGGGGGTAGACTTGTAACACCCACTTTTCTAAATAAGGGTAAATTTGAACTTTTATATTTTAAATCATTAAAATATTTGATTTTAGTCATGATATGATTTTTGGTGATTTTTAGTTATTTTAAAACTATTTAATTGAGTGAAATGTGAAATTTGTGGTTTGCTAGTGTAACCTTAGTCATACATGACCTAGAAGGCTAATCATGACCAATGGGACCTAATCCTGTGTTTAGGATTTCAAATTTCTACTTTTAAGCCTAGGGGTATTTTGGTCATTTTGACACTTTTGTGAAATTGTAAATTATATTAATTAAATATGTGTTAGTTAAATTGTTGAGACTTGACCTAGAAGTTAGCCTAATCTAGATGTTAACCATGACCCTAGAGACTAAGTTAGAGGATTTCAATTAAGTAATCACATTAGTGTAATATCTAGATATTTGTTAGAGTGTTATTTTAGGCTAAAGGTTAAAAGATGTTACTTTAATTGTGAGCCCTTAGATTGCCTAGAAATTGTTGGAGAAACCTTAGCCACTCATCCTAAACCCTAACCCTAACCTAATGGCAGCCATCATACATTTCTTCCTTCTATAAATGCAACACATTAATCATTTGCACCATTTTTAATTCATTTTAATTGCCTCTTTTGTGTTCTTCCCTAAACTTCTCCCCAAATATCCAAATCAACTCCAAATTGAGCCTAGTTTCTTGCATTGGGATACCCTACCATTGAGAGTGCTAAGGGGAGCTAGCTAGCAAGGTTGCACAAGCTTTTGGCATCATCATTTGAAGAGGACACCCCCCCCTACTAGCTTAAATTCCATTGGAATTGCACCAATAGGTAAATGCCCTCATACATAGTTAAATTCCTGTTTTCTCTTCATGAATGCATGCATCTAGGTACCAGGGATCTATAGGCTAAGTTTGGTAGGAATTAGATTGGGTTTGGTGTCCGTATCGGACACGTATCTAGGTTTTAATGCAAGTGTTTGATGTATTGTCTCTACGAATTAAATGTTAATAATTTCAAAAACAAATTACACAAATTTCTAGCCCTATATGTAGATCATAGAACCCTAACACTGAGCTAGGATTCGTGTCGTGTCCGTGTCCAAAACGGACACGAACTCACTGTACGACACCCGGTTTACTTCCCCTGCTACTCGACCCTAATTCCGGACACGACACGTCATGAGGACACGTGCAAATTGACACAGAGGAGGGGGCTATCACTGTCAGACCCCCCTCCCTCAAATATCACGACCTCTTGTGTCGTGTCGAGAGAGCTCTGACACGAACACGGGTTTTATACTGCACAGTGCACACACGCACAGAGCCAACTTCGAGCGTGTCGTGTCGCACGGACACGCCACGTGG
>JANAVB010036619.1:4197435-4334935 GCA_029216955.1 Iris pallida
AAAGTTGGTACTTCAGTCTTTCGAAAGTGTTTAATTCAGACTTCAGAATTTTGTTTGCTTACTAATATTGCAAGAGACAGAAGAAAAATTGTTCTGGTAAATTTGGAAGAATTATGCCATTTTTATAGAAAATTTGGGTACCAAATTATCCCTAACACCATGAAAATATAGTTGTAATAAGGGTATTTGGTCATTTGTAGCAAAATGGTCAAAATACCCTTAAAATGGTTTAAAAAAATCCATAATATTGGAATATTTTGGTAAAAATACCCCAAAGGCTAATATGGTTGTTGGACCCCCTCCCACAAGAAATTAAATGTGATTTTCTAGTTGCTCGAAAACTATAATCTCTTAGATGGATATGCCTCACTCTAACTAGGGGTGAGCATTATTCGGTTTTGGACCAAAAACCGAACCGAATAACGGTTTTTAAAAAAATCGGTTTGGTTTCGGTTTTGAAAATACTAAAAAATTTTATTCGGTTTCGGTTTTGGATTTCGGTTTCGGTCGAAAACCGAAAACCGAATAAGAAAATTTAGTTAGTATATATATATATATATATATATATATATATATATATATATATATATATATATATATATATATATATATATATAATAAATATATCTAGGTATATTTAGTTATTATATATATTAACAAAAAAACACAAAAAAAAATCCAAAAACCGAATAAACTGAAAATCGAACCGATTAATTCGGTTCGGTTCGGTTATTGACCAATTCGGTTCGGTTGGATATATATATATATATATATATATATATATATATATATATATATATATATATATATATATATATATATATATATATAACCGAACCGAATAACCGAAAATCGAATTGGACCGAAACCGAATAAGCAAAACTGATATATATATATATATATATATATATATATATATATATATTCGGTTCGGTTTGGTTATTGACCAATTCGGTTCGGTTTCAGTTTTGCTTATTCGGTTTTGGTCCAATTCGATTTTCGGTTATTCGGTTCGGTTATATATATATATATATATATATATATATATATATATATATATATATATATATATATATATATATATATACTATAGGTATATAATAAATATATCTAGGTATATTTAGTTATTATATATATTAACAAAAAAATACAAATAAACCCAAAAATCGAATAAACCGAAAACCGAACCGATTTAATTCAGTTCGGTTCAGTTATTGACCAATTCGGTTCGGTTTCGGTTTTGCTTATTCGGTTTCGGTCCAATTCGATTTTCGGTTATTCGGTTCGGTTGGAACCGAATAAACCGAATACTCACCCCTAACTCTAACTATTTGAGCTACAGGTAGAGGTCATTGGCATATATATATATATGTGTGTGTGTGTGTGTTTAATATATGCAGGTGGGGGCCGCTGATCTGCCCGGGCGACCGACTCATGCAATGTCCGATCGTTTCGATTCGATTTTTTGAACGGATCAAATTCGACTATTGGACCCATCTTTTGGGCTTTGTTCGAACCCAAATAACAAGTGGGCCGGGCCGGGTCAGCCCAACCGGATTTGATCGGTCCGGTACAGGACCGGGTTATGGGCAGCCCTACCCATATAACACCTTGACATTGCCTAAAGAAATTGGTGAGGAGCATAATAACTAAACCATACCTGGAAGTCTAGCTTAACACAAAAACAATTTTAGAACCAGCCAAATGAGACCAAAATTACTAAGAAGAGAAATTTAAATATATCCCCCAAGAAAAGAAAAGCAAAGAAAAGAAAAGAAAAGAAAAAGTGGTTTCAATTTTGTGAAAAATTGGGGGGGCAATTCCTAAAGAACCCAAACCCAAAATCGGTTCCAAAGATTTCATCTTGGTAAAAACCCTAAATTCCCACTTCCGCTTGCTTTAGAATTTACATCACAGAGCCTTATTATTGTGTGATTTTAGGTTAAACTTATGTGTAATTCTTGAAAATTTTGAACTGTTCTGTTAAATTTTGATATGTGATGTGTTGCAACTGTTCTTGAATGTAAATATGGTATGAATGTATTAATATATAGACTATTTCAACTGGACTTTAATATTTAAGCTTCAAGGGTTGGGTTATATGAGTTGCTTTGGATTAGGGTTTCTAGTCTTCATCAAAGATTGGTAATTTGGTTCTTTTTAGATTCAAGTATTCTGTTGATACGAACCCAAATCAGTGAGCTGACTCAGTATCCAATAGTATCAAGTATCAGTCATTTACAGAGTTTACTGAGCTCAGGTATCAGTCACAATGCAGATAGCAGTTCACCAGTTTAGCTTCTTAGTATCAGTTGAATGCAACTTAGTATCAGTTTAATGCCTCAAGCTTTACTTCAGTATCAGACTCTATGTCATGCCATAGTCCAAGCCACTGTGCCAGAGTCCAAGCTCAGCTCCTAGCTCTCTTCTCTTTTGCTGCAGAGTTCGAGAGCTCAGTATCATGACCAAGATCTTGGTATCAATTAGTATCAGTATAGAATCAGTATAATTTTCATTCTTAGCGATTAGATGAGTCACTGCATTGTAATTGGTTGGACTGCTGAGTCAGAGTAGTTAGATGAGTCAGCAATTAGTTTGTTAGTAGCTTGTTATAAATAGATAAATGTAGCGAAGAGAGGGCACGGTGGAATTGTATTCTTAGTTTCCTGCAATTTGGTTTCTTAGATCTAGATGCTCTTGTATTTTCCTCTTCTATACATTCAAATAAAACCTAGCTGTTCTTCCCCAAATTATCCAATTTTCCTATAGATTGTTCAATTTAATGTCAAATACTGTCAGATCTTCACCAGTATATGGAGTTCCAGTTCAAGGACCTAACATCTGTTCATGTAGTTGAGTTTTTGTTGAGGTTTTCTAGTTTCAAAAATAAAGTTCTTTCGATTAGAAACACAAAAATTGCAACATGTTGCCATTTGATCCACACTATATGGAAATATTCAAAATAGCCATTAGGGTTAGGGTCCTTGATGGTGACTTGGTGGGAGCAAAAATTATTTTCTTTCTTCATGGCTGCTTGTGTGCTATGAGTTGTTCTTTAATCCATTTCCTTCTAGGAAGCACATATTAGACATGTATTCACGACGCAAACACTCCAAAATACACTAGGACGCACAAATGTTGCTCCATGTTCTTGTCGACTTGACTGTATTATGTCGTGTGGTACAACTTGTATTAGGATTAGGGTTTCTTCTATGGTATGAAGGAGATGTTTTCTTGTCAACAATAATCTTTGTAAATTAAAGTCATTTAGACAATGTAAATGATACATTTGCTATAATAGACCCACTAGATATATTCCACAAAAAGCATGGCGAGGGATTGGTTGCTTGTATTGAAATTGTGGCTATCACAGAGAGGATCCAAAATTTTGCAACATTAGTTAAGAGTTTACTCGACTTCTTTTTCTTTGTAAAACTTCATCATTTCTTCGGTCAGTTCATTCACTCCAAGTATGATCAACTAAGTATAGAATTTTGTGCTGTTCTCAACTTGTGGAAACATTTTCACACCATAGTAATAAAGGCAATTAAATTCTCAAGTTGGTTGTGGCTTTTTCATGTTTACCTATTGTAGATCCAGGATCCCAAGTTGCCATGATACCTGGTCTTAGCTAGGACCTTATAGATTTAATTTCTGGCTACTTTAATTGGAATGCGGCTGGGGCAAGGAGTTGATTCACGAGGCAAGATATTTATTTGACTTACTTAAAGGCAACCCTCTTGTCTACAAGCAGAGGGGGTCCTCAATATTACTATACGAGGTTCTCCTAGGATTAAGGATTAAGTAATAGTTTGTAGTATCGACCGATATCGATTCGATACGGTTGATACCGATAAGGTTTGCATGTCCCAATCCGATACTGACTGATATCACTAATGACATTGAGGGTGTCATTTACAGTCAATTCAGAAAGAAAATTGAATTAAAAAACCAATCAGTAAGGATTTAAAAGCATAGTAAAGTTGTAAGCATGTAAAAGAAGAAAACTTATCTATCGCAGGTAAACTAATAGGCAAGGGTGACTACTATTTCATTTAATTTTAAAACTACTAAGAAACAACACAGAAAATACTTAAAATTATGCATAAATGTATAAAATAATTTTTTCTAAAATTTTAATAATTTATTAATAATATTTGCTTTCTGGTACAAAAAAAATTCGATACTCCGATATGAAACCGTCGATAATACCGTACCGTATCTTGATACTCATAGGAAGAGTCCGATACCAATTCTGATACGATACTGCGAACCTTGGAACTAAGTTGGAATGTAATTCACATATAGTGACGAGGTGGTTCATGTACGTTGGAAGGTGGTGGCATGATTACAATGTCTTGAATCACGATGTTGTTTTGGCTCTGAGTCAAGATGGAGATTGTTTGTTTTGTATTTTGTTTCCACTAAGCAAATTGGAGCAACGTTTAGTTTTACATGAGATATGATATAATGAGGTATCGGTATATGGTTTTGTCCCATATTTAATAAGCGTTTTTTCCTTTCCTTAATTCATATTGACAAAGCCTGATATCATTTATGTGGTTATATTGTTTAGGAGGCTCGATAGGAATATTAGTACCTTAAATTGAATACTCTTCATGTGCAACAATGTCAATCCTTTCCCTTTCTTTTCTATATCAAGGCAACACATCCTTCATGTAAAAATCAAACGAGCACACCATCTTTGGAGGAATAGTGTGTTAAAAAGGACTTAAACCTATAATCACATATAGGTTTGTGCAAAGAAGTCCCTTAACTAGTACCAAAATTGACAATCTTAAGGACGCAAGATAAAGTCGCATATTTCATGTGCTCTATCTTCTCTTGCATTAAAGACTATTATACATTAACTTTTAAGCATAATGCAGGCATGCATAGTTGTTTAAAATTAAACTCAGTGAGAGACTTTATATAACAGAAAAAAGTCAAATGACAAAATAGATGACATTTTTATTATAAAACTACTAGAAAAATGAACAAGTACTTTGTGGCAATGTCCAGGAGCACAAAAGTGAATCATTTTTGGGGGCTTTCAAATTGGTAATTCATTATGGAAGTGAGATTTAGGTGACGCCATATGTATAAGTGTTACAAATGATTGTAAGTAGAGAAGTGCAGAACTCCTGCAAATTTGAAGGTAAACATTTTGTAAGACTTGTTATGCTATATACATTAGAAGCGAGGGAATCAAGTAACATGTTCAAAAAGTTGTTAAGTTGGATGTGTGACTATGAGAAACACATTCATGAGAAGTTAGAAGTAACAACAAGCAGGATGAATCATTTGAGATGGTTCAAACATGTGCAATGGAGACCTATGGATGTGCCAGTTTTGAAAGATTGCTATTTGTAGGTGTTATTAGGATAAGGAGAAGGCCAAAGAAAATCTGGACGGAGACTTTTATAGAAGGTATTATGTGTACATACCAAATTACCTATTAAAGGTAATTCTCTATGTACCTGGAGGGAGAAAAGAATATATGTAGCTGGACTCCAAAATATTGGGATGAAGAGTTTTTGTTGTTTCTGCTTCTGCATATACTGATCTTACCTAGACTATAATTTGTCTTTTATAACTATAACCAACAGGCAGTTTCCATCTACTCTGGACTCCGTCTAGTATACTTGTGAAATACGATTATACTCTTAGTTAATAGTCAATATACTTTCCCTGCCTATAATAAACTTCCGCAATGTCAATTAATTTAAATGAACTGCAAAGTAAACCCTGAATAATTAAATTGATTGTTTAGGGTAATTGGGTAATACTGCTCGTTCTCTAGTTTTATAGTTGTTCTTTTTGTCTATTTTCGACAATTTGGATGTTATATTCCCTTTACTAAATGATAGAAGCTATACTGGATTTTAGTTTCACCATGGAATGCTTAATTTCATCACTGCAACATGTGGACATATGATTCAAAGTTTCTTTCTTGTTTCTTTGAGATTTAGGTTAAAAAGGTGTTTCTTTTTCTTTTTCTGTTGAACATTGCACATAAAATGAACTATTTTTTGCCATCAGTTAAACTGGGGTATAGTCTGGCGGATGTCTCCCAATTGTGCTGAATGTCCACGAGATAGTTGCAGAATATCTACTTGTATTGAGGAGGAAGAGACTATGTCATCTGGTTCAAATACTGTAGGTATCCCTAGAACCTTTCCGGACATATCATATCTAAATGACACGTGCTGGCCCTGCTCCTAGAACTGATGGTCGTGTGTTCAAACGAAGGAAGATTCAGGGGATGTCTGTTGTGCTTTTTTCAGAGAAAAATGTAACAAGTACAAGTATCATCCATGGTTCTAGCTTAAATTCTGATAACTATCCATTGGCTGTGGAGAGGGAAATTGTTGGTTTAGCTCCTATCTGCTTTGTCGATGATTGTGCTATAGATCTTTTAGATTATAAGGATCCATTGATTTCTGGAGTACATTGTGCACTTAAGCCTGCTGCTTCTCTTAACTCGCAGCTTGAGTCTGCACCAAAGTTCCTGCCTATTAGTATATGTTATAAGAGAAACAAAAAACAAAATGCCTAAACACAGCTTGCTTAATGATTCTATGAGAGAAGTGAAACTACAGCATAATGCAAATGTAAATGAAAGTTGTTCACCAAAATGTAACAGGAAAATTTGTTCAACTTCTATGAATATGAAGACTGAAGTGAAGGATGCTGGGCAATGTCCCTCGTCGGATGCTGTTTCAGATCCATTTGGGGAGTTCAGCACAACAAAGGAACTGTGCATATCTGTACTAAAAAGTCATGGACTGCTTGGGGGAGGATGCACATCAAGTGCATGTCCTTCAGAAGTCGTGTCCTCCTGTGATGCCAGTCCCTCAAAGACATGTAAAATATGTGGGCAATTGGATAATCTGTTGAAGATGTTAATTTGTGACTTGTGTGAAGAAGCATTCCATCCGTCTTGCTGCACTCCCAAGGTAAAAGATCTCCCAGATGACATATGGTACTGTAAAGTTTGTTTCAAAAAGAGACCCAAGCCCTCTCTGCAAAATTCTGCTGAAAATGTCAATGATGCCAAGTTTGAGAAAAGAGAAGAGATGGGTAGGGATCTGGATAGAATATTATCCATGTTAAAAGATACCAAGCCATACACTACAGGAGTGCGAATTGGTAGCAAGTTCCAGGCAGAAGTTCCAGACTGGTCTGGTCCATCCCCCATGTATGTATACCATTGCCTCCCATTTGAAGTTTAAGTTTGTTAGCAGTAAGAAATTAAGTTATTGACATTTTTGTAGGGTTCATTCACTTAACATTCAACGTGGAATCTAGATTTTAATGACTATTTTGGTGAAATGAAATCCTTGATCTAATACATTAGAGCCTCCTTGTTCATAAAGTAGTGGTTGTGATTATGTTCTTTGTCTCACTTTCAATCATGGTCAGGAGTTATTGTTTTTGCCATCACCAATCATGTTCGTTTGGCACACTTCAAGTTGTGGCCAGATTGCATTACTTCTTTATCTTTAAACTATTTATCATGCTATATTTTATTTGGATATATTTTCAAGGTTTTGTAATTGTTTTACTGACAGTTCACTGTGTATGAATTATGAATTATGAAAGTGGATTATTTGATATCTTGATTCCTTACTTGGAGTTTATTTTATTGTGATATGAATTATGAACTGTTGGGATGTTCTGTTTCAAACCTAGATGTAGATAGTGTAGTTCCGTTTGAATCATAGATCCATCACTATGTTTAGTCCTTAATTTGAAACTGCTATCAATATTGTTTGAGATATTAGCACAAAGAATCCTTTGTAGGTCTGCCCATTTGCTTAGTTATTTGGGAGATTAGCATGCTATCTTAGTACTGTAATGTCCAATTGAAGCTTTGATCCTCACAATAAGTTCGAAATTGACATGATCACCAAAATGAAAAGACAGATTCAACAGTAATCATCGTCTGTTGGGTGGTGCTTCAACAAGGTTTACAACCTGGCAGAGGTTTAGGATGATTGTGAGATGCAATATGAGCCCAAGTCTTGTCAGACCCAATAGTAGAAAAGGACCTGGGAACCATATAATCAATTGCTATTGAAAACCTTGTTCACATTACGCTTATTACTTAGTCATGGAAGAAGTTTAAAAATTCTATTAGTTTTCCCTTTGTAGACCTTTTTGGTGGGGAGAATTTCATTAAGTTGTATAACACTTAATATCTTCCAATTCTTAACTATGCCCAAAAATATTCTGTATGATACTGATATGTCTTTTCAGATGTGCCTTTATTTATAAAGCATTATTTCACACTTAGCTCTAGATTGTGAAGGCTTACTTCCAATTTGCATTCATTGGATTGCAATTTCAAGATGTTCCCTGTCTGAACTCTTTGTTTACTTGGATAGAAACACATCTGTAACACTTTTCCATTAGTATTTTTATTTTTATCATTTTATTCTGTGACGAAGTTTGTCTTCTAAGTGTTTTTATTATCTTTTCTTCTCCCATGTAGCCAAAATGATTACTTTGGCGAACCCTCGGAAATGCATCCTACCGTATCTACCTTTATGAATGTAAGACACAAGTCATTGAACTTGTAGCATGTTATGGTAATGCTTCCTGTAACGGTATATTTTTCTATGTTGCTTCATATTCTTAGGAACGGGATCCTAACTATTCAGATAATCCAAAAGCTTTTGGTTTTGGTAATTGGATTCAGTGTCGGGAGGTGATTGGTAAACGTGAGAATGATGAGGATATTGTTTGTGGAAAATGGCGTAGGTAAATTTCTTGATAAATTCTGTGATTGTACATTCAATAGATGTTCAGCCTTTTTAATATTAGTTCGCAATAGTTTGATTTTCTTTAAAATTTCAATTGGTGCCGGTCCTCGGTTTACATGAACTATTTGTGGTAATAAATATAGTAGTAGAACCAGATTGCCTTGCTAAAGTTGCTGTATGTTCTCTAAGAATGTGGGCAAGGTCTTCTGTTGGCCCATAATTCTCTCTTAATTTTCAAACTTCGAGTTATGATTCAATTCATTATTTTGCTGAATCTTGAAGCTTAAAAAAGATGGAAGGCCTTTCTTTCATTTTTTTTCCCAACCTTATTATATAAAGGATCATGTAGGAAGTGATTATTCCTTTTTCTGCTTCATAATTCTGTTTTCACATAACTATTCATAGGAATGATATGGAATGCTTTAGAAAAATCGGCTAATATAGACTTCATACATAAGTCTGTGCATTCTTTCAGTAACCTAACCTTTTAACTTTCATCACTACGCTTATATTCATGGACACTCCATATGATACATTATTTAAATTCATATATAATTGTCTTCTTTAAAGCATAGTTTGCGGTATCGGCCGATACCGATACCGGTCCGGTTTGACATATCCCGATCCAATACCGACCGATAGTGACATTGGACGTTTCTTTTCAGTTAATTCAGTAAAGAAAATTAAACCGAAAAGACCAATCGACAATGGTGTAAAAGCATAGAAAGGTTGTAAAAACATGTAAAATAAGAAAACTTATCTATCGCAGGTAAACAAATTGGCAAGGATGACTACTATTTCAAAACTACTAAGAAACAACACATGAAATATAAAACTTATGCCCAAATGTATAAAATATTTTTTTTTTCTAAAACTTTAATAATTTATTAATAATTATTTTTCTTTCCGATACCAAAAAATCCGATACTTTGATCCACAACCGGGGATACCGCCGATCCCACTACTCGTAGGAAGGGTCCGATACCGAGCGACACTGTGAACGTTGCTTTAAAGATGATAAATAAATGTAGAATTGGTAAATTTGTTTATCTGCTGAAATCCTCTATATTGTGAAATCAAGAAGACCAACAGTCCTTTGAAATGTGATGCATCGTATGTTCACTCAATATTTATAGGTTATACACTTTGATCAGGTATCTATACTACACATGCTTCAACTTCTAAGCTGTTAATATAATGTTCGATAGCAGTGTTGAATCCTTGATTGTTAGGTTCACATAAGGACCATACGTGATTAAATGCCAATGTTTTTCTTTGATTCATTTACAGGGCACCTCTTTCTGAAGTCCAAACTGATGATTGGGATTGTTCTTGTGCTATTCCTTGGGATCTAGTTCATGCTGATTGTGCCGTTCCTCAGGTAAGGTTTTATTTTGTACTCCAACTCCCTTTCTGTTGGTTGTAAATGACAGATCTTGTAACTTCTCTTTGTTATGATTATATTCCACAATGTTTTCCATGTTCTACCCATATGTGTTTATTTTTCCTCTCATGTGCAGATCTTTTTTAAGTTCACGAAAATGTATTATAATTTACTATTTGTAGTAGACCCGAACATTTTGTTTTCAATATCATCTGCAACTTGCTTGCTAAATCAGCAGGCTGTGTATGGTATATTTTCTTCTGACTTTTTACTGTTGAGTCGACATTTTAAGAATTCATTCTTTGGCATGTAAATTTCATTCTTCCACCTCAACCATCTAGTCACCACTGGAAAAAAAAATGTTGGTATAACGTATAAACATAAGCATATTATTGATGGGAGGTTTTTAGATATAGGTGCATCAATTGAGAATTTAAGATCCTAATTCTTGAAACGAAGGCATTGGACTTAAAATCATAATTCTTGGTTGTTAATTGTCATTTGGCAGGAATTAGTCGAGGACTCCAGCAATTAAGGGCTCTCTTTTTTTCCTCATAGGAATTAGCTGATTCTTTAGTTCCTGAATTCTCCAATGCTCCATACAAATGGTGCTATAAAAGAAGGATAGGAAATGGGAGTATCAGTGTAAGTTGGAAGTGATATCTGTTTAGGATAATTGAGAAAATCGTCTCGAGGTGGTATGGACATGTGCAACAGACCAATACACAGCACCAACTGGATTATTAGGATCTTAGTTAAATCGATCTGAGGCTGTGAAGAAGTATATGGCATTTTCTAGTGTTGAAGAAATGACCCGACACAACAAAATGATTTATGTAGCCAAACCATTTTTTTTGGATAAACACTACATTAGATAGTAGTTAATTATCATTCAACTAATACTTTTTTCATTCACTAAGAACGCTGTAGCTAAACAGAAGTTTGAATCAGAACAATTCCTAATTCGAGGAGAGTCCTGTATGCATCTAAACTTCAAGTATCACCTTTAGGGTTCACATTCACCATTTTAAAAGTACAAAACTATCAACGATTTTTTCACCAGACTGTTGTAACCTTGGCATCGTATATGTTTGCCCTTTCTCATGTCTTATGTTAATCGTGTTGTGTTCTGTTAAGATCGTTTGAGTTCATATGGTTGCTCGATTTGATAAATCCTTGTCTTGATTCATTCTTGTGTGTATTTGTAGGAGCTGGACGTAGAGGAAGTTCGCAAGCATCTTCAAATTTTAAATCTGGTATGTTTGAGCACCATAAGTAGTCCTTTTTCTTTTTCTTCCATTCCCTGGTGTCGTTGCATTAATTGCTTCATACTCATTCAACTTGGGCTTTAAACAAATCTTGGGATCATAGATATTATTTATAAGGCTAAATGTCGTACAGGTGAGACCTTGTTCGGCAGAAAAGAAGCGGAAATTCAATCAAAATTAGGAGGTAGCTTTCGTTTTTCCCCCTTCTAGCCACCATCTTTGAGGGTGACGACAAGGCCTGAAGCAAGTTCTATGCATCTTCACTGCATGCATCTTGTTTCCGTGTTGTATTCTTTGGATATGCTTGGTTCCATAAGGTATGGGACCACACCAATTTTTTGATCTACAGTTGGGAGTTATCAAGTGATCTGGCAATTGCCAATTTTTTATGTTCTACTTTACAATAGTGGAATGAACATTGGAATCACAAGATATTGCTGGAAAGTTGGACGGAATGATACCAAGGTTTCCTCAGCCTGAGTTTTAACTTTGACTAGTCATTTGTGTCTGATAATTCTGACCAGAATGAACTCAAGGGGTCAACTTTGTGCTGTTAATTCAGTCCTCATCTTAACTTGGAATGTTGAAGATCAATTAGAATGGGAGCCATGCAAAGTCCCTAGTTCTTCTGGCTATGAGAACATTCAATAAGAAACTTAAATGATGGAGGTCCAAACATGATTCCACAGGACCTGGCATTGTAACTTGAAAATTTCCCAAGCAAAGAACCAAAGGACGTTCGGGATTTATATATGAAGGTAACCTTAAACGATTTATCAGCCTGATAATTAAACCATTCGCAGAACATCCATCCCTAACAAACAGTAAATTTCACAAAGGCAGAACACAAAATTTCACTGGATCAAATCACATTTGTAACAGGACACGAAGCTGAATTTTTTGTTCAAAATAAAGTATGTATGGATTATAACACACGGGCAACTGACGAGCAGAATAACAGCAGAGTTCAGACAATGCTTCAACTTATTTCAACGGTCCGAGTCATGAGAAGATTTTGTAGGAAAAAATAATACCTTGTTCTCATTGCTAGGGTTTGTTACAATATATATAGTGTCTACATTTGGACTTATGGGCCATATTTACATTACAAATATAATCTAACACCCCCCCCCCCCCCCCCCCCCCCCCCCCCCCCCAAGTTGGAGCATGCAAATCACAAATGTCCAACTTGTGAAGGAAAGAATCAAACACATGCTTTCCAAGGGGCTTGGTGAAGATGTCAGCCAGTTGAGAAGAAGTAGGAACATGCGAGGCTATTACGGTGCCATCTCGAATAGCATCACGAACAAAATGCAAATCCACCTCAATATGTTTACTGCGCTCATGAAATACCGGGTTCTAAGCCAGGTGCAGGGCAGACTGACTGTCACAATATACCGACATAGCAGACTCCTGGCGAACGCCCAAACACACCAATAATTCTTTCAACCATTTCAACTCACAAACAATCGCAGCAAGAGATCGGTATTCAGCTTCAGCGGAAGATCGAAAAACAGTTGATTGCTTTTTGGTCTTCCAAGAAATAGGAGACCCCACCAGAAACACCAACCAGTCTGTAACAGAGCGGCGAGTCAAGGGACAACTGGCCCAGTCGAAATCACACCAACCAGAAAGACGGAGATCACAATCAGCTTTCAAAAGAATACCTTGTCCTGGTGCATGTTTGAGATATCTGACAACTCTCAAAGCAGCATGCCAATGATCTTGTCGAGGCTCCTGTAAGAATTGAGACAAGATATACACAGCATAGGCTAAGTCAGGGCGAGTAAACGATAGATAAATTAACCTCCCAACCAGCCTCCGATAAGTCTCTGCATCCGCCATCTTTGGACTAGTCGATTCTGCCAGCTTGTGATTGGGCTCCATGGGAAAGCCAGCAGGTCGAGATCCCATCAAGCCGCATTCTGAAATGATGTCCAAAGCATACTTTCTTTGACACAAGGAAATTCCTTCTGCACTCCGAGCCACCTCTATGCCAAGAAAGTACTTCAACACACCAAGGTCCTTCATGTAAAAGCAAGAACTAAGGTACTTTTTGAAAGTATCTAAAGCACCTGTGTCGTTACCAGACACAATCATGTCATCCACATAGATCAAAACATGCAACTCTACCTTTCCTTTAAAAAGAGAGAAAAGGGAATAATCGGAATGAGATTGAATAAATCCATAGGATATCAGAGAAGTAGCAAGCTTAGCAAACCAACAACGTGGTGCCTGTTTCAATCCATATAGTGACTTACGCAGGCGACACACTTTGTTGGGTTCACTATGCAAAAAACCTGGCGGCAACTTCATATACACTTCTTCTGTCAGATCTCCATGAAGAAAAGCATTGTGCACATCCATCTGGTGCAAAGTCCAGCCTCTCACAACTGTAACAGCCAAGAACGTCCGAACTGTAGGCATCTTAGCTAACGGGGTGAATGTCTCTGAATAGTTGATCCCCTCAACCTGATGATTACCGAACACAACCAGCCGTGCCTTTAAGCGCTCAACACTGCCGTCGGATTTGTACTTTATTTTGTACACCCATCTATTTCCCAATGTTTTCTTTCCAGGAGGCAAATCGACAAGACTTCATGTTCCATTATCTTCCAGAGCCTGTATTTCAGTTTGCATAGCCGCGCGCCAGCCCGAATCTCGCGAGGCCTGACGATATGAAGTAGGCTCAACACCTGCAGTGATAGCTGCAAGAAAATCTTTGTGTCCAGCAGTAAATATGTCATAACTTAGAAATTGTGTTAGAGGATACGAAGTACCTGAGGAAGTGACGAGAACAGATGAACTGTGGTGAGGGGGGGGGGGGGGGGGGGGGACTTTTACTTCGAACAACATTCGTCACAAAATCCTGTAATCGCACTGGCTGTGATTTCTTTCTCATTACTCTTCCCAATACTACCTCGTCAGGCACCTCTGGCAACACTGTATCCCATGTATCATTAGTAGTATCCGCATCATCCCCAGCGGACTCTCCTGTCAATACTTCTGCATCTACCTGTGTATCCTCGCCACTCGGTGCCGAACCACTATCAACCACTCCGGCCTCAGCAACCGTAGCCGGCACCATCCCAAAAGCCTCTATATCGTCTCCCGGCACCTCAATAGATGTATGGCGTGTCGCAGAAGACATCTCGCTAGCGGAGCCACACCCAGGAAATTCTTTTTCATAAAAAGTAACATCACGGGACACAAAAAATTCACCAGTCTCCAAATCATACAGTTTTTATCCCTTTTTATCAAGTGGATACCCAACAAAGATACATTTTCTGCTCCTGCTAGCAAATTTATCATGTCAGGATTTTAAATCATACGCATAGCACAGACAACCAAAAATACGTAGATGATCATACGAAGGAGCCGAACCATATAAAACTTCATAAGGAGACTTAAAATTCAAGATACTAGAAGGGGTTCTATTTATCAAATAACATGCACCCAGAACACATTCCTCCCAAAAATCCACGGAAAGAGAACCCTGAAATCTCAATGCCCTGGCTACATTTAAAATATGTCGATGTTTTCTTTCCACCCGTCCATTCTGTTGAGGTGTCCCAACACAGGATGTTTGGAACAATATACCTTGAGATGAAAAATAATCTCGTAAACAATTAAATTTAGTGCCATTGTCACTCCGCACACAACGTATATCAGGCCCAAACTGACGCTTCACCATAGCAATGAATTTAAGAAACATAGAATAAACAACACACTTATCCGTCAATAAAATAACTCAAACAGCTCTAGAAAAATTATCCACCAAAGTCAAAAAATATCGTACCCCATTAGATGACGGAACACGATATGGTCCTCACAGATCACAGTGTATAAGTTGAAAGCATCTCAAAGTACGACTACTACTATCAGGAAAGGCATCACGAGTCTGTTTAGCTTGATGACAAATATCACAAGCCTTATGAGAAAACACACTACTACCAGAGAGAAAAGGTAAAGTCTGCATTACTTTATCTGAAGGATGCCCCAGTCTACTATGCCAAACCTCGGAATCACTTTCTTTGCATGCCAGGATCACCGAAGCCAAAGAAGCTGAAACCTCCCCCAAGAAGTAAAGTCCACCCCTTTGTTCACCTGCTCCAATCACCATCCTCGTACTTTGGTCCTAAACAAAACACAAATCAGGAGTGAATAACATATCACAATTTCTGGCACCAATCAATTGTGAGACAGAGATCAAATTGCAAGTCAATGTCGGAACATAAAAAACATCCGTCAACACCAACGTAGCAGTCAAAAATACTTTGCCTCTCAGAACAGCCTCAATAGTGCTCCCATCAGGCAAAATCACAGGACAGACAGGGCCCTCAAAGCAATCAACTAAACAGTCACGAGAGCCTGTCGCATGAAGAGTAGCCCCAATATCGAATATCCAAGTGACAGAAGAATTCTTACCCATCAGACTATCAGAGTTTGAAGAAACAGGGTTGGAAGGATTGTCGTTACCCAGCAGGCTCATCAGTTTCTGCCACTGTTCACCTGAGAGTGGTGAAGGATATCCTCCATGCATCATATCCGTCGAACTCCTAGCAATACTAGCAGGGACACCATGACCAGCAGCGGTGACATGATGAACAACCCCTGCGCCACCAGTACCGCGTCCCTCATCACGTCTTTGCTGTGGTGCCGGGCCTCTGCCACCGTCAGCACCACGTCCGCCCTCACGCCGAGGACGAGTCTCCCACCACTCTGGATAGCCAATCTTGGCAAAGCAAGTTGCAACATCATGACCTATTTTCTTGCAATGAGTACAGATCATACCTGATTTGTCCCTGGAATCTGAGGTTCGACTATTAGAGGTAGTAGAAAGACGAGGTGAAGTCTTGATAGTCAGCGCCAACACCTCCTCAGCAGTGGATTGGACCTGAGATTTCGCATATCCTCCTCCTCACGGACTGTCTGGTATGCCCGATCTAAACTTGGCTGAGGATCTTGAGCCAGAAGATTAGATCGGGTATGACCATATAACTCAGCATTCAATCCATACATAAAGTCCTGAAAGTGGTCTTCATCCCTCATAGCCTGTAGCTTTGCAGCAAGTTCACCACAGGAACAAGAAGGAAATGGGAAATAAGCAGCTTGTTCATCCCACAAAGACTGCAAATTTCCAAAGTAGGTTTCCACAGACATCGAAGTCGTTTGTTTACACTCAGCCAAAGCCACCTTAATTTGTTGCTTCCGAGTGCCATTGCTAACAACAAATCTTTTCTCCAACAAGTTCCACAAAAGATAAACATTCTCAAAGTACGGCAAAGATTTCTTCAGAGACGGATCAATGGTATTAAGAACCCATTGAACCAATAGCGCTTGCACACATCTCCAATCAAGCAGTATACTAGCATCATTAACAGGTTTGATTTTAGTACCTTTCAGAAAAGTGATCTTTCGCCTAGAGATCAGGGAGAGACGTATCGACCGAGACCACTCAGCATAGTTCGGTCCACGGAAAACAATAGGGGTAATGATATTTCCTGGTTGATCAGTAGAAATCAGAAAATATGGATCCTTCGGATTAGAAAAATTTGGGTTGTGTGCACCGCCACCGCCAGTAGTGATGGAGTAGCTGGACGCAGTATCATCTGCCATTGCGGATGTCGGGTGTACAAAATTTTGTACAACTCCGACGAATCGGCCGCTGATGGACGGGGTCGGCGGCGAATCGGCCGCGATCAGGGGGCGCCGAATCTGGCGTGTTGGGGCGAGCGGATGTCGGGTGTACAAAAGTTTGTACAACTCCGACGAATCGTCCGCGTTCAGGCGCTGGACGGGGAAGATCCGGCGCGGACGGGGGTCAGGCGCAGATGGTGTCACGCGGTCAAGCTCGGACGGGGAAGATCCGGCGCGGAGTCGGCGCGTCGGGATCGGCGGGGTCGGCGCGTCGGGATCGGCGGGGTCGGCGCGGTCAGGCGTGGACGGGAAAGATCCGGCACGGAGTCGGCGCGTCGGGATCGGCGGGGTCGGCGCGTCGGGATCGGGCCGCGCGGTCAGGCGTGGACGGGGAAGATCCGGCACGGAGTCGGCGCGTCGGGATCGGTGGGGTCGGCGCGTCGGGATCGACGGGCGCGTCGGGATCGGCGTTGTCGGCGCGTCGGGATCGGCGAGGTCGGTGCGTCGGGATCGGCGGCGTCGGATCGGGCGCGTAGGGGATGGTGAATATGACGGCTAGGGTTTTTCTGTTGGCTCTGTTGGGTTTGTAGCCTTTTGTTTTGGTTTTTAGTCCCACATCGGCTAGAAATGAATGTGTATCTCCATATATATGAGTCTTTTCTCTTTATGGAGATGCACATGTAGTGCACATGGGTGTGTGCCATGTGGGATTAATTATTAATGGTATAAAGGCTTAATCAACAATTAAGAAGCTGTAAGCTTTTTGCTCTTGGAAATTTATTTCCATGGAGCTAAGCTCCGTAGGAGCTTAGCGACTCGGACTCGGACTCGGACTCGGACTCGGGCTCAAGGGCTCATGAGGCGTAATGTGGCGTTTTGTTGGCGCACTTTGCACTTAGCACGTCAGCATCGTCGCTAGGCGCATAGTACGCTTAAGTTGCGCTCGTTGCGCGAGCCACTTGCGCGACCACGTTGCGCGGCCCGTTACGCGAGCCCAGTTACGCTGGCCCAGTTACGCAGCCCAGTATGCCCAGTGTGCGCAGCGTACGCAGCATGCGTAGAGTGTGCAGTGTGCGCAGCGTACGCAGTGTGCGTAGAGTGCGTAGTGTGCGTATGGCTGGCTGCATATTAGAGCGGGAACGGTTGCAGCAGTTGCTGCACGTTCAGGAGTGGTTCTGCCACTACCCTGAAGTTCAGGCAACTGCTTGGCAACCACCCCGTGGGCTATATATACAGGTTCTCTCCTCTCTCTGAGTGTTGTAGTAATCAGAATTCCAGGGAGAAAAACTCTAAGTGTTCTTTAATACAACAGAGTAGTGAGCGTGTTCTTTAACACAAACACTAGTACTTTTTAGTACGCGTGGGTTCTGTTACTTCAAACAGAGAGAGAAGAGTAGAGCCATTGCCAGAGGAGTTCGCCGTCTTCCGAGGAGTCAGAAGAGCAGGAGTGTTCCAAGGTTTTCCGTCAACCTTGCTGGTTCCTGGAAGCTGTTCGCAGAGGGCGAATAAAGCTTTGAGCAACGGTGATCATTCACCCCAGCATTTCCATCTCTCGCCTGTCATCCTTCTGTTGCCTTTAGTAGTTCTGTCAGTATCTTCTTTTTAGAAGGCACTACTGCCAGTTTGCTACGATCACGAAAATCTCTTTAGATTATTCGTGTATTACGATATCTTTTTAGATCTCGTAATTTGCAGAATCCTTCTGGATCTCTGTTGCAAAACCTTCTTTAAGGAATTGCATTTGAAACGTTGTCTTTACAACTGTTTCAGTTTCTGTATTTTCCATCGAAAAGCGTGCCCCGGCGTTCCCGGCAATAACAATCTCAAAGCTTTATTGCTACGATGGAAAATATTAATGCTTCACTCCTAAACACTGACTTCTGTAAATTAGAGAAATTTGATGGAGAGCATTATCAAGTCTGGAAGAGGAAGGTTTATCTCACTCTTCAACTCAGAGACGTGGATCACGTGCTTCTTGAAGAGGAACCTACCGTTCCAGATACTGGGTCTGCTGCCGCAATCTCTGAATGCTATGGAGGATTCCCTAGCAGAATCCTATTCTAAGAAGAATATCGCTAGAGACATATGGGAGTCTCTAGAAAAACTCTACGAAGAAGATAAGAACCGCAGTAAAATATTTGTGGTTGAAAAATATCACAAGTGGCTCTTTGAGGACGAGAAGTCCATGTTGCCGCAGGTCAAAGAATTTCTGAAGCTGCGACAGAAGTTGGAAGACGAGGCTATGCCCCTCCCCGACAAGTTTGTTGTTGGAGGGATTGTCTCAAAGCTCCCCGCTGGGTGGAGTAAGTTCTATGCAAACATGCATAGGAAGAAGCTGGAGATCACCCTTGAAGATCTCCTGCAGGAAATTTATGTTGAAGACCAGATGAGGGCTCAACATAAAGTCGACACGCTTTCCAAGCAGATGGCTAACGCAAACTTGGTTTCATCAAGGGAACCAATGGGTAAGGGAAAGCGTGCAGATTTCCAGAAGAAGAAGAAGAACCCTAACAACTTGAATGTTAAGGAAACTTCTTTCAAATCAAAGAAATCTAAGGCAAAGATGCCTTGTTTCAAGTGTGGCCAGTTGGGCCATTTCAAAAGTGAATGCACAGCACCGGCTAAGAAATCAGAGCAAGGTGAGCCTAGCAAAGTCTCAATGATTACTGATGTAATTGCTATGATTGGACAGGTTGATGCTGTAGGATCTGATTCAGACTGGTGGGTAGATACTGGAGCCACCTGCCATGTCTGCTCCAGTGAGGAGTGGTTCACCACCTACACACCCACTTCTGAAGCGGTTGTGATGGCGAACCAAGCACAAGCTGAAGTGCTAGGGATCGGGACGGTTATTCTGAAGCTAACTTCTGGCAAGTCTCTGACGCTTCAAGGCGTGAAGCACGTACCTGCTATCGCCAAGAACCTGATCTCGGGAGGCCTACTCTGCAATGCAGGCCTCAGGATGGACATCAATGCTGGCCAGATGGTGATGTCTATCAAGGGAACATATTTCGGGAAAGCTTTTTATACCGAAAGAATGTTCAAAATTCAGCTTGTAAATCAGTCCAATGTAATTAATGTGATTAATGAAAATCACTCCTTCTGCTTATACTCTTGAGTTATGGCATAATAGGCTAGGACATGTTCATTGTAAACGAATAAACAGAATGTCTAGTCTAGGACTTATCTCCAAATGTGGGGTTAAGGTAGAGAAATGTGAAGTTTGTGCTCAAACGAAGATCACAAGGAAACCCTTTCCTCGGGTTAATCGAAGTACAGATCTTCTGGAGTTGGTTCACTCCGATATCTGTGACTTCAAACAGTTCTCTACAAAGGCCGGGATGAAGTATTTCATAACCTTCATCGATGACTTCTCAAAGTATGCGTTCGTCTACTTGCTGAAGGCTAAAGACGAAGCATTTGAGAAGTTCAAGGAGTTCAGAGCCGAAGCTGAGCGGCAGACTGGACAACAACTCAAAAGGATAAGAAGTGATCGAGGTGGGGAGTACAGGTCTCATGAATTCGCATCGTTCTGCAAAGAACATGAAATTGTCAATGAGACTACGGCTCCGTACTCTTCTCAATCAAACGGAGTAGCTGAGAGGAAGAACATGACGTTGACAGAAATGATAAACTCAATGTTGTTGACTGCTGGCCTTCCTAAGTGCTACTGGGGAGAAGCTGCATTGACGGCCACTTTTATTCTAAATAGAGTGCCTCATGCAACTTCAGACGTTACTCCTCATGAACTCTGGTTCAAGGTCAGACCTAACTTGAATGTCATTCGAGTGTGGGGGTGTCTGGCGTATGTCAAGCTTCCAGATCTAAAGATTCAGAAGCTTGGGACAAGGACTACAAAGACGATCTTCTTGGGGTATGCCGGGAAGAGTGATGCTCGAAGATTTCTTGATATTGAGTCAAATCATATTATTGAATCTCGCGATGCAGAATATTTTGAAGATAAGTTTGCAAGGCACAAGAATATTGTTCTTGCGGATGTACCGGAGAACAAAAAGGGTGCGCCAGAAACTGTAGTCTTCAATGAAGATGTGGTCCAAGAAGATGTTGTTGTTGAAACAACGGTTGAACCAGATCTCGCTAAGCCGTCAACGAAGCGAGTGAGGAGGCCGAAGGACTTCGGAAGTGACTTTGTCACCTATCATGTGGAAGTAGATCCGCTTACCTATGATGAGGCGATGAAGACCAGAGACTTGGTTTTCTGGAAGGAGGCGATTGACAATGAAATTGATTCCATCACCTCAAATAACACTTGGGTGTTGGTTGATCTTCCTGAAGGAGCGAAACCCATCGAATGCAAATGGATCTTCAAGAAGAAGATGAAAGCAGACGGAACTATTGACAAGTTCAAGGCTAGGTTGGTAGCCAAGGGGTTTTCTCAGAAGCAGGGGATTGACTATTTTGACACGTATGCTCCAGTAGCCCGGATGACCACCATCAGAATGTTGATTGCTCTCGCAGCAATACATAAAATGGTGATACATCAGATGGATGTGAATACGGCTTTCCTAAATGGCGAGCTGACCGAAGAGATTTACATGCAACAGCCAGAGGGATTTGTCATCAGGGGTCTTGAAGACAAAGTCTGCAAGTTGGTGAAATCCTTGTACGGTCTTAAACAGGCTCCCAAGATGTGGCATGAGAAATTTGACAAAGTTATAAGGTCAAATGGCTACATGGTCAGCGATACGGACAAGTGTGTTTACACGAAGTTCGCTGATGGAAGAGGTGTGATCGTTTGTCTGTACGTGGACGACATGCTTATCCTAGGTAAGGATATTAGCTGTGTCACGGAGACAAAGAAATTCATCTCAAGCAAGTTCAGTATGAAGGACTTGGGGGAAGCTGATGTGATCTTAGGGATCAAGATCATCCGGACAGACACTGGACTAGCACTGTCACAGTCTCATTATATTGAGAAAATGATCACTCGTTATGGGTATCGGGATCTTCCAGGGATCGATACGCCGTACAGGTGTGATCTGAAGCTGAAGCCTAATTCAGGGGAAAGCGTCAGGCAGCTGGAGTATGCAAGCGTAATCGGGAGTTTGATGTATGCTACTACTGCCACAAAGCCTGACATAGCTTTCGCCGTGGGAATGCTGAGTCGTTTTACAAGCAATCCAGGTGTTGAACACTAGAAAGCTGTGAAACGGGTTATGAGATATCTCAAGAAGACTCAGACATATGCACTGTACTACAGCGGAGATCCTCCGGTAGTGGAAGGCTTCAGTGATGCCAGTTGGTGCTCAGAGGTGGAGAGCGAGAGGTCCACAGGTGGATACATATTCACAATGGGTGGAGCTGCTATATCGTGGAAGTCGAAGAAGCAGACTATGCTCTCGCGGTCATCCATGGAATCTGAGTTCTTTGCACTAGATACCGCAGCCGAGGAAGCAGAATGGCTTCGGAAGCTCATGTATGATCTTCCATTGGTTGGGGCGCAAATACCGACGATACCGATATACTGCGACAACCAGGCGACTGCGGCGGTGGCATCAAATGACCTTTTCAACGGGAAGAAGATGACTGTGCGGTTGAAGCACAAGGCAGTACACGATCTTATCAAGAGAGGTGTTATTGCAGTGATTGATGTTCGGAGTCAGGAGAACCTGGCGGATCCGTTCACCAAGGGCCTCAAGCGCCAGCTGGTCAATGACACAGCTTGTAAAATGGGCTTGAAGGCATTCTGATATTGGATTATTGTATTCCTACCATAAAGTTTTATGCTAATAGTTCAAAAATTTATCTACTAGGCATCTAGCTTTTGGTTCAAGGGAGGACCACTAATCGGAAGAATATCAGGAACGGTGGGTACATGTTCTATTGGGCATGGAGAGGTTACGGACCTATAACCACTGTTGTCTACTGTTGTTTTCTGCAGAAAACAGTTCCTGTGGGAAGGTTGGCTTAATTGCCTTAATGAGTTCTCAGGCAGAGAATGTCTGGTATGCTTTACAGGAAGCATGGTAGAACAGCACTACAAGGAGTGAAACTCCATGCTACAGTGGGGTGACTCCACGATGAGGTTCCTATATGTGGGGTGATGCCAAGGAATAGGATAAAACCTCGGCTTTGCAGGCCAAGTCACAGCGGCGTAGCACCGCAAATAGGCAGTTAGCCTAATGCTGTATGTTAAATATAAAGAGGGGTGTAGTCAGCACTACAAAGAGGAGGAGTTCCTCATGTTACAGTGGCACGACACCACCATGAGGTACCCGGTTAGGGATAAAGCCTCGGCCTTGCAAGCCATGTCGTTGCGGCGTAACACCGCAAAGGAGCCTAAGGCTTCATGCTGGGTAGTTTGGCACTACAAAGAGGCGGTTGCCTCATGCTACTGTAGTATGACACTACGATGAGGTTCCCGGTACGGGGTAAGGCCTCGGCTTTAAGCCATGTCATAGCGGCGTAGCACCGCAAGGGAAGCGCATAGCGCTTCATGCCATGTCTCTTTATAATGAACTCACCTATAGTGTATGACAGAGATATCAGGCCGTCTCTTGAGGGTAAACTTGTAGACACCCAAAATTATACACTGAAACCAGGCTGGCACAGGGCCTTTAATGTGTAGCCAGAGGCACATGTAACTACATTATGTGAGTGGGGAGAATTTCAGCTATGATGCAGAATTCAAGGTTTAGTCCATTCTTGTATTGTAGCCAGTTGTTTGACTCACGTGGGAAGATTCAAGTCTTAAGTGGCATCTATCCTAAAAGCATAATGGACAGTTACTGTGGGGAACACTCGTACTCATATATATAGAGATATGTGGGGGATTGTTGGGTTTGTAGCCTTTTGTTTTGGTTTTTAGTCCCACATCGGCTAGAAAGGAATGTGTATCTCCATATATATGAGTCTTTTCTCTTTATGGAGATGCACATGTAGTGCACATGGGTGTGTGCCATGTGGGATTAATTATTAATGGTATAAAGGCTTAATCAACAATTAAGAAGCTGTAAGCTTTTTGCTCTTGGAAATTTATTTCCATGGAGCTAAGCTCCGTAGGAGCTTAGCGACTCGGACTCGGACTCGGACTCGGACTTGGACTCGGACTCGGACTCGGACTTAGACTCGGACTCGGACTCGGACTCGGGCTCGGGCTCGGACTCGGGCTCAAGGGCTCATGAGGCGTAATGTGGCGTTTTGTTGGCGCACTTTGCACTTAGCACGTCAGCATCGTCGCTAGGCGCATAGTGCGCTTAAGTTGCGCTCGTTGTGCGAGTCACTTGCGCGACCACGTTGTGCGGCCCGTTACGCGAGCCCAGTTACGCTGGCCCAGTTACGCAGCCCAGTACGCAGCCCAGTGTGCGCAGCGTACGCAGCGTGCGTAGAGTGCGCAGTGTGCGCAGCGTACGCAGTGTGCGTAGAGTGCGTAGTGTGCGTATGGCTGGCTGCATATTAGAGCGGGAACGGTTGCAGCAGTTGCTGCACGTTCAGGAGTGGTTCTGCCACTACCCTGAAGTTCAGGCAACTGCTTGGCAACCGCCCCGTGGGCTATATATGCAGGTTCTCTCCTCTCTCTGAGTGTTGTAGTAATCAGAATTCCAGGGAGAAAAACTCTAAGTGTTCTTTAATACAACAGAGTAGTGAGCGTGTTCTTTAACACAAACACTAGTACTTTTTAGTACGCGTGGGTTCTGTTACTTCAAACAGAGAGAGAAGAGTAGAGCCATTGCCAGAGGAGTTCGCCGTCTTCCGAGGAGTCAGAAGAGCAGGAGTGTTCCAAGGTTTTCCGTCAACCTTGCTGGTTCCTGGAAGCTGTTCGCAGAGGGCGAATAAAGCTTTGAGTAACGGTGATCATTCACCCCAGCATTTCCATCTCTCGCCTGTCATCCTTCTGTTGCCTTTAGTAGTTCTGTCAGTATCTTCTTTTTAGAAGGCACTACTGCCAGTTTGCTACGATCATGAAAATCTCTTTAGATTATTCGTGTTTTACGATATCTTTTTAGATCTCGTAATTTGCAGAATCCTTCTGGATCTCTGTTGCAAAACCTTCTTTAAGGAATTGCATTTGAAACGTTGTCTTTACAACTGTTTCAGTTTCTGTATTTTCCATCGAAAAGCGTGCCCCGGCGTTCCCGGCAATAACAGGCTCTGATACCATGTAGGAAATAATAATGTCTTGTTCTCATTGCTAGGATTTGTTACAATATATATAGTGTCTACATTTGGACTTATGGGTCATATTTATATTACAAATATAATCTAACAGATTTGGATGGTTCCATGAAACAGGAAAATGAACTCCCAAGTATCCAAACCTCAACTGAGTATAGTAGAAGAGCACATCAACACTGCAGTGAAGACATGAATTGCAGTTAGCTTAGGTTATCTGCGTTGTGCATCATCTGCTTCTTCTTCTTTTTTAGCAAGAAATAATAACCATAAAGAAGAAAATTGGAGAAATGCATTGGTTTCTCAAAAATGAACAAAATCCATGTATTTACATTTTTCAATAAAACATGGAATAGCTAATGCGAGTAAAATGAAGAATCCTCGCTGAACAGAAGAAATGGGCTAACAATTGACACCCATATGCAATGAGCAACCAATAGATTCTCAGCAACATACAAGCAAGACTTTTCTGAGTGCATAAATATACTCCATACGAATATACTAGAAAAAAGAGAGGCTTAAATATACTCCAGAAAAGGGTTTGTTGCATAGTTTAAAGTATCGTCCGATACCGATCCGATACGGCCGATATCGATACGGTTTGGCATGTCCCGATCCGATACCCGATACTGACCGATACCAACATTGGAAGCCTCTTTTCCGATCAATTTGGAAAAGAAAATTGAAGGAAAAAAGACAAATCAACGAGGGTTTGAAGCATAATAAAGTTGTAAACGCATGTAAAAGAAGAAAATTGATCTATTGCATGTAAATCAATCGGTAAGGGTGACTACTATTTCATTTTAATTTCAAAACTACTAAGAAAGAACACTTAAAATAATTAAAATTATGCCTAAATGTATGAAATATATTTTTAACTGTTAATAAATTATTATTAATTATTTGTTTTCCGATATCAAAAACTCCAATACTCCGATCCGAAACTGCCAATGCTACCGATATCGTCGATATCGATACTCTGGTCCGATACCGATACCGCGAACTTTACTTTGTTGTTGTGTCTATTTCAATCTTGAACCATTATCAACTTATACCTGAACCGAAATGTTAGGCAACACTGTTCATTATCTCCTAGATACTTTTTGTTTCGTGTCTTGAGGTGCGATTTTCATCCTCGAATGAAGTAGTGAGCAATCCGGAAAAGCAAAATTCTTATGTCTACTTCAGTATCGAAATTATGGATCAACAAACATGTATCAGTACCGCATTTACTTCTCTGACGCTTCCTTTTGGGGGCTTACATTATCCATCCAAGAAAATACCTTTCACGAGTTGGACCGCATGACGCACAACCTTACGCACATTATGACATATGGGCCATGCTGGGCCGAACAAAAGCGGATCCATTTCTGTCCTACACTCCTTCAGGCAGTCTGCCGCACGGGAAAATTATTATTTTTAAAAATATAACCAATTGTTGAGGCTTTTTGGTAGGGTTGGGTTCAAAAATAAAACCGGCCCTGATTCTCAAATAAATATAGATAAACGACAACAAAGCCCTTATGGGTCAGCTGTTTGAATCCTCTTCTTCTAGTCGGTGTTATGAAACCGGACCTTATTCTCAAATATATATAGATAAATAACAACAAAGCACTTAACCCAAATTTACCCAAAAATGGATTTCCTGAACTCCCACTAACTGAGTTGAATTCTCCAAAATGAATATCCGAGAGTCGTCACGACTGAACCTCGATTATCTGGTTAAATCTGAAATTAACTTTGGCTACTGAAACCGGTTTCGGACTAGACACCATAGCGAGACCTACACTGTGGATTTTGCCAAGTAACGTCAATGACGTTGCCATCATATAGTCGACCCGGCTCGCTGCTGCCAGCACCAGTGAAGGAGAAGCAGCATCAACTATGTTACATTTTCAACTATGCTGGTATAGTTGATCTTTCATGTAGAGAATGTTTAAGCATTTAATCGTTTTATATGGTAAGCAGAGCGAACACAACAGAGGACCCTATTTTTTTTCTTCTTCTATAGCTTCTAAAGAAATATACGATTTTCCTTTTTGTACGGAAATTTTGCACAAATATCCACAACAGTCTAAAGATAAAGCTTCTAAACACTAACAACATCTTCTTCAAAACAACTTCCATTTTTTTTTTCTTTTTCTGGCAGGTACCTAATTCTTACTTATGTACTTTTATCTATGTTAGCTGTTGCTAGGACTTGGGGATCTACCGAGCAAAGTGTGATTGCTATTAGGCCAATAGAAGCTATTGACGCAACATTTACTGATGTAAGGTGGATGAAAAACCTTCATAACTTCAAATGTCAAATCCTATGTGTATTGCTACTAATTCTACTCATTGTGATTATAAAGCTATAAATTAAATGCTTAAATAAAGAGCTGGTAAGTTATAGACGTTCCTAAAAAATATGACCACTAGGTATCAGTTTTGGCACGTGTGTTGCCGATCACTACTGACTTCATTTTTTGGCAGGGGGATTCACCTACCCGGTCAACTCAACAAAAGATAAATTGAATGAGAAAGACAATAGGGTTGGAGATGCTCTAACCCTATTATCTTGTTAAGTGTTGTGAGTCTTAGGTGGCTCCTATGTGGCATGAGCCACAAGACAATGCCTTGTTTATGTGGCAAAATTATATCTCAAAAGACAATGAGATAGAAAAACTCTCTCCAATACAAAAGTATTGAGGAGACAATAAAAATTATTTTTTCCAACTTCCAAGGCAACTCCTCCACTTCTTCAACTTTTTTTATAAATATTTCTATTCATAATTGATGATGTGGAGACAAAGTCATTGTGAAGTGCATTGTCTAGATCTAGACAACCAACTTCACATTCTCCTTGCCATGTCATTGACATGTCAACTTCATGTTTTATTCTACATTTGCATTGGAAAATAATTTTTGGAATGAAAGTTTGTCATTCCTATATGGCAACCATTTTTTCTAAACTCACAATAGGGTTGGAGATGCTCTAAATTGTGACGTGAGAGCTTTACAACAGAAGAAAGACAATCACATGTTGACCACAATCAAATTATATTCAGATAAAAATTGACAATTCCTCAATTTGTAGATGCATACAACAGTATACTAAAGATTAAGGGCATGTTTGGTTCACTGGGTTGGACACGGTAATGTAATTAGCATTACATCGTAATTCTGATTCGAATGTTTGGTTGGACAATTCTTTCCTAGATGTAATGTAATTGCGATTACAAACTTAATTACATTACATCCCTTCTTATACAAATCAATTACATTATAGAATTCATGTAATCTCAATTACATTATATCTCAAACTTTTAAATTGCCAAATTATCCTTATACAAAATTTACAAACCTCCCAAATCCCGATCAATCCCCCGATCTAGAAAATTATCCTCCCAAATTTTTTTTTTTCCATCCCCCTCTCCTCTCCTCTCCTCTCTGTCCTCCTGAGCTCACTGCGGAACCGCCATCGGATGTTGCTTTCAGGCCGACGATTGGTGGAGCTCCAAATGGATTTCTCCACCTCATGATCGCCATCACTGACGTGCTCAAGACCTATGAGAGCATCCATGTCGGCACGGAGCTCGACGACGGGGGGCCCGCCGGAGCTGACGGAGGCGACGACCCCCATGCGTGCCACGGGCAAGGAGTACCCCACCCGAGACGGTCAAGGAGGGTCCGGATGAACGCGCTGGTGTTGTGCTCCTAGAACCAAACGGGCCTAAGATCAGGAATTTTTTTTCATGCTCGGGCTCGCGTAATCAAAAGGAACCAGTTTCCAGAACCAAAATAGTCGTGTGATTAAGTTTCACTCCCCAAATCCTAACTAAGTATCGAACAAATAATTAATTATGATGTAAACATGATTTTTCATTCATTCCAATACGAAAGGTCATACTTTTTGCAGAAATAATTCATCCGAAAAAGAATCAGTTAGGTAGGAGATCAACAAATCGAGATTGGGTCTTCAACAACAAAGTATTAGGGCTTTGGATCGGACTAAAAGAATGAATTATTAATGTTTTACGGAACCAAAAACTAACTTGGATAAGTCTTACACTCATTGCTGAACAAATTTCCCTAAACTCCTACTAAAAATCAAGCGGATAATGATAATGCAAACAAGATCCTCATTCATTGTATATGAAATTTATGATCAAACAATGGACAGGATTTTCTGAGGGAAAATTCATCTCACAAAAAATACTTCAGGAAATTGGCCCAAAGCCAATGAAGATCGGATCTTTGAGGGGGAACTTCATTTCATCGGAACTAAAGTTCGGATCTTGAGGGGGGAAAATATTTAGGTTTTTGGGATCCGAGAAAAGATTTTTATATAAAAATTTCTTACGGGAAAAATCACATGACGATCGGAGTCCAATCTTGAAAAGCCTCCACTAATGGAATAAAAAATACACCGACTCCTTACAAGCTTTCCACCGATCCAAACACATGTGTAAGTGGTACTTGCTCCAATACTGACCGGATCTGTTGTCATATTAGGCGACGACGAGGATTTATGTCATACTTTCTATGGAATACTAGATGAGGCCGTAGGAGACTTTATTTTGGACACTATCGTGGGCACCGAGGCCATCCCAGAAGGGATATGACTATCTTAGTTTATTTTCTAGTACTTTATATTCTCTAGTTTGATTTTCCATTAGTTGCTGCCAGATTTGTTTCCGGAGAACTCTTTCAAGTTTTGTAATAAATCTGTGGATCAAACTCTTGGATTCCTATATTACTCATAGATACTTGCTTATAAAATTTGGTTCTCTATATGCTATCTTTCTTTAGTTCTGTGATTGAATAGAATTGCTAAACTTATAAACATTGCGCTACTGTCGATACTGTGACGTAGGTTGGACGTGCATCATGAACTCGTACTCGGTTATCTGGGAGCGGGTCGTGGTACATTTTTATGGTGGCTCATGCAGGTCAGTCATTCCAACTAATAGTACCTAGGAATAATGTACTATTAGGGCCTGCAATACTAGAACTTCGAAACTCAATTTTTCTAAATTTGACTCTTGAATATCCCTTACTTCATTTTAAAAAATATTTGTCATTCTTGAAACTCATTATCTTCCTTCTCTCTTCAGAATGACCAAAGGAAATAAGGTTTTTGTTTTTAAGGGATCGTCTTCCTCTCGTCCGAAATTTTTTGAGATGACTGACGCAAATCTTCCTTCTCCATCTCCTCTCCTGTAGTGTTACGTTTCGCTCAGCTCAACAGGATGAATCAATGAAAGTGATAGCTTTCGGCTTGGCTATATAGCAGTGTGCTCGGTTTCGCGCTCGGTCGAGACGACTCCTCGTTCAGGTGAGTAGCTTTAATGAACTCGTCTCTTCTTAGCTTTCACACCTAATAAATGAATGTTACTTTTATTCCTAGTCGGTAGGTTTGGTTGTTAATAAAAAGAGAAACCCACATAGCTAAGAGAATAATTCTACTCTGTATTGGATTGAGTTAGAACATGGAAATGTCTCACTTGTTGGTTTCGTATTTTACACTGGCACTCGGTCCTTCAATCCAATGGCTTGGGTGAAGAAGAAGTTCACTTATGTCGCCATAGAGACTATCAACTTGTTGTCATATATAGTCTAGATGTTCCCACGGTCTTAATGCTTCGCAAAGCAAACACGTTCCCACGGTCTTGATTGCTTGGCAAAGCATACACATTCCCACGGTCTAAATGCTATTATAGCATACACGTTTCAACGGACGCAAGGCTTGGCATAGCTTGCTCACCCCACAGTTCCAGGGTTAATTTGTCACAGAGAATATGGCACGGTTGGTGGCACTTCAAGAAACACGGTTGTTCAGGCTAAGTAGGAGGACTATCGAATAGTTGCTACTAAGTCGAAGATGGTCCTATGGAAAGATGGAAAGTTCTCGAGACGGTAGGTCATCGAGGCAGTCCACAGTTTCGGAGTTACAAGGAAGTTTGAGCAGGAAAGAGGATGACACGAAGGCTTGAGTCTTATGGAAACTTAGGTAGACACTATTGCATAGTCATTGGACAACTTGTGCACAAGGGGGTGGATCCCGCGAATGGCAACCCGGGGCCATTGGACCGATTCGACTTAGGAGGGATGCCGGATAGCTGAGCATGACGCACTCCGGTCATTCGAGAACTTTCAGGGGGCTCGCTACCCCGCTGGATGATTCATCGTTTAAGCCAAAATATATGTCCATAGATAGCTAGACTTGCTAATGATCCTTCATATAGATTAAGTTAGCATGCTGGACGATAATCCGCGTGCAAGCCGTACGTTGAGTCAAAGAAGTTCAAATGCATGGCATGCATTGCGACTGATAGCCTAAAATTTGGCTTCGACAAAGACATGTGCTTCACTAATGGAAAGACGTAATGGTCTAGTAGCTCGGTACCGAGTTTCCCCAATAACATTTGTGTTGTTCAAATGAAGAGTAAAGGCCGAAAAGCAAGTATGAGTAGTCCAGAATTGATGCACGACATAGGGATGGTTTAAAGACACAAATATGGCTTAGAATTATGCCATGGAATTAATCTTAAGGCAAGATTAGAAATACTACTAAAATCCTTGGTTTTGTATGGGTGGGCGAGTGGCCACCCCACAAGTGTATTATATGTACTGATATCCTAGCAGTTTTGTGTGTAGGTCGCAGGTAGACGCTCGCTCGGTGCGGAGCTCACTTGGGCGCGTAGAGGCACAGAGTTTTCTTGGTGTTTCGAGGCTGCGACCGAGTCCTAGTCTTCACATATACGGGTCATAATGTATGGACATTGCCTATTGAAATCTTTCGCTAGTAGTAAGCCTACGAATATGATATCAGTTTATAATTTAAGAGTTTGAGAGAGAGAATGAGAGAGAAAGAGAAAGAGAGAGAGAGAGAGAGAGAGAGAGAGAGAGAGAGATAGAGAGAGAGAGAGAGAGCATTGAGTGAATGTATTTGTAAAAGAGTAAACTTTAAGTGATTTTAATCCTGGCTTCGAGCCACATTTGTAATTCTTCTGCTTATCAATAAAGATGATTTTGTTTTGAATACTCGTGTTGTCACGCCCCAGAACCAGAATACTGGAGAGCGGGGGCAGACATAGCCAGCTACGTATAACGGAATAGAATCCACACCGCTATACGGTCACGGCTGTCTAGATATGTGAGGGTTCACTATAATCCATCAGTCTCTTAAGGTCATAAAATAGCCTATTGTCTCAATCTCAATCAACTAATAGTAGTTACAAGATATCAGACCACCAAATACACAATAGTAAGTCGTCCCAAACATTACATATCCAGATGATCATGAAGCTAGTCGTACAAAATGTAAGGACTAGCAAGAGTTAAGTCATACATGATCAACCTCGAGTTGCCAATCATGCTTACAGTCTGTAGGCAGACAGAAAGTAAAGTGCATCGAGCTAACAGGTGCTCGTCGGCTAAATGCCCCAAAAGAATAATGTACAATAGAGTGGGAGAGCCAACATAACCCACTCGTTGCCAGGATTCCCTCTAGTGGTCACCATGTGGCTAGAAGGCAGGTAGATCCTTTGCTGCTGCTCCGGTATCTGGCCATACAAAACCAGCTGGGTCAGACCCCAGAAAGAGCAAGTGCCACAAAGGAGGCTTCACTTAAGAACTAAAACCAGCAAATTAGCACAATAATATAATTACATAATAAGAGGCAGTAATTTAGGAAAAAGCATGATAGGTGAATATAAAAGATAATCTTGTACAGAATCGATGAAAGACAGAACATATGGAAGATCATGACAGGATGATATACGATGAGATAACCATGGGACTATTCAGATAACCAGGTTACAACCCGTAAACCAAACAAGGACCGAGGTTGTAACCCTTCGTCTGAACAGAACTTGATTTCTCCCACCATTTATCGGCAAGGTAAATATAAGAAATCTGGTCATGCAATTATTCATGATATAGAATTAAGATAAAGCACGAGTAATCATGTCATGCCAGAAATTGTACAGGATCAGGACGAGACAAAGCTGGACTAGACTCCATCTAATCAATCACGGCTAAACAATAATTACGGCTTGCTACTTTAACTAACTAGGGTTATCACAGGCCTAGTTACTAGCAATATGCAATGAGAATCCCAAGTCCGGTTACCTGTTTTTTACTACCTGAGTGATCCCAGCAAGAAAAGGAAAAGGTAGCAGGATATAGCAGACACACTGTAGTAAGATACATGTGTCTTAAGGTACCATACTCGACGGCGGGCTGGAAGTGCGCTCATCTCGACGGATAGCAACAAATCTCGTGTATATATATATATATAAGGTCGGGACCAAAGGGGCAACAGGTAACTGGGAAATTCTCCATGAACTATTTGATCAATCTAGTCATTAACCTAGCCAGATTCAGTATGAATTCCTGACCGTGGGAAACCAGGGATTCATGTCCTAGACATGATGCGAGACAAGACTGGTTGCTTACACAAGCACATTCAATACAATCACCCATGGTGTCAAGAATTCACTTAGCATGTCAAGTTAGCCGTCGCAACAGCGTATCAAGGTTATCGTGTCAAGATTACTTGTCAAGATTACTTGTCAAGGGTGCACCACGACGGATCACCATCGTGTCATGTTACTTATCAAGATTACTTATCAAGGCAAGGGTGCGTCACGACGGACCACCATCAAGAATTATCATGTCAAATTACTTGTCAAGATTGCACCACCACGGGTCACTGTCATGTCATGTGTAGCAGGTCAAGTTATCAAGTCAGGAGTGCACCACGGCAGGCCACTATCAAGCATTGTTCAATTATCATTCCAAACATAATAAATAAATTCAGGATTATCAAGTTCATGAAAAAAGGCGTAAGGATATAAAATGGCTGCAATTTCATAAAAGGAGAATATGGGGACATAAGGCACCCAAGGGGGGGAGGAAACAAAGGGTAGCGTACGCTCAGGACAGCGTATGCAAGGGTTATGCGTACGCTCAAGACAGCGTACGCTCAGGACAGGGCACGCTCAAGTCTGCGTACGCTCAGGTCAAGCTACGCTCAGGTCAGGCTACGCTCAGGTCTGCGTACGCTCAGGCCAGCGTATGCAAGACATACGCTTCCAAAAGGTAGCGTATGTACTCCATACGACTCCTCATCAAGGCAGCGTATGAGGTCCATACGACTCTTTACCAAGGCAGCGTATGAGGTCCATGCGACTCCTTACCAAGGCAGCGTATGAGGTCCATACGACTCCTTGCCAAGGCAGCGTATGCAAGACATACGCCTCCAAAAGGCAGCGTATGGGTCAGGCTGAGCTGCACTAAAGAGCGCGCGCAGCTCAGTGATGCAAGCTAAAAAGCTCGTGCACTGCTCACTGTCTTCTCCAAATCAGCAGGAACTCCATGGTTGAACCCAAAGCTTCAAAAGTCCATAACTTGGTCAAAATAAGTCCAAATCTAACTTTTCAAAGGTTAAAATTGGGTAGAATAAAATTCTCTACAACATGGAACCATCAAAACTTGAAAACAAAGAAGTTTGATAGATCAAAACCACCAAAATCTGAAAATAACCAATTTCTAGATCTACAAAAATCAAAGCCTCAAAATAGAAAATGACAAGTTCTAATGTGTCTTAGAAACATGAGAAGAAGCTAATAGAACAATGAAAATGGGCTCTCTTGTGGAAGCAAGTTGCACTTGCCTAAGGGGTGTTGGTGTTGTGTAGAGGAAGGAAGAAGAAGATGGAGAAATAAATGAGAGAATAATGAGGAGAGAGAAGGTTGGTGGAGATATTATAAGGGTGGATTGTGTTGTGTTGAGGGTGGAGTATAGGTTAAAGTGGTCCAATGCATATTAAACCAAACCAAACCAAATCAAACCAATTCTCCTCCACAAAATAAACCAAGCCAGGTAAAACCCAATTACGAGAACCAAAATCTGCAAGTCAAGCCAATTACAAGTACATGCCAAAATCCGAGAAAATAAATACAGATCTGAAATACATGCAAGCTTGACAAAATACATATTCAGAATATGGGTGTTACAACTCTACCCACCTTAAAAGAATTTCGTCCTCGGAATTTAATCAATGAGTTAGAGATGTAAAAGCCAACTATACTATCCACAAGACTACACTAAGCAAACAATCAAACAATCATACTTGCAAGCAAGGGATGGAAAAGCATAAGGCATAAGGAAGACATTATACCTTACGAGTCAAACAGGTAGGGATAACGTGATCGGATGTCATCCTCACACTCCCATGTTTGACTCTCCCAAGGAGCGATAAACTCAAGCCACATGAACTAAACTGATAGTCTTGTGCTTGAGGTCTCTCTCTTTGGTCAAACAGGGACACGGGCCTCTCCTCACACGAAAAGGTTGGTACCAATAACCTTTTTTGAATGATCTAGGATATGGCTCGGGCCCGGGATATACCGTTGTAATTAGGACACATGAAACATGACACGTGTCCCGCATAACAACGGCGGAAAGCAAGACAATAGGACACAGATACCTCTCTGTCGATTCTGGATCTGGGCCTGGGCCAGGGTGAACTGCTGAGGCCTCTGTTGCTGGAAGGCCTGGGCCTGAGATGGCAATGGACCCAGGAACGGGAGCTGCTGTGGTTGGTGAACGGGAGCTGGTTCTGGTGCTGGTGCTGGTGCTGGTCCCATAACCGAGGGACTAGTTATTGTCGACGATGATCTGTTTCCGAACGGACAAGATCCTATCATGTGGCCTGGCGAACCACAAACCAAGCACAATTCCTGTGCTCTACGGCACTCAGTAACAACATGCCCGGGCTTTCCGCAATGAGAACAACCCGTTGCGAAAGGCCGCTTCTGCTTCTGCTGCTGGAGATAGGTCGGGGCAGAATGCTGGAAGGAGGTAACCGAATCTGTCCTCGTAGCTCCAATGGTCAAGGCCCTAGCTGCTGGGGCCGGTGCTGAGGATTGGTTCATCTGGTCGTGAGACCGCTTCTGACCTCCGGTCCGGTCCGCTATCCTTCGGAATGTGTACTCATGCCTCATCGCTTCTCGGAAGACGGCATCAAAAGTTCTGTGCTCGAACTGCTTTACTACCAATATGATCTCCAAGTAGAGCCCCTGCTGAAATCGCTGTGCTCTGTCTAGTTCGGTTGCCACCAAGGTGGGAGCAAACCGACTCAACCTTGAAAACTCGACCGCATATCCGTCGACCGTCCTGTTCATCTGCCTGAGATTACTAAATCTGGTCTGCAAGTCATATCTAGCCACTGCGTCGAAGTACTTGGTCTGAAACATATTACTGAATACCGCCCACATGACAGGCGTATCCAAACTCGCTGCTTGCATAGCCCACCAGCTGCGGGCTAGATCTAGTAACTGCAGGCACACCACAGCCACCTTCTCTGCTTCAGGGGTCCTGGCTGCCTCCAAGATAACTTCAATGTCCTGTAGCCAGGCATCTGCAGCAATAGCATCCTCGCTGCCGTCGAAGAAGGGAGGGTTCAGGCGCTTGAAATTGTTGACCGCACTATTCTCTCGAGGACCACTTTCGCTCATAGCTTCTTGTACTGCTTGCTGCAAGGCATCACCTCGACGGTCCTGAGACGCAAGAAACTCACGGATGAGTCCTATCAAGACCCCATCCTTTGACCCTGCTGGCTGAACTCGCTGGACTGGGGTACTGGTTCTCCAGAAGGTATGGCTCGGGAGGCGGCTGCTGAGGACTGATCTTGATCTTCTTGCTGTTGCTGGTCTGCCGGCCGAACTCCTTCTGGCTGATCAACAGGAATGATGCTACTGAAGCAATGACATCGGAAATATTAAGAAAGGACCAGGATAGAACAATGATGCAAGCATGTGATCAGGACAAGAATTTTCAGGAATCAAGAGGATACGAGCAGAGATCAAGGGCGTGTACTGATTGAGACATCTATTCGGTAAACCCTCACATATCTTGATTTACAAGACCTGCATGGGCCACCACTTAAACCATGTCACGCCCCAGAACCAGAATACTGGAGAGAGGGGGCAGACATAGCCAGCTACGTATAACGGAATGGAATCCACACCGCTATACGGTCACGGCTGTCTAGATATGTGAGGTTTCACTACAATCCATCAGTCTCTTAAGGTCATAAAATAGCCTATTGTCTCAATCTCAACCAACTAATAGTAGTTACAAGATATCAGACCACCAAATACACAATAGTAAGGCGTCCCAAACATTACATATCCAGATGATCATGAAGCTAGTCGTACAAAATGTAAGGACTAGCAAGAGTTAAGTCATACATGATCAACCTCGAGTTGCCAATCATGCTTACAGCCCGTAGGCAGACAGAAAGTAAAGTGCATCGAGCTAACAGGTGCTCGTCGGCTAAATGCCTCAAAAGAATAATGTACAAAAGAGTGGGAGAGCCAACATAACCCGCTCGTTGCCAGGATTCCCTCTAGTGGTCACCATGTGGCTGGAAGGCAGGTAGATCCTTTGCTGCTGCTCCGGTATCTGGCCATACAAAACCAGCTAGGTCAGACCCCAGAAAGAGCAAGTGCCACAAAGGAGGCTTCATTTAAGAACTAAAACCAACAAATTAGCACAATAATATAATTACATAATAAGAGGCAGTAATTTAGGAAAAAGCATGATAGGTGAATATAAAAGACAATCTTGTACAGAATCGATGAAAGACAGAACATATGGAAGAGCATGACAGGATGATATACGATGAGATAACCATGGGACTATTCAGATAACCAGGTTACAACCCGTAAACCAAACAAGAACCGAGGTTGTAACCCTTCGTCTGAACAGAACTTGGTTTCTCCCACCATTTATCGGCAAGGTAAATATAAGAAATCTGGTCATACAATTATTCATGATATAGAATTAAGATAAAGCACGAGTAATCATGTCATGCCAGAAATTGTACAGGATCAGGACGAGACAAAGCTGGACTAGACTCCATCCAATCAATCACGGCCAAACAATAATTACGGCTTGCTACTTTAACTAACTAGGGTTATCACAGGCCTAGTTACTAGCAAGATGCAATGAGAATCTCAAGTTCGGTTACCTGTTTGTTACTACCTGAGTGATCCCAGCAAGAAAAGGAAAAGGTAACAGGATATAGCAGACACACTGTAGTAAGATACATGTGTCCTAAGGTACCACACTCGACGGCGGGCTGGAAGTGCGCTCATCTCGACGGATAGCAACAAATCCCGTGTATATATATATATATATATATATATATATATATATATATATATATATATATATATATATATATATATATATATATAAGGTCGGGACCAAAGGGGCAACAGGTAACTGGGAAATTCTCCATGAACTATTTGATCAATCTAGTCATTAACCTAGCCAGATTCAGTATGAATCCCTGACCGTGGGAAACCAGGGATTCATGTCCTAGACATGATGCGAGACAAGACTGGTTGCTTACACAAGCACATTCAATACAATCACCCACGGTGTCAAGAATTCACTTAGCATGTCAAGTTAGCCGTCGCAACAGCGTATCAAGGTTATCGTGTCAAGATTACTTGTCAAGATTACTTGTCAAGGGTGCACCACGACGGGTCACCATCGTGTCATGTTAATTATCAAGATTACTTATCAAGGCAAGGGTGCATCACGACGGACGACCATCAAGAATTATCATGTCAAATTACTTGTCAAGAGTGCACCACCACGGGTCACTGTCATGTCATATGTAGCAGGTCAAGTTATCAAGTCAGGAGTGCACCACGGCGGGCCACTATCAAGCATTGTTCAATTATTATTCCAAACATAATAAATAAATTCGGGATTATCAAGTTCATGAAAAAAGGCGTAAGGATATAAAATGGCTGCAATTTCATAAAAGGAGAATATGGGGACATAAGGCACCCAAGGGGGGAGAGGAAACAAGGGGTAGCGTATGCTCAGGACAGCATACGCAAGGTTTATGCGTACGCTCAAGACAGCGTACGCTCAGGACAGGGCACGCTCAAGTCTGCGTACACTCAGGTCAAGCTACGCTCAGGTCAGGCTACGCTCAGGTCTACGTATGCTCAGGCCAGCGTATGCAAGACATACGCTTCCAAAAGGCAGCGTATGTACTCCATATGACTCCTCATCAAGACAGCGTATGAGGTCCATATGACTCCTTACCAAGGCAGCGTATGAGGTCCATACGACTCCTTGCCAAGGCAGCGTATGCAAGACATACGCCTCCAAAAGGCAGCGTATGGGTCAGGCTGCGCTGCACTAAAGAGCGCGTACAGCTCAGTGACGCAAGCTAAAAAGCTCGCGCACTGCTCACTGTCTTCTCCAAATCAGCAGGAACTCCATGGTTGAACCCAAAGCTTCAAAAGTCCATAACTTGGTCAAAACAAGTCCAAATCTAACTTTTCAAAGGTCAAAATTGGATAGAATAAAATTCTCTACAACATGGAACCATCAAAACTTGAAAACAAAGAACTTTGATAGATCAAAACCACCAAAATCCGAAAATGACCAATTTCTAGATCTACAAAAATCAAAGCCTCAAAATGGAAAATGACAAGTTCTAATGTATCTTAGAAACATGAGGAGAAGCTAATAGAACAATGAAAATGGGCTCTCTTGTGGAAGCAAGTTGCACTTACCTAAGGGGTGTTGGTGTTGTGTAGAGGAAGGAAGAAGAAGATGGAGAAATAAATGAGAGAATAATGAGGAGAGAGAAGGTTGGTAGAGATATTATAAGGGTGGGTTGTGTTGTGTTGAGGGTGGAGTATAGGTTAAAGTGGTCCAATGCATATTAAACCAAACCAAACCAAATCAAACCAATTCTTCTCCACAAAATAAACCAAGCCAGGTAAAACCCAATTACGAAAACCAAAATCTGCAAGTCAAGCTAATTAGAAGTACATGCCAAAATCCGAGAAAATAAATACAGATCTGAAATACATGCAAGCTTGACAAAATACATATTCAGAATATGGGTGTTACACGTGTTCTTTTGTTGTTCAATGCTTTTGGTTGGGACTTTTATACGACGAACCTATTGGTAAGCTGCTTGAATCGACCGTTGCTGTATTTCCCTTGTACGAAAGCAATTTAGGCTCGTATGACATCACTCCTATGCAAGGACGATTGATTCTGCGAAATTGGGACATGACATAATGGTATCAAAGTATGACTTTACGTCCTTGGACTTTCGATTGAATTCTTTTAAACTATGATGTTGTTCCATAATCGATATCGATAACGCTCTCTCTCAATGTCCCTTTGGATGTCCATACAATAAGTCTAAGATATTTTGCAAATCACATGTTGGTGTCTATTGGCCCAAGAGATAGTTTCGAATAAGGCCTAGTTGGCTGAGTTAGGCTTAGCATACGTAATCGTTAACTTATGTCGATGCTAACAAGTCGTGCGCAGGATCAAATGTTTCTGATAAAAACAAAGTTGGACATGAATTATGAGACTTTTAGCAGTTAACGATAGAGGTATTATAGGAAGACAATATCATCACGTGCTTGAATCTTAAGGAATCAATCAATTGGATACTTAAGTGAATCGGTTGTGAATTAAAATTGGTTTCGAGGATCTATCAAGTGACTCGATCCCTGAATGTTGTATAGGATAGCCTCAAGATTATCCAATCGATTGAGGATTGGGGTACCAACGAGTCTATCAGCGAGTGATGCGCTGACACAAAGCCATAGATTGAGTATTTCAGAGTTATGCATGATCTTGATATTTCAAATGAGTTTGGCTTGACCGAATAAGAAATGACGCGTATCGGATTTAGAAGCACGTTCTTTATGAGATGCATACGATAGAGTGGATAGATCGATCGAGGAAAAGCTAATGTGTTAAGGAATGAATGAGTTGGTAAACAATATATATAGATCACATACGAAAATGTTGGCTTGAGTTTCAATATTGAATGAGAGAAGATATACATGATTGGAAGTTAGCGATTGGGAAATTGATTTGAAGATACGGAGATGACTTTAAGTATTGAGATGGTATCACTCGACGTTTGAGTTAGAGTATGTGTAGTTCCCCGCCCCGCTCAGGTCAACCAGATGAATCAAAACGCAACAACGTTTGGACTTGGCTATGTAATGGCTTGCTCGAAGTCCAGCTCGGCCGAGGCAACTCCTCGTTCAGGTGGGTGGCTTCGATGAACTTGCCTCAACTTGGCCTTTAGGTGGGTGGCTTCGAAGTCTAAAGAACACAAGCAATAAAATCTATCGAAAACATTCATGAAAACACACTCATAAACCAACACCAAAGAAGCAAGTGCGATATAGAAAACTAAGCAACGGAGAGATCCCTCGCGACTCAGCCGCCGAGTATCGAGATGTAACTTGCTGAATATGGGATATGATTCGAAAAACCATTCCATAACGAAGAAAGAATCTTAATTTAATCTGTCCCGATCAATCGATACTGACAATGTTTCTTAACTGCATTTCTTGCGAGCGAGGAACGGGGCACGATATTGGGATGGGCCGGCACTACATCTTTTCTTAAGTTTTGATTTTTGAGAATAAAAAAGGGAATAGAATGGGCTGTAGTTAGTATTGGTTAATATTAAAGAGAAAACGATTTGATTTTTTTTCCATTGGGCCAGGATTAAGCTTTTACTCTTCAAGGGAATTGGACATGGAAGAGACATTCCTAGATTGAGCTTTTAAACTTTGGATTTAGATTAACACATGTTCTTTATAGGAGAAACTTCTGGATTAGCATATGATTAAATTAATTAGCATGTGTTTTATTAGAGGGTAGTCAGTTAGTTGTAACAACATAGTTCTAGATAATTTCTAATTAGTTAGAGGGGAATGAACCTAGTTATTTAATCAGTCAAGATTAATTAATCACATATTCTAGGGCTTGACTTAGGGCCCAAGTTCCCTACCCTTTAAATACTCCTTTTTTCTACTTAAGCCCATTACCAATCTAAACCCAAACCCAAGTTCTGTCCAACCCGAACCCAATTATTCTACTGCATCCATACTTGTGTTTGTGTCCAACCATATACTCTCGTATCATCCGTGTTGGCCTCAGGTCTGACCCATGGTATCTAATTTTATTAATTCCCTCGTGTCCGTTCAACTGGGTGTAGCACGTGATATATTTTTATGGTAGCCCATGCATGTCCTTCCTCAGTCTAATAGTACTTAAGACTATAGTTCTATTGTGATCCTGTAATCTAGGAATGCTCAATCATATATTAGGATCCCTGATATGTTGGTTGTTTCATTAATATTTTGAAATAATTATCTTTGAACCTCATTATCTTCTATTGTCTCTCCAGAATGGATAGAGGAAAGAAGAAGACTCGAAGTCGTAATCCGGCTCCGGACGTTGCTGGTTTCGAGGGTTCATCTTTCTTTCACCGTGTGAATTCCAAGGAGACTGATACCATTCCACCTCCACTACTTGTAACTACCTAAATCCGAAAGAGGGGTAAAATTTTTATTTCATATTATATTATAATGAGCATATTTATTTATTAATATTGTGTTAGTTATTAAGGTTAGTGGCTAGCCTATTTGTTAGACTTGTGTTAGTAAACCGATTAGACTAGACACTATGTTAAAGACCAACAGTTAGTATGACATGATTCATGGACAAACTCATTGGATTAGGCCCAATTAGATCCATTAGTCATGACCATTAATTAAATTAGGATTAGACTATTTACCAAAATAGGTGTAGAGCCTTCCATGCATTAATTAACTCTCATGACAAGCTTTTAGGGGCATGTTAGACATTTTGAACTAGCATGACCTAGCCTTTTATGGATGGCCACATTAGGAGGAGGCTCTCATCCTCTTATTTCACTCTATTGCATTAATTCATCTCATTCTGGTGTTCTTCCCCAAATTGAGCCTTTTCTCCACCGATTTCTCTCAGATTCCACTCAATCTCTCATCCATCCCTCTCATTCTCTTTATTAGAAGAAGCCTAGGAGCTTGGAGACTTGGAGCACTAGAAGATGAGTCCATTTGCTAGTAGAACACATTGATATTTGATTTTGAGTTTTGAAAGTCTTGAGTTATGGAGTTATAGCTAAATATCTTTGAAGAGATATAAATTTAGTTTGGAAAGGTTCTTAAATTTTAAAAGTTGTTGTACGATTTATGAGTGGGATTGATAAAATTTGGTTAAAAAGGTGGGGGGGGGGGGAATCTTAAGGTTTTAAATTAAGTCGTATGATTTCTGATTAATAATGTTTGAGGTGATAGTAAAATTTTGGTTTAAAATATTTTAGAAGATATGAAATCGACTTTGAGGGAAAATTTCAAATTTCAAATTGTGTCCTATGATTTATGATTTATGAATTTATTTAGATTTGAAAGTTTCGATTATGGATATTAATAATCTTGTAAAAAAAATTGGTAGGCAATCGAGATTGCCCTTACGAGATAGAAGTTAAGTAGCTATATCATTCATGACCATGATAGTCGTATATACACAAGTGTAGTTAGTCGTCGATCAAACTGTATGACCATCTTGACTTACTCGACCTTCCCTCGAACCTAATTCGATTATCATGACATTATAATCGTTTGACACTTGAAAGGGATTAGAATAGTCTCCTTAATCACGCCCCCATCTAGGAGACTATCTTCTCTCTAGAAACTGTGTCCCTAACTTATTTTACTTTGATCTACTAGATTCCTTAATTATCTTTATTTCGTGCTTTAACTTGATCCTTTCATTTTTGTGCATAAATTAGCGTCTCATGAACACCCACTTTCTATTTAGATATTTTGGGTGTCCCCTATCGTGACTTTGATATTTGGAACATAACATTAGACTTTTCCTTCCAACAAATTTTATATGCAAGACTTAGACGAGCCCACCTTCATGTAGGTATATCATGTCCCACTCAAACACGTTCCCTTGTACTCTATTTTTATGATGCGACTTTCGAGTCAAAATGGCTAGCTATAAACCCTACCATAATACCATTGTCCTTTCTGACTTCAGTTAGAGACCAAATCTTAACTCAAACCTTTCGACCCAATATGTGATTGTGTTCTACTTAATTCCTTAACTGTGTATTATATATCTTGATTGCTTAACCCTTGTCCTTTTATTTAGTGCGTTAACCTAGTAGCTCCTAATCACTACTTAAATCCTACCACGACCATTGAGCCTAACCAAAATCTTCTTCCAAATTGCTTTGCTTCTCTCTTGAAGGATTTTATTTTGCTCTACTAATATTCATGCAAACCTTGTTTCTTATGGTCCTCTTGTGCAAATATGAAGATTTGGTCATGACACCATTACGTTATATGAGACTAGATTGGAAAACCCCATTGATATAGTGAGTTAAGGATGATTATAAGGTTACAAGGTAAACATAGGATGGGACAATTGAAATGTATGGTTGCCTACTAAATGAGTTGTGGACTATAATATGGATCAAAGGTAAATAAACTCCATGATTGACAGCAGGTAGATAACCAAACATCAAGTGCAAATCTTTAATGTTTTAAGGAATACATTCCTAAGACGATTTGGAATATGAATTTAAGATGCGTATAGATTAAAGATTATTGCATTCCAAATTTTGAGCGAGACACTAATAAATTAAGGGTATGGCTTTGAGTTCGACGGAAGGATATAAAGTAAAGGTGAATAGACTTCTTGATTAACAAAATTGGTTCTTCAAGGTAAATCAATCGTTAGAAATATGTTCAGGTGATAATAAAATAGGTTATTTTAAGGTTATTGGTTTTCAAGGTTAACCAAACATTGAATATAAAAATTTTCATTTCTTGATGCTTTAAGGATTGAAATAGACTATGCGAGTACGAGTTAAAATTTAGTTCGATTTTAATTCGACTAAACTAAGGAGACTTTTTAGTTTTGTTGAAAGCGAACCATGAGGAGATATATGTCAAGAAAATTTTAAAATAAAAATGTGGTGGAATATGAAAAAAAATTGAAAAATTATTTTTGAAATTGTGAAGAGTTTGTATTAATAAGGCGACATTGCCGATGGTAAAAGAAGAAGAAGAAGAAGTTGTGATAATGTTAAAACATGAAATTTAGTTTCAAATATCGACTTAGTGATCATAATTTGGGATTTAGGAAGTTGTTACCTAAAATTTTGAGGAATGATGCTAGGGTTGATCAAAAGAAAAAGAAAAAGATACTGAATTGGAAGTTATGTATAAGATCGATTTCTAAACTATATTTGTGATTTTATTCGTCTACTTTTCTAAAGTGCAGTTATTCAAATTGTCTGTTTCGTTAGATTTCGTTCACGACTCCTTGCTCAAGTTTGATCGTGTTTTCGCATCAAGAACCCATTTGTCTCTCCAAACCTACCTACTCTAATTATTCCTAAATTTCGAGGACGAAATTTTTGTAAGTTGGGTAGGATGTAAACTCCCAAAATTTTTTACGATGATTTTTTTCTAGTATTTGTACGTTGAGTGCGAATACGTATACGGGGTATATTTTTTATATAAAAAGTTTTCTTATAAAATTTCTCCATTTAATTTAAATAAATATTTTTCCAAAAATAATATAAAGTAAATAATTTATCTTTAGTTATAAAATATATCACGATTGCAAAAACTTTTTTTTTTGATAAAAAGCTATTTTTGTTATAGAAGTATAGATGATAATTTAGGAAATAAATAGAACATCATGTTTACATGCGAGGTACGTGAAATTTTATTCATAGATATTCTTTCATTTTCGAAATTAAATTTTAATATATTTTATTTACCTATAAAAAGATATTTATTGTGATTTAATTCGCAATTTTATTTTATTGGATAATTTTTAAATAGCTTTACATTAAAGATAAGGATTTTCTATTTTATATTCGAGAGATTTTATCGTATTGATTTTTAGCGATTTAAATTTAAAAGATAGAATTATCCATCGTGGTTTAAACAAATTCTAATCTTTATCCAAGTAGGAGCCTCCACCTCCTATATAAGGAGAGGCTCCTTGTTCTCTTTTTCATTGTTCCACAAACAAAATTTTCCATCCACAACAGTGCGTGCATCGTGTACGTGTCGCATTGCTTCCACTATAAAATTCAAGAACAAATACAATTATGTTTCCCGCCGTGTCCGACACCCCGGACACGGCGGTAGCCTTCAACCCCTCCGACCTCACTCTCCACCGCTCATCGCCTTCCACCACTATCATCACCAAAATCCGGCCACCTCCGCTAACACGCAACCAGTAACTCCACCCACCATATCCCAACGTCACCGCCACTAGGAAAAACCCGGCCGACTGGTCGCCGTCATCCCACGTAAACCACCGGTAAGACATCCAACCCCCTCCTTCTAACTCTCGACTCCTTAGCCTCCTTCTCATTTTGCTTCAGATTTCTTCTTGACAATTTAAACTATATGTGCTTTCTTCTTCTGATGCTTTGTTACTCAAAAAAAAAAATGCTTTTGTTCTCTCCTTCTCGAAAAACGAGATGAGGGGAGCAATAGCTGTATAATTAATTCACCTACTGTCATAAGCACCAGCTCTTCTCTTTACTAACTGACCCCCTCTCTCTCTTTTGTTTTTATTTATTTTTGGTGCGTGGGTGTGTAATCTACTCGAAGAAACAATTGCTGATATTTTAAAGGTTAGTATTATTAACATACTGTATAAGGTGTAGAAATTGGTGTAAAAAATTATTATTTATATTATTAGTATATTGTTATAATTGTATTATTGTTAGTATTCGGTCTCATTGAATAAATAGATAAATAATAATTTCGAAAATTATTTTTGATAAAATCCAATAGTCTCACAATAGTTTCCTAGATTATCTTTATGATGAAACGTTAAGTTTCTACAAATTATATTTTGACAACCTTAGAACATATTTAGCCTAAAAGTAACTTTTTTTTTGATTCTTCAAGTGTTACATGTATCTCTGTATAGAGCTTGGGCCAAAAAGGGTATTCCAACTATTTAGCAAGCACAATTTTTGCAAAAAAAAACATATATATATATATATATATATATATATATATATATATATATATATATATATATATATAGTTTTAACTTAAATTACATAATTAGTAACTGGAGTTTTAGTTTACCTTAAAAGTTTTTTTTAGATTTTTATAATTATGAGAATTTTTGATCAAATAAATCGCAGCTTTCAAAAAAAAAAAGAAAAAAAGAAAAAGAGTTTTCATGCAAAATATTCCATCAGCAAATTTAAATTGTTAAAACAAATTATTTATATATAACTACTCATAAATATTTTTGATAATATAGTTTTCAAATGAGATAAGTATTTTCCTAAACCTAGTGTATATAATCTCCATAAATTCTCCTCTAGTGCCAAATCTTGATCATGACTGATCACTTCTATTTTTTTTTCGCAAAATTTGGACCCTTACACATCAAACATGGCTATAGGACTAAACGGGGACATGTCAGAACATTGCACCACACCAGACGACATACCAGGCAAGATACCTTGCCATATTTACTGCTTACATTTAGTTGTATTTTATTATTCAGTTATTGTATCTATATTTTTCGTTTATTATTTTCTTTCTTGCATATGGGCCTAGAGTTAAGTGACTACGTCAATGTAGTGCATTTTATTAACTTGTCATGACTGTATCACGAGTTGTGTATGAGTTGTGAGTAACATATAGAGGTCACTTGCGTGTTGGCTGATCATCCGAACGCATGCGTAGAAATAACTGTCAATAGATGCATGTTAGAAGACTTTACAGTTATTAGGTATAAAACAGTATTGTGGAAGCAACACGTGTTGGTGTGTCGTAATTACGACGCATGTATAGTATCATTGGGGGAAGAGGACAGCTAATAGCGTAGGGACTACATTTATTTTTACACACATTTTGGGCCGATAGTGACTCGTACGAGCGCTACTTTCTGTCCCGGGCCGATAGTGACTCGGATGAGCGCTACTTACTGCCACTCTTTATTTACTCTGCTGATCCTACAGCTCATACGTAGAACGTTGTCCTCAAAGTGCATATCACTTAGACGGTTAGGGACCCAGTTGTGTTGTAGTCTTATAGTGTTTACATTTGCAGTTATAATGGCATGTTCTTCCTGTATCTTGTTTTTGTGATTTCTTCAGGTGTGTTTTTGTGATTTTCGCAGGTGCTCTAGCCAAGGCCATAGTTTACAATCTACCTTCGTGATGATAGCTCTCGGATCGTCTTTTTGCTTCGCTTGACTCTTCCTTCGTTGCTATGTATTTCTCCTTTTTAGTTGGTAGTAGATTTGTCTCCGCCCAATGTTTTGTACAAATAACATTTATAAGTTAATTATATGATATATTTATTTGTAGATGAGATTAGTTTCATGGTTACTACATTTTACAGCTATATATACATACGAGGATTCCATACATTGGAGTATACTTCGTATGTATACAGTTGGCATGTCTACTTACTTAGTCCTAAGTATTTTGGGACTGGAGCGTTACACTCATCAGCCCGGTCCTAAGTTACAGGATCGACTACGTCACATAGGTTACTACTGGCCCATCATGATGGCTGATGCAGTTAACTATGCAAAGAAGTACCGGGTATGTCAGTTGCATGCTGACTTCATATACCAACCTTCGGAGTTCCTACATCCCACAGCGGCCGCCTGGCCATTTGAAGCATGGGGAATGGACATTATTGGGCCGATTAGCCCACCGACCTCTAAAGGACACCAGTTCATCCTTGCCATCACCGAGTACTTTTCTAAGTGGGCGGAAGCAGTATCGCTGGCTGAGGTGAAAATCTTGAACGTGATTAACTTTGTTAAGTACCACGTCATATATCGCTTCGGAGTTCCCAGAAGGATTATCCATGACAACGGCCCTCAGTTCGTGAGCTACGCATTCCATCGGTTCTGTGATAAAAATTCGAATACAGAATGTAGAGTTACAATCCTGCATCAAATGGACTAGCCGAAGCATTCAACAAGACTATTGTCAAGTTGCTCAAGAAAGTCATTTCTTCTAGTAAGCGCGATTGGAATGAGAAGCTTGGCGAATGTCTGTGGGCTTACCGTACTACTGTTCAAATGCCTACTGGTAACACACCCTTTTCTCTCGTTTACAGAAGCGAGGCGGTGCTTCCTCTGGAGATCCAGATCCCGTCTTTACGGGTAAACATCACCAACAAGCTAACTGACGAAGACAATCAACGTCGGTGGCTACAAGAGTTGGAGGCGTTGGACGAAAAACGCTTGCTAGTTCAGCAACGGATCGAGCTTTATCAAGCTCGGATTTTTGGGGCCTTCAACAAAAAGGTCCGGGAAAGAATATTTCAAGTAGGCGACCTCGTCTTATCAGTTCGAAGACCGATGGTGATGACTCACAAGATGGCCAGGAAGTTCGAACCTAAGTGGGAAGGACCATTCATCGTAGAGACGGTCTACTCCAATTGTGCTTATCGACTGGCCAAGCCTAACGGCGACTTGCTAATAATGCCGATCAATGGCAAGTTCCTGAAGAAATACTATGTTTGAGGTCTAAATCGACGTATATTTCCACATCCCTCGTGGATGTTCACAAATTCTATTAACGAATTCATCCCTTTCATATTCCCCCAGTAGAAAAATATTTCATATCCATATTACCTTTGAGTTGTTATTCTACACCCCAGTGAGGATCGTGCATACCATGTCCATATTACCTCTGAGTAGACATTTCTTCCATGACAAACCCCGTGATTGTCATAATTATCTATAGAACTTTTCACGTCTATACCACCTCTGAGTCGTTCTATACACCCATAGAGTCTATCCTTACCATGTCCGTATAACCTCTGAGTAAGAAAAATTCTACCTCAAAATATCGTGTTTACCATGTCCATATAACATCTGAGTAAAACACCCTATCCCCAGTGGAGTTATCTCCAACCCCTCACGTCATACTACCTCTGAAGGAATTCTCATTATTGTACAAGAATGTTCACAACAAATGGACAAGTAAGAAAGCAAAGCTAAAGTTTTTCAATCATAAAATGGAAAGGTTTTTTTTTCTTTGTTACAAAAGGGTCTCTCAAAAAGCAAAAGACAACAAATACATCAGCGTTGGGACGACCAATGCAGGAGTTCTTCCAGTCGACTCCTCAAAAGAGTAACTTAGGGCCCAACCAAGTCTTTAACTCGATGCTCTTCCTCCTTACGTCGAGCGGCCTCATCCTCGAGCTGGGACAAGTTCTGGCATGCAAGGTCCAACTCTGCTTGACGAACGCCAATACTTTCCTTCTCCCGAACCAGGGTCTCAAATCGTTGGCGAAGGGCCTCCTGCTGGTCCCTTGACTTGTCCAACTCACTCTCGGCAAGGGCCAACGTCTCTTTTAACTGCCGAATATGCTCCCGGAGGGTTTCACACTGTTCCTCAAAAGCTGTACGACGACAAACTTGAACCTCTTCAGCGGCAGTCACTTCTTCAATTTCGGCCTCAACCTCGGTAAGTCTGTCAGTCAAGGCCTGACACTTCTGCTTGTGTTGAGAAAGTTCGGAGGCCATCTTCTCTAGCTCTACAGCAGCCAGGGTCAAAAGACCACGCTTAATATTTTGAAGCTCTGTGACGGTGGCTTCCAATTCTGCCAGGAGAGCCTCTATCGCGTCCGCCTTCGCCTCGTACTCTGGATAGTCGCACAAGGCCACTAGTTGAGCCATTATGGCAGACCGAGCCTGTCGAAGCGATTGATTGTCCCATAAGACACCTTCTATACCGCGCTTCAAGGCACGATAAACGTTGCCCAGAATGAGGTTGGTATAGTACGCATTGTCAGCCAAACCCAGGGTCATCGGAGATGCAGTGATAGAAGGTCCCGGGGCAGCAACGACAGCCAATACGCGACTAGGTATCGCAGCCGGAGTAGGTGGTGCCATGACTGGAATGGAGGCCATCGGTGGCATAGAGACGGCGTGAGCTAACACCGTTTGATGTATTACCGGCTCTTCAGCAGTCTCCCTCGTCGGTTCTTCAACCATTTCCATTACTGAAGCTGTGTGAACTGGCACTTGAAAAATCTCAGCAATCGACTTCTCGACGGTCGCTGTAGCCGACTCCTCGGCGGTCTTCTCGACCAAGTCCGTAACAGCTGGCTCGATGGCAGCCTCTTCGAGCATTCTTGTGGCGACTGCACTAAAAGGTACTTCAGTAGCCAGCTCATCAGTAGTCTTTTCGACCAGTTCTTTTACGGTCTCCTTAGCCGGGCTTCTATTAGTTTTATTAGCAGGCTCATCAGCAGCACCATCAACCGCCATCTCAATAGCCACCTCGGCTGGAATCTCAATCATTGGATCACCATTGGTCGCATCAACTTGTTTTATATTAGTCTCCTCGGTCGTTTCTCCAAGGACCATATCAACCAACTCCTTAGTCGCCTCCTCGACAGCTCTTAGGATGACCTCATCGACCAACTATTCGATAGTTATTTTTTATCTGCCCTTCAGCAGCTCGACAAGATAATGCTTTGACAGCCTTCGCTGTCAACCCTTCCAAGGAATCTTTGACCAGCCGCTGAGACGAATCCCTGAGGTTCGCAAGGGCAGCTCCTCGGTCGAATGACCTTCCTCGTCTTCCGGCACGTCAGCATTATCCTCAACCCTTTCTTCGACACAGGGAGGCGGTACGGTTGAAGGATCATGGGTAATGCCTTCAGTATCCACGACCACTTGGCCCGTCACGGGTACAGACTCTGGAATGCCATCCTCGACTACCGCCAGAACGACCCCGGGTATTTTCATGGGCTTGTCCATAGTCTGTCCCATGAAAGTTGCCCGCTGAGGCGAAGCCAATGGCTCCGCAGAGCCATGAGTCCCATACTCAAAGGGAGAGGAAGGAGTGACATCCTCCGAATCAGTAGTTTCACCAACTACAGTCTCTCCCTCGATCCTTGCGACTCGAAACACCTCTGGGGCGGGTTCCTCAGGAAGTTCCCTGAGTATCTCTGACCATGTGGACCTCGCCTACACAAGCAAAGCAGTGATAATCGAAAAGTATGGAATCAAACCCCTAAGAGAAAACACTAAGGTATACATGTGAAGGAGGTTGCACAGGAAGAGCGCTCTGTTCCGACAAAGATTGTCGGGAGGGTCCACATCGTAAATACACAGCCTTTCTGGTTCTCTTGATAGGAGGAGGGCTCACACCTGAAGGAACTTGACTCTTTAATGGGTTACTCAGGGGTGCTTCCTCCTCTCTTCCTTTTCGTGATGAATTGGAGCCGTGTGTCGATATACTCCCCGACGAGGCAAGCCCTTCAAGACGCTCTGAGGCCAATCGAGGTGTCTCGAACTTCATCCCCTCGAGGAAGATTTACTCTCGATCGTAGTTCGGTGAGAAGTTATTCGTAATGCAGTAAAACTTTACGACAGAATATAAGATGCGAGTCTCTTCATGTATCGAGGGGATCGTAAACTTCGCTCCAGTACATCTGGCATTATAATAATACCGTGCCCGGGCACCGTCTAGTAGAGTTCCTTCATGATCGAGACAGGAGATCGTGTTGCCCATCATAGTCTGGCTATAGCCGAACTGACGCGCGAATCGGCTCAACAAATAACGCTCCAGGTACACCCGGTTCTGGTTTTGATACACCAGATGCGAAGCATGGATAGACTGCAACCAGTGAAAAGCACCGAAGGTTAAATCACTATCCACTAACTCATCATCTGCAAGGTAACCTTTGTACGTAGACGAAATCCTGTGGAAATCATAGCCGTCTAAACGGATCAACATCCACCTACAGACGGGGACACCCTGATGGAGCCATCTCGCTCGATGGTAGTTACGCAACGTCGCATCCCCTTCCTCGTAACTATCGAGAGTGCTGGGGACTATCAAACTGGGGCGATGTAATGCCAACCAACCCATCAAGTAACGATAAGGGAGTTCAACCCGAAGGAATTCATCGTCTCCCCCGCGGCACTCTACATCCTCTTCGAGATCTCCTGCAGGCCTCGCCAGATGTCATATACCATAGCTGGAAGCAGATCCAAGGAATATTTAAAGGCCAGCTTCACAGCTGGCAAAATGAGTTCTCGACTGAGCTGTCCTATGGATTTCGAGCCTCCTAGAACTACGGCCTCTTGCAGTCATATCATCAGAAAAGCGGCCAATACCGCTTTCGGACTTAAAGCAGTCAGATTCTGACAAAAGTAGTTGTGAACAATAGAGGTGGGCTTGCCCTCGGCATCTACTGAGGGAGCAGATACCCCCGCTTCAGCCATCAGATCTTCTACCTCATTAGCAGTATTTGACTTGCGCGTGGTGAAATGAACCATCCTCGGCCTCGACGGATGCTTTGTGAAGATATAATCCACCCAAGATTTGATATATGGTGAGCCTTCATCCCGTCCTGGCGCATGTATACTTGATGGTGGCAAAGCAGTTATTTATACACGGCCATCATTTCGGGATATTTGTTCTCCAATACTAAAAACTCTTCCTTACAAGGGGTGTATTCTTCATATGGCTCGTCACCCCACGATAGCTTCGAGATGGCGCACATCTCATGAAGGGCCAACCCCATCTCTCCATGTAAAGTGAAGAAAGTCTCGATATTTTGGTTGTAGAGTTCAAACAAGGCTATAAACAAAGACTGATTGATCTCTATACCATGCTCGGTAGCCCTGATGGCACGATTCAAGCCCGTACCTTATCAATCCTCCTTGAACCTACCTAATACCCATTGGGTTAGTTTGTGCCATTCTGATCTAGAATGAATCCAACCCTCAACCCGAAAGACCTTCTTCGGGTATGTACACCCATGGTCAGAAGCCTATTAGCAAAGAGAGAGGTCCGAAATGGATGCACCTCCATGGTAAAGTCGTTGAGCATACGACCGGGGAGTAACACACGCAGCGTATACAATGGATCATCGTATGCACTCTTGAAAGTATCCCTCCTAGTAGAGTATCCGTCCACCCGGATATGGCCGGTCATTAAAGCCCCTTGCTTCGGGATCATATTCCATTTCATGAGATGCTTCTCAACAAAGCAAAAGAAAACCGAGAGCGGGAGGTGCCGGTTGACTGACAGAGTATACAAAGGGAGACCATCATTATCGAAGTACCAGTTTTCATTTATCTCCAGGAGCTCAGTCTTTTCCAGAACCAGCTGATCGCCAAATAAAAACAAAGGTTTCAATATCTTAACGGCATCAGAAGGGAGAGACAACTTGCCTCGATCCATGATTCGACGAAAATATACAGGCTATTGATCCTGTATCATTGCCAGCCGCCCTTTCGGTTGACCTTGGGAAATTGACTGCTTGGCAGGATTAATGAGCACCTCGTCGACGTTTACACCTAAGGCACAGACCGTCGAGTCAAAAAGGATATCCCTGAGGAGAGGCATGGACACAGGAACTGCGCATGAACAAAGTGTGTCAGAAAAATGTAAAGTATCTTCTACAAAAATGCGAAGGCACTGCGCCGTAGTAAGAAAGCATCCGTACAATCAATGTATGAGAATTCGCGCAGGCACTATCAAAGTTGCACCCCGTGTCAGCCAACAAGTATCCGTACAGGTATTTTGTAAAATGAACAACATGTAGAAACTGACTGCGCGTTTACAGAAATCTCAGCACATTGGGCATCGGTTGATAAAGCTTTAGCACATTTTTGGAACACCACTCCGAGGAATAACACCCATGAACATCAGCAAGAAAAGCTTCACAACATCTACGAGATGCTACTCCAAAGAGTAAAAATGCTCATGTGCTTCAGCGAGGCGTAGAACACCTACTCGTGACAGGTGGCCGTAAGTCGGAGTGCACTACGACGTTGACGGCCGAAGAGGCTTCGCCATCAGCAACCTCTGAGATCGGTTGTTTCCTCTTAGCCTGTCTCGTATTCGCCATAGACGCCCTAGTCTGTCTCGGGCTCGTAGCAGCTCCCCCGATCGGTTTAGGGCTTGCCGCTGCCCTTCTCATAGTTGATGCATCCCCTCTGGGAACTTTCAAAACTTTCGATCCCTTGGGAGCCATGGCAGAAAAGCTAGAGTTTGAAGGAAGAAGAAAGCGCTGACGAAAAGCTTCTGTTGGAAGGAAAAAGAAAAAGTTTTTCCCTCTCCGAGCAACCCCTACTTATAGGGTGCAGCCACGTAAGCAGACGTAGACAAAACTCTTCGTATTCGAAGAGACTCTTTGAACGACATGGGAATTAAAGTTGAGATCATGATGAACGTTTCCTAAAAACGAGGAGTTTTCATCAACTTTTTAAGGAAATGACGACTCAAGATATTTAATGCTGAAGGCCAAGCGTGACGACAGCCTGTCAGCAAGCGTGCTGGACATTTGTTTGCAAAAGTTACGTGTTATGCTTCTGTTCAAAGTATTTCGAGCTTGAGTCAAGTTCGAAACACTTTGAAGGGGGTCTTGTAGAAGCATGAAAAATAAAACGCAGCAAGCACATAAGCGCAGGTGACAACAGTCGTTGTATATGACTTCACGAAAGCGTGGTTGCTCAAAAGCGCAGACAGTAACGAAGTCACAGTAGGCATACAAAGATGGTGTATAAAAAAGTTCTTTATTAAAATCATGTCTACAAAGATCTACTATAGATTCTTCATGATTACATATAAAAACTAAAATACATAAAAGTCTACAAGTATGTAGTCTTCAGAAAGTGCGCATCCCCCCAAATGTGCAGCAGTGTCAGAGCGAATCACTTCCTCGTTAGAACAAGCCACTTTCTAGCCAGGCACGGAGGAACTCCAATATGGCTAATGAAGCAGCTATTGGCCCGAGCAAGAACGCATCTCTTGCTCGCAACATTACTGCGGCTCTTGAGCAGGGTAGAGCACAACCTGTGGCTATTCGGCTTGGCAATCAATCAAAACCCGGTAGCTTGGATCTCGAAGACCTCCAAGATGTTGTTCAGGTTCGAACTCCTTATGCTGAAAGCTCAAGTGCATCTCGAAACCCAGTAGATGGTCTGCTACAAGAACACAACTTCTTTGAACAAAGATATCGACAACCAACAGCCAACTTGTGCAAGGCCAACGGTCGTTCGAAGCTAAGTCAGGATCGAGCATAACGATGGAAATGCTAAGAGACAATGGATATGGCTCCTCAGAAAAAAGCTTTCCTTTATAGGCTGAATGTGGTCAAACCCCAAAGGCCACGTGTCAATCGGTCAAAGAACCCCGAATTAATGGGATGAACTTAGGACTCTGCATAATGAATCTCATTTAATAGATTCATTTGACTGAGTCCTAGGCCATAAACTTCTTAAATTCCCCAAAAGACAGTGGTAATTAGAGGAAAGAATGTCGACTCATTCATTAATTGTTCCTACAGACAATGACTTTGTCAAAAAACTAGCTCCTTCGACTCAGAAGCACATCCATTTCCTTCAACTCAGAAGCAAAGCTACTTCGATTCAAACCAGAACTGCAGCTCCCTCGCGTCAACCCAGAAGCGTAGCCCAATCAATAGGCTCCTTCAGGAGACTCCGTCGTCTTCGAAACACAGTCTCCTCGCCGTCCAAAAGCGTAGTGACTCCATCGTCTTTGAAACACAGTCTCCTCATCAACCTAGAAGCGCAACCCATTCAATAGGCTCCTTCAGGAGACTCTGTCGTCTTCAAAACACAGTCCCCTCGTCGCCGAAAAGTGCAGTAACTCCGTCATCTTCGAAACACAGTCTCATCATCAACCAAGAAGCGTAGCCCATTCAATAGGCTCCTTCAAAAAACTCTCTCGTCTTTGAAACACAGTCCCCTCATCATCCAAAAGCGCAGTGAATCGGTCATCTTCAAAATGCAGTCTCCTCGTCGCCCAAAAGTGTAGTAACATCGAAGCCTCACCAGAAGCGCAGCTCGCATAGATGCGCAGTCCAATGAGGTAGCATTGTCCTACGTGGCCAGTCTGGCATCTATACCTTTTCAAGATATTGCCCAACCAGTTTGTTTAAACCACTACTCCAAAGATAAGATCGGAGTTTAGTTCTGTTGATATGAGCAATATCCAATCGGTTTTGTTTAAACCACCGCTCCGAAGATAAGAACGAAATTTGTTCTATTGATGAGGACAATATCTAATCGGTTTGTTTAAACCGTTGTCCCAAAGATAGAGACAAAACCAGACTCTTTACATAGGAGCCAAACCTGGTCGGCTTAATCTAAACAAAAAGTCTCGAGCAATAGATGCACGCCATGTGTCATTTTTTGGTTATGCCAATAACCACCCGAGATCTTGATGGAAGGGAATCTCAACGTCCGTCACGTGTCAGCTCAGCAGCAGTCCTCACCATGCAATGATAGCAGATTCTCTCATATCTCAACATGCAGCACTCCTGCGCGTCCAGCAAATCTTATTCACATTGCATATGTGCTCGCCTATAAATAGAAGGAGTTTTTCTTCGATCAAAAGATCTTCAGCAAGGTCGACAATTTCCTGATTATCAATCCAGAGTTCCATTGACAAGCCCCAGAAAGCCAGAGCAAGTTCAACTCGTCGTCAGATCGTCAACAGAGTAAAGGAGCCACTGCAGTGCTCGATCTCCATCGTCACACTTCTCCAGAAATTCTTGTACTTTGATCTCCTGTTTAGGAATCGATTGTCCTCTTTTTATACGTTTGAATACAAAAGTTCATTTAACTCTTTGTCATGACAAACACATACAAATGGACTCTAGTTTAGCAACTGGAGTATATGTCTCATCATTGTCAATGCCTTCTTCCTGATTATAGCCTTGAGCTACTAGATGTGCTTTGTTACGTGTGACTGAACCATTCTCATCTAACTTATTTCGGAACACCCACCTGGTACCAATGATCGGATGATCAATATGTCTGGAAACGAGTTCCTAAACTTGATTCCGTTCTAATTGGTTTAGTTCCTCTTGCATTGCAGAAATCCAAAATTTATCATTAAACTTTTCTAAAACATTCTTAGGTTCTATTTTGATAATAAATGCAACATTAACAACTATATCTCTTGTGCTTGAGCGAGTACTTACACCTCTTGATACATCAACTATTACCAGTTCTTTTGGTTGATTTGGTGTAAACAGCAATCGTTTCGGCATACTCTCTAGGTAGGAGAATGGTGTATCTTTTGATGTTCTGTTTGAGAGAGTTTTCTCTTCTTCATTGTCACTATCGTCGTTGTGTTGACTGTTTAGCTCGTCGAATGTGACATTTATCGACTCCTCAACAATAAGTGATCTTTTATTGAATACCATATATCTTTTGCTCTTTGCAGCATACCCCAAGAATATGCCCTCATCAGATTTTTCGTCAAACTTTCTTAATTTGTCTTTAGTGTTCAGAATGAAACATCTGCAAACAAACACCTTGAAATAGCTGATGTTAGGAGTTCTATTAAACCATAATTCATAGAGTCTTCTTAGAGATTGGTGTAATAAGAACTCTGTTCAAAACATGGCATGCTGTATGAACAACTTTAGCCCAAAAATATTTTGGAAGATTATGCGGGTTAAGCATAACTCTGGCCATATCGCCAAGAGTTCTATTCTTCCTCTCCATAACAACATTTTGTTGAGGAATTCTGGGGAAAGAGAATTCATGTGATAACCCATTTGAATCACAAAAGGTTTTAAATTTATGGTTATCAAATTTTTCTCCATGATCACTTCGTATGCGAGTAATCATAAATCCTTTCTCATTTTGTACCATTTTACAAAAGGACACAAATTCAGAAAAGGCCTCACTTTTATTTGCAAAAAAGTAAACCCAAGTATACCGTAAAAAGTCATCAACTATCATGTAAGCATATAGCTTACCGCCAAGACTAGTGACTCTACTTGGTCTAAACAAGTTCATATGTAATAATTACAGTGGTCTAGAGGTACTTACAATGCTTATTGATTTGAAAGATGATCTAGATGCCTTATTCTTTTCACATTCGACACATATGATATCTTTCTTGAATGTAATATCAGGTAAGCCTCTTACCATTTTTGTGTGGACAATCTTGCAATAGTATCCATGTTCGCATGTCCAAGATGCATATGTCATACCCAACTTTCGTCTTGTGTTATGAACAGATACTTTTTTGTACTGTTAGTATTCTCTGACAAATATAATACATATATGTTGTCCTCTCTAATTCCTTCAAAGAAAGTTATTCCAGAAGTTTTATCATAGACAAAACATTTGTTCTTAACAAAATTAATTTCATAACCATGATCAGTCAATTGATTAATACTTAGCAGGTTATGTTTTAATTATGTTAATAAGCATATATATTTAATAATGGGTGATGGAGAAGTACCTGTGTCACCAATTCCAATTATATGTCCTTTCAGGTTATTCCCAAAGGAGACATAGCCTTCTTTCTTCATCGATAGAGTTGCAAACAATGTGTTATCACCTGTCATATGTCTGGAGCAACCACCATCGAGGATCCATTTGCTTTTAGTGGGAGGAGGAAGGTCCACCTACAACACAAGTTGAAGATGTAACCTTTGGTATCCACTTTCTTGAGGGCCCTGATTTGTTAGCTTTTGGAACCCAAATATATACATTCATGTCTACAAGCTTCCTAATCTTACATTGGTGTGGTACATGTCTTTTTATACCGCAATAATAACATGTAGCATAACTGTTAGTGCTAGGTGTAGTTCAAAAATCATGTATTTTTGCAGAAGTGTGTATTTTCTTATTGTGTGGAAAGGTATACATATATGCATGGCTTCAAGCAGTTTTAGCAGTATTGTTCGTGTTGTGTTTGTGCTTAGCCTTGTGACTTGTGTTCACTTGAGCTATAGGTTTGACAACCTGTTTACCCAGCTTAATCTCTAACTTTTTAGAGATGTCACAGGCTTCATTGTACTTAGCCGTGAGTGCATCTATTCTCTGAGCAACAATGTTGTACTTCCTTTTCTCTAGTTCATAGAGATCCTAAGTTTTATATTTTCTTGATTGGCTTCCTTAAGCTTTTCAAGATCATCATGTAGACTCAACTTTAAAGAAGTAACCTCATTCGTGTGACTAGAAGAGTTTTTAATATCTTCTAGCATATGAGATTGCTTAGAAAACTCAGATTATACAAATTTTAGCTCTTTTTTTGGCGCTTTTGTATCATTTTCTTCTGATCTTCTAACAAATCAGTGAAAGCATCATACAGTTCATCAAATGTGAATTCTTCATAGAGAGTATTCGATATTACCTTAGCATCTGTAGCCATAAAGCAGAGATTTGATGTGTTGCGAGGTTCTTCCTCTTCAGATTCACTCGCTTCGCTCTCACACCAGATGCTAGTGTTAGCATAGTTTTGTGGCTAGCTTTGAATACTATAGCCTTTTCTTTTGGTGCTGGCTCTTCGAAATCTTTAAGGTCTAGCTCATGTGTCATATGCTTTCCTATAAGGGTTTCAAGAGTCATCGTAGTGAGATTATTTCCTTCAATAATGGCCGTCGCTTTAGGATTCCAGTTCTTGGTTAGCCTGCGAGGTACCTTTCGAATCTTCTAATGATTGTTGTATTTTTTTCGAGGGACGATAGAGGATTAACAATATCTAGAAACCGAGTAAATTTATTTGTAATAGTCTCATTAGGCTTCATTTTGAAAGTCTCATACTCTTGTGTTAGTCGTGAGATTTTGGATTCTTTCACTTGTGAAGTTCCTTCATGAGTTACCTCAAGAAGTTTCCAAACCTTATGAGACGTGACACAAGTTGATACTTTGTTAAACTCAGTTCTATCTACTGCATAGAATAAAGCATTTATAGCTTTTGCATAAAGACTTGCTTGTTTTTTCCTATTGTCTGTATATCTGTCCAATGGTTTTTTTAACTAGATTACCATCTACCACAATAGGTAGTGGTTTCTTGTAACCATTTATGACAATCGATCATAAATCGAAATCAAGAGACTTGAGGTAAAAGCTCATACGTATCTTCCAATACGTGTAGTTTGTGCCATCAAATAAGGGTGGCCTATTTGTTGATTAGCCTTCACTATTGCTTGTGTAATGATGCCATATCTCAAAGAAGATTAAATCCAACTAGAGAAAAACCATGCTTTAATTCCAATTGTAGGATCGATGGCACCTCTAGAGGGGGAGGTGAATAGAGTGCAACAAAAAATAATTTCCAATTAAAAAACTAAGCAAACAAAGGCAATTAATTATATATAAATACTTAAATGCAGTGAAGTAAAGTAATAAGTAAATAAGGCAAGAAAGCAATACACAGACACCGAGGTTTCCCTCTAAGAGGACTAGTCCAGTTCGCGAGACCTCTTGCTTGCTATAATCCACTATTTTTGAATAGAGATTACACCGCGTCTTTACTCCGAAGAACATGTCAACTTCAACATCGTCGTGTTTTTATCCGAAGCCCACAAACAAACTTCAAACACCTTTCTGAAAAAAGCTTTTATACTCCAAGCTTGTATAACTCGAATACTCCTAATCGGAAACCACCAACACTTAAAGGAATAGGAGTTGTCTTGGAAATAGGAAGATTAAAGCTATTAAGTAGATATGAAGGCTTTATAATAGATAGAGAAAATGAAGAAATGAATGAGTGAATAGAAATATGAAATTCTTCTATATTTATAGGATTTTTTAGGACAGAGTTCGGGCACAACTCGGTAGGGTTAACGTTCATAATTTTGAACATTGCAGATCCAAAGGAGTAGGAATTTGCTGCTGACCAGGAGTGATTTGACTTGACCAAATTTGGTTCGAGTTCAGGCAGACCTCTGGCCGAGTTCGGGTCAGGAAAATGGATTTTGTGAGAAGGGTCTTCTAAATTTGCCAGTGATCCCGACACACAATTTTCTAGACTCAATAAAAGGAAAATACAGAATAAAGTATAAAAAATTTGTTGAGACAAAATCTGCGATATTTCTATTTCTTTTTCTATCGAGCTCGAAGTTTTAAGTCAATTATCAAAATCGGTTGACTATGGTTGTATGGGCCGACATGACTATCACTATATCAACTCTATATCTCAATCCATATAACAAAAACATAAGAAAAAGAAACATGAATACTAGTCTGTAGCCCAATAATCATACTTGTCCGAATAGGCTCAAAAAAGAATAATATGAGTCTATAAATACTAGGCTACTAAGAAGATACAAATAACAGTAAATGAACAATAACTCCAAAAAGTGAATACCTGAAATGAAATGAGTACCAACAACAATCCAGCAATGAGCTCTGCAAACCTACTCAGCCAACCTACAAAAAAACTAGGTTCTCAACGGGACGTAGCAAGATACATGATATACATGCCGATATAAAGTACAATAAATATTATGTGAGGGTAGTAACAAGTGATCCCGATACTAGACATGTGACTAAAGTAATAAACTAGTGATCAAGTGATACTAATACTAGGCAAACCATCTATCTATGTGATATGCAAATGAGGACAACTTTCGACGCAAGGGCTTTCCAAATAAAAAATCCGTAGCTACGGTATAGAGTCTCCCGGGATTCAGGATCGCAACTCCGATAATAGAGTCATACGATAAATAGAGTCGTAACCCCGATAATAGAGTCTTATGATAAATATGAGAGGCACGTAACTCCGGTTACAAAATCTTTCATTAATGATGTATAATAATAAGTACATAGTGATATATGCATAGTAGCCCTCACGCATAGTAACTGTCCTTCCCATCCCATGATATTGTCTGTGTCTCATCCATGACCCATCCAGTCTAATTCTAACAGGTAACTCAAGTCTATTATGTATGTAGTTAAATCTATCTATAAGTATTATCAATGATCATGTACGCGTCACCTATATGCCATGCAATACGAATCCGTGTATCATATCTAGTGTGTCAGCAGGTAAAATAATATAATAACTGAATAGGGAGCAGGTGAAATCATGTAAGGCCGATAAAGGGCAGGTGAAGCATGTATCATTATATCCTGAATGAATGACTGATAAAGGGGTACTAGCATGTAAATACTATAAATCAAAAGTTAAGGTATACTTGCTTGGAGTTTGTCCAAAATGTGCTGAGACTGCAGTACCAAAGTCTATCCTACTATCCATGAGAAAAAGAACCATACTCCATATAAATGTCTATTAACCCAAATCACAAACAAACATATATCACACACTAAAGTACATGTATAACTCATAACTCCCACCTAGAGAGCTTGGGTTGTTCAAGTCGCGTATTACCTTAGGTTATCTAAGACACTTGTCAATTACATCGCCTAGAACTAGGTCATACTAGTCTCCATAATCAGTATTTGTTAATAAGATTAATTGCAAGTTATAGGATTTAAGTATCAAGTTTGTACCTCGTTATTCGTACAGCGAAACCTATGACACTCAAATTGAGACAAAATGATCAACCGCAAGATTAACAATGTTATTTTGATGATCCACATTGTCACCTTATCCATTTTAGCAATGTGAGATCACTGGAATCGACTGATCTTAGTTTCAACGCACGAATTCCGAAATACGAACATAATAAGAATTAACTACAACTAACGGTGATTACATAAAGAAAAATCTATAGACGTCGTCAGATGATAAAATAAATATCACCAACATGTACATAATGGTCAAATTAGCTAGGATAGCTTATCCATAAGTCCAATTTGGACACATGAACAAAATAGCAATTTCGAGTCAAAATGATGTCCGTCGTTGGACCCACTTTGCATCGAAAAATGTGCCAGGACAAAAGTCCTTTAAAACTAGAAAATTATATGTCCACGAGTCCAGAATGATGATACGAACCCAACGATATATCCGAAATTGGATTCTGATGAGCCGATCTCAGTACGACCCATTGACTCGGACATTGGGATTTAGTTTGCACCGAAAAATGTGCCGGAGCCCATGTCCTCCAAACTCAGTAAATTATATATAAATTTTAGGAAGAACGATGCCATAAGTCCACTAGTAGCGTCAGAATTGGAACTCGGAGTCCCGGGTCCAAAATTGAAATTTTACAAGTTGGAAATTACGAATTCGGATACCAACTTTGGCAACAAATTCAACCATTCAAACGGCCTCACATTGGAACAAAATTTTAATCATAAGTAGTTGGTTATACCAGCTGTACATAGGAACTGGTGGTGCATCAAATGGAGCTACGATGATGAAGAATGAATCCACGAAGTTGGTTCCACAAAATCGTCTAAATAAATACAATTTAATCAAGCAACTTGGTAGTCAGTTTTGATTTATCAAACGTTCGAATTAATGGTTGAAATTTTAGGTGAGCAAAGGGGTATATACCGAGATTGAGATGGAAGAATCGGATCGACGGTCCAACGACTGATTGTCCAAAAAATATGCCCAAAGTTGCTATGACGAAGCACGATTCCTGAGTTCAAAACTCGCGCACCACGACGGGATCTCGTGCAAAACGCACAAATAGCCTAGTACATGTCAAGGAGGAGGGTGGCGGCCTGTAGGCATTCTCCGGGGGTCGCACACGGTCGCGGTGGTCGCCGCTAGTGGTTGGCAATGTCACAGCAACTGTTGCTAACTTCATTGATGTATTGTTTGCGTGCACGCATACTGCTGTTAACGCCGTTACACCGCCCTGGCCGTACGAGCGACGGTCGTGAGGGCGATGGCTGGACCGCCCTAGGTGGTATTGGGCTACCGCAACACCGACTGTGCTGCTAAGCTGTATGACAGCGTCAACAATGGCAGCCGCCACAAGGAGGAAGGAAGGAGAATTAGGGTTAGGGAGTAGTGTTTACACAATTTTTAGGGAGAGTGTGGATGTTCGTACCTAAGGCCAGATGTGGTCTGACACGCCTGCATTCTTACAGGCAAATGCGCAAGGGGCACTGAGGAAAATACAGCAGTTAGAATAGGGTGGTCGGGTCGAATGCGGGTTTGCGGATCCGAGACAACAACTTATGTAAGGAAGGGTTTTGGATTTACGGGTCAAGATAAAGATTCATACCCGGCCAATCCATCAAAGAGTTGAGACAATGGCTGGTTGGGCTACTTTAGCTAAGCCCATAGGCTGGTTTCTAATAGGCTTTGAGGAGAAAGAGGTGTTAATAAATGTAATAACCCTAATCGAGGTCTAATTCTACCCTAGCTATAAGCCCAATATTACTAATGTGTTCCCTTCCTAATATTTCTAATATTAATTTTTGGACTAATCTTAAATATTACTAAAGATATATATTGATTTTCTAACTAAACCAAAATTATAGGTACAATTATCTTACAATAATTTAATTTGTAATCAAATAATTTGTTAATAAAATATATACGAAATAACTTAAAAAAAGGAGGCTCACAGGTTTGGGTCAAGTCCTGGCTAGAATGGTACAACTAGATATCCTAAAAGTCACTATATTTATAAATACTAATTTAAATCATCTATAGGGGCCAAGTCACAATTTTGACTAGTTTTTCTAATAAGAACACACATATGGCTCGATCTTCCCTATCATGGCTAAAACATTAGTCAAAGCACACCATTACACTACCCGTGCTGAAATTACTAATCGATATGGATCTCAACTTAACCATGACTAAGGCAATATATATTTGGTATTAGGCTACTATAAATATAATAATATATATACAAAAATTGTATTTAAACCTATTTCGTTGTATAACAACCAAAAATAAATTCAGAATGACTCTACTAGGCATTAGCAACCTACAAAGACACTACTAAAGCTCGTTGACCTGGTTTGGAGACGGTATGGTTTATCGAACCGAAATATACTCCAAGAGTTTATTAACTAGGTTTCGTGTGCCATTTAAAAATAAGTTGCACAAGGGAACTCAATTGATAGGCACACCCTTGGCATGTATGTCGTAGGCTCAGAATGGATCAAAACTAGGGGTGGGCATATGGTTCCAAGACCCACGGTTCCGACCAGGCTTGAGCTGTAAAATGTCCAAACAAGCCGGTTCCTAAATTTTGGAATTTAAACGGGGCGGGCCGGGGTGGGTCATGTGACATTAATGGGGCAGGACGGGTCCTATTTTCAAAATAAACAGGACCCCGGGCTGACCCGTTTCTAGGGTTATGCATTTTTTTATCAATTTTTGAATTTTTTGCTATTATAGTTTATAGATAATATAACAAGTTATTGTTTAGTAAAACAAATTCTAGAAATTTGGGAAGACATAAGACTTGTTTTGTTCTTATAGATAATAGAACATATGTAAATATTTACTATTCTAGAAAATTTTAAACTTTTTTGGACCCGTTTGGACCCGTGGGTCGACCCAGTTCGAACCCGTTTTGAACGAATCGAGCCCGTTCTGGTTCCAATATAAAATTTGGGCCCGGCCCAACCCGTGCCCACCCCTAGTCAAAACTATATATTAGACCAATTAGGTTGGATCGATGTCGAGTCCCGAAGTTAAATTAGAAGTTAGGTCATGTTTTACGGTAGTTGGCCAAATAGCCTAAATTGACCAGAAAGTTGTACGACGTAAATAAAATACAAGAGAACAAATTTGAGTGGGATATGATATATCAAAACAAAGATAATTTTGTCTACTGCAAAACTCATGAAGCAAGTTTCAAAAGATTGATATCCCTGATGCTCCAAAAATTAAAGTAACGAAAAAGTACATTTAATGATCAAAACTAATTATAATAAGATTATTTATTGAAATTAATTCAGTTAAAATGTTTAAAAGAAACCCTAAAATTTTGGGGGCTTACATCCTACCCACCTTAGAAAATTTTGTCCTCAAACTTACACTTAAACATAGTAAAAAGGATAGAAGATTAATACCTAAGGAGTCAAGTACGATTAGTCGTACATGGTTCATATGAGACGTAGCTGCACTAGTATATAAGTGCTAGGGTATACTAAACTATCAACTTATAAATGCAGCAACCAACTTGGTCGAGATTCTACTAGTAAGGTTTCTGGAATATCATATTTTCTAAAAGGAAATACAAGAATATAGGTATTACAGACTACGATAATCTAAGGAAACCTAGGTACTATCATAGCACTATTGGTCAATAACTCTATAAGAGAATTTCTATCAATTTAGTGCTAATCCTAGATAGGTCACAGTATCAACATGTTAGAAGAAGTTGGCTCGATCGGACATAACTTGAGCGAGGTGGTATAGGGGGTTTATAATTGCATAAGAAGGAGAGAAGTGCGAGAGGATCGTGAACAGAGTTACAGGGTATGGTAAGGAGACTTTGATAGGTTCAAGAGTAATTTTTACGAGAATAAGGCACAACTAGGAAGGCATTTAGTCAAGAAACTTGGAAGAACAGTGCCTATGGTAATATTAATATTAGGCACAAGGAGGTACATAAAAAAAATAAGGATTTGAGTTTGAGATTATGATACGATTATGGAAGAGATAAGATCATTATCGATCTCATAGGTGGAATGATCACGAAGTTGTTATCATAAGGTAGGTAATCAAGGAATGAAGAGATAATAATATTGACTTAAGCTACAACTCCAGGTTGCTAAGAATAATCTAATAGTCAAATAGGCTGAAGAGATTGCACACTAGTTCATACTATGGTTTAGCCTATCTATCAAGTTCCTAGGATAACACATGATTCCTTAAACACGACTAGCCTAAACTTAATCCAGAATCTAACTAATAGTATTTGAATATCTTCTGCCTTATCTCTATTTCGATAGTACTCTCCATGGTCTAGCCTTCCAAATTGTAACTTCCACTAACACCATATCAAGCTTCTCATAATATAATATGTCAAGGTCTTCAATTGTCCTAGATTCTCGAAATTCAACACAATATTAAATTCTTAATTCCTCCATCCATAGAATATCTTCATCTTTATAAATTTATCATCTACTATGTACTACTCAACTCTAGTTTCTATTCATCAATCTATTTTAGGATACTCTACTTTTCTATCTTGAAATTCTTATTTCCTTCTCATCCCATGTCATTTATTTCTCGTCCTCGTTTTCTGAATGTCATAATCTTGATCATATATCTCTCTACAACCTATGGTACTGGCTTTATAACTATCTTTCTATCCTTACTTTGAAAGTTGTATCACCTATAACCTCCTTACTCCTTATTTGAATCTCAACTTCTTGGTTTTTCTTAAGATATAGTTCTTCCTGTAATCTTCGTCATGTCACCATAGATAATCATGGCCATATTCCTCTCCTCAATTAATACTTCTAAATTTCTTTACAACTTTTCCTGCAACTCCAACCTAAACCTAGAAATGCTCCTATGATTCTTTCTTCTTTAAACCAAACACAATTGCTCTAGTTACAATACCTTAAGGATTCCCATCTAACTTGCATCGACGAAGGATTTACTAATCTGTCTCTTGAGGTACGACTTTTTTTAACTCTATTTCCAGATCCTTGGCTATGGCTAACCATCGAAGATAGAAAGGTATATTCAATCCCCTGCTCAATCAATCCCTCAAATTCTATACCATACTCGTACAATTAGGTCAAACATCTTAGCAACGTAACCAATGTTCTACCCCTTATAACCATAAGCAAATTACTCATTCCTTACAAGCATGCCTAACCATAAATACTTATTTCTGATACCTCTATCGTAGTCTAACCCTATTGGTTAATCTTTTAGTCTCGATTTCTAACAGGTCATTCAAGGTTTGATTCACCCAATATGGATATGGTTGATTAGTCTATCGCAGACTTACCTACTACTAGATCATATTTCTCCCTCATACATAATCTTTCTAGGACATGTCCTTGTCATCCATACAAATTTCTTTTCCTATTCTATCGTATTCCTGATTTCTATATCCTCTATGTGAAAATTCCTCAAATTTTAGTTCAATATAACTCCAAAGGTTTATATCTAGTCATGATCATCACGCTTCATCAATTCGTTTCATCATGTCGAAATCCTTTGACTATTTGCTATAGTCCTTCAGGTTGGCACTCTTTAATCTAGAAACCAATGTGTCTTCCTTAAGTTGTATTCTCACTTACCTCAACTTTTATGATCATGAAATCTTCATATTCTTCAAAATCGATCTAGCTTAGACAATGGTAGCATGGTTTAGTCTAATGATCCTTATGCCTCATATTAGGACTAAGCCTTGTACTATACTCTATTCCATAACTATCTTGCTGGAGTGTATATACAAGCCTACCCACCTTGGCTGATCACCTAGTCCTGCTAAGCATGGGTTACTATACTCTTCAAGTAAAACCTTTCAGATAATCTAAAGGCTGAAGTCAAATTACTAATTCACGACTCGTGGAATTATTCTTTCCTTAAGTCGTATCATTTGGTAATTCTATTGTAGAGATAGCACTACTCTGATCTTTATTTAATTCCTAGTCGATTTTTGTAGTTTTCTATTCGTATTCGTAGTCATCTCAATCATTACTGGAAATTCTCCTAAAAGATCTATAAATATGTAAACCTTTAATTTTAATTCTATATGTTCTAGTCTAGGGGTTTCTTTTTTAATCAAGGGACTTTTTTTATAGAACCTAAACCTCGATGGATGTGCTATTCATATCCTATCGATCCATCTAGTAGTGATGTCTGCCCAAACTCCTATATACCCTAAATAATCACCCACGAAATATTCTATCTTTCTTAGTCACAATCTATAGTAAGATATAATTAAAGTGGATCGAGATCAATCACAAAGGTTCGCCCTTTCGAGATAGGGAAGGAAGAGAGTTCATAAATGGGAATTCAAGGAAGCTATTATTTGAACACAAATACGGAATTCAAAGGCAATATTAAAAGTCAAGGGAATTTCCAATAGTAGCAGTGGATTGAGATCCTAATATACTATTCTAGTGCAGGCTCATTCGGAACAATGATGTAACTGAGACGATTTATCTTGACCTGTATGGACCACAACAAAAATCATGTCACTCCCCAGTCCCAAAATACGCGGGACCGAGCCACATGGCATAGCCAGCTACGTATTCAACCAAACTCTTATTTGACTCGAATACGTATAAGCTGTTCGAAATGGTGTAACTATTATTATATCAACTCTATATCTCAATCCATATAACATAAACATAAGAAAGGGAAATATGAATACTAGTTTGCAGCCTAATAATCATACTTGCCCGAATAGACTCGAAAAAGAATAATATGAGTCTATAAATACTAGGCTACTAAGCAGATACAAATAACATTAATTGAAATATATAACTCCAAAAAAGTGAATATCTGAAATAAAATGTGTACCAGCAACAATCCAACAAGCAACTCTATAAACCTACTCAGCCAACCTGGAAGAAAACTATGTCCTCAGCGGGATGTAGCAAGATACATAATATACATGCCGATATGAAGTACAGTAAATATCATATGAGGGTAGTAACAGGTGATCCCGATACTAGATATTTGACAAAGTAATAAACTGGTGATCAAGTGACACTAATATTAGGCAAACCATCTAGTCTATGTGATATGCAAATGAGGACAACTTTCGATGCGAGGGATTTCCAAATATAAAATCTGTATCTCCGGTATAGAATATCCCAGGATACAGGATCGTAGCTCCGATAATAGAGTCACACGATAAATATAGTTGTAGCTCCGATAATATAGTCTCACGATAAATATGAGAGGTACGTAACTCCGGTTACAAAATCTTTCACTAAGGATGTATAATAATAATTACCTAGTAATATATGCATAGTAGCCCTCACGCCTCGTAACTGTCCTCTCCATCCCATGCTACTGTCCGTGTCGCATCCACGACCCGTCCAGTCTGACTCTAACAGGTAACTCAAGTCTATCATGTATGCAAGTAAATCTATCTATAAGTAATATCAATGATCATGTATGCGCCACCTATATGTCATGCAACATGAATCCGTGTATCATTTTTAGTGTGTCAGCAGGTAAAATCATGTAATAACTGAACATGGAGCAGGTAAAATCATGTAAGGTAGATAAATAGCAGGTGAAGTATGTATCAGTATATCCTGAATGAATGACTGATAAAAGGTACTAGCATGTAAATACTGTAATCAAAAGGCAAGGTATACTTGCCTAGAGTTTGTCCAAACTGTGCCGAGACTACAGTACCAAAGTCTATCAAACTATCCATGAGCCAAAATGAAAGCTTAAAACACTTTAGAATACCGTAGTAGACTTAGAGAGAAGAGAAGAGAGAATGAATTAGTGTGTTAAAATGGTAGAAATTCTTCTTTATTTATAGGTTTTCCAAAGGAAGAATTCAGACAGAATTCGGGCATAATTCTTTGAGAGAATCTTGGCACATAGTTGTTGCATCCGTAACTACAGGGAGACTGGGTTCAAAAATCTAACGTTCCACTAACCGAACTCGGGACGAATTCAGGCCGAACTCAGGCCGGATTCTGTTGGTCCAGATTTGATTTGGTTAGGGTTTTGTAAATCGGGCTTTTGGCTTTTTGAAAAGTCGAGCAGTTATGAGCTTTTGTAAATGGGCTTATTTTCAAAACAAAGGGATATTTTGAAATCATTTTGGGGTAGCCTATTTGTCAGTACGACTCAGTGTACATTGTATTCCTAGACTCAATAAATTATAAAAATTACATTGATAATGGAAATACAGACTCATACGACAAAACGGCTTCATATCTTGAACGGTAGCAGTAGCAGTTCTCAGCAGTCCAAGTAGCCCTTATATCGAGACAGGCTTAGATCAGTTATTAAAATCAGGTTTGACCATGACCAATGGGCCAACAATCTCTCCTATTTTGGTAATTGACAAACCTTGATCGATATAACATCTCAATCTTGATTTGAAAAAAAAAAAATTCAAAATTGTAAGGTACTATTCTAAACTTGTATGGTAGGTACTGTCTCCTTTTAAAAAAATTTGTGTCCTATAAAAAATGTTAGATCCATTTTTCTACCCCGTTGTTACTTAGCAAAATAATTACAAAGAGAGAAGCTCCCCCGCAATTCTTGCTTGAGAAATGAACGTTGAAGAAATACATAAAATATATAAAGTATAAGCCCCCTGAATTTTCGAGATTTATTTTTAAATTTTCCAAATAATTCATTCTTTATAATTAATTTTTGATTTAATTAATTTTGATCATTAAATGCGCTTTACCGTGAGTTGGAATTCTAGAGCATCAGGGATGCCAGTCTCTGAAAACTTCCTTCTTGGAGTTTATAGTAGACGAGATTATCTTCACATTGATATTTCGTGTCCCACTCAAACTTGTTTTCTTGTACTCTTTTTGCTTTGTGCAAGTTCGGGTCAATTTAGACCATTTAATTATTAATTGAATTCCTACTCTTTTCCTTGATCATCATATGCACGTTACCGTGACTTTTAATTTAAGAGCACCAGGCCAGTCGTTTTCTCAGAACCAACTTGTCATGCCTGATTTACTCGAGACGCTCTTCACCCATGACCTTCGTGTCCCACTCAGACACACCATCTTGTGCTTCATTTTCTTCGCACAACTTTCGGGTCAATTTAGGCCAATTAATTATCCACCCCGTAATTTGTGACCTGACTTCCAATTTAGTTTCGGGACCCGACATCAACCCAACCTAGCCGACCCCAAATATGGATATGGCCCACATTGAGCCTACTACCCGCCTGACACTTGTGCCCCATTTCTTTGAGCCCCCACATGCTACTTATTTACCCATGATCATAAATACCTATTATTAATTTATTTATTGCAGCTAGTCTATTTTGGCCCAACCCAGCTCCATGTTACCCTCCATCATGACTGCCCATACCTCCACTGATATTTTTCCTCTACTCTAAATATCCCTCTTTATGTATAAATATCTAATTCTCTCTCTTTGTATATATATATATATATATATATATATATATATATATATACACACACACACATATATATATATATATATATATATATATATATAATATAATATTGTCTCTCTCTCTCTCTCTCATCACTCATACCTTACCCCTCTCTCTTTACAGCACACACAACCCCTTCCCCCATGTACAGCCAAACACCCCTCCTCTACTTTCCTTCACCACAAAGTAATCTCTCTCTCTTTATTTCACTCTTTTCTTTTGAAGCTTCTTCTTCCTCAAGGAAACCAATTCTAGGTATGCTCATTAACCCTCATAAATTTTGTCTCTTGCATTTATTCCTTCACAATAACTGTAGAGGAGATTATTCTCCATATTATGACCATAGATTTTATAGGTTTTTCTAAAAACCTAGTTTAAGGATTTATTAGGGGTTTTCCAAATTAGAGAGGAATATATATATATGTAGATGTGTTGTGTGTTTGAGAGTCTATATATAAATATATAGATAGATAGCTAGATGTTTATATATATATATATATATATATATATATATATAGAGGGAGGGAATGAAGAGAATAAGAAGTAGCAGCAGCAGCATTAGCCATAGCACTGGCAGCAGCAGCAGTTAGCAGGAATAGCAGGAGGAGCAGCAGTATAAGGAGAAGAAGATGGAGAATAAGAAGAAGAAGGAGACAGAGAATAAGAAGAATAAGATAGAGAATAAGGGGAAGAAGATGGAGAATAAGAAGAAGGAGAAGAAGAATAAGAAGAAGAATAAGACGGAGAATAAGGAGAAGGAGACGGAGAATAAGAAAAAGAATAAGACAGAGAATAAGGAGAATAAGGAGAAGAAGAATAAGAAGAAGAATAAGAAGGAGAATAAGGAGAAGAAGAATAAGAAGAAGAATAAGATGAAGAATAAGGAGAAGGAGAAGGGTATGTAGGAAATCAAATTAGAGAGGGTTTGTAAGTGAGTCGAATTTAGTGAAAGGGTAAATTAAGATATTGGCCTACGACCAACATATGGGTTTCGGAGTTCAAGATGGACTTGGATATGGGTTGTAAGGGTTGGTAATGGTTAGGAATAGTCGCCTAGACCTAGTCTTGACCTAGGGTTGACCTAGAGTTGACCAGAGTTGACCCGTTGACCAAAAGTCAACTGTAAGTCAACTTTCAACCTAGTTTGATATGGGTTGACTTCCAATGTTCTCCTATGACCAAGGTTGACCTAACTAGACTGATCTTGACCTAGAATGACATAATAGGATTTAATTTGATTTGACTTTACTTCCTAAACATAGAATTGATACGTCTTGTTATATATAAGTCCTCGAGGCACTGTTCTTGGACTCAGTTGACATATTCCACCAGATCGCAGGCGAGTACATTCTCTGATAACTTTTTTCTAATTTATGATAACTGTTATGATTCATGTACTTAGTGTAGATATGCTCATTCCAGACACATGGTTCTCACGGATTGGTATTCCTGGATCACGACGAGAGATGTTGCTCCTTGTTAGCTTGGGATGTATTGTGTAAGCTCCCTTGTAGCTCTTGCGCAATATATGGTCACTGATTCTAGAGAAGACTTGCTCCCTTCTTATAGAATCCTGTACAGTGACGTGTCCTGTTTGGATCCATTCTACCAGTTGGGGGTGGGGGAGTAGTAGCATATGCCTGTGATCAAATCCATCTTGCATTCTTGAATAGTATTAGTCATATACCGCACTTATGACTAGCCAGGCCAGTTCTTTACAGGTTCCCAAGCCGGTCACAAGCTAAAACTACTACTAACACACGTTAGATAGATGGCTTACCCTGATTTATGTATATACCATGATCAGTTCTACTTTTCTGTTCTAGCTCTAGCTCTACAGCTTACCATGCCATGATACATATATGTACACTCCATGATTTTATTGTATATGCTCTATTTACAGTCTTATGGCTTTTATTCTATCTTGAGATCTGTTATGAGATATATGTACTCGTTTTATCCTGACCGGATATGTTGACAAAATTTTAGGAGTAGTTGTGCCCTCAGTATTGGACTTCATGATGTTGCTAGCTGAGGTGGATCTCACTATTCTTCTATGTGAGTTGCCTGGTAGTTATCCTTAGTTAGTTTTGTTGTTCCTTCTTTATTTTCCTGTATTATGATCATTGTATATTCTAGTTGTTCTAGTGATATTGTTATTATTTCTTGTCTTATCTTCCTTAGTTTTCGTGATGTGACATGATTACATTTCTAGTTATGGATCTTTAGATGTTGTAGTTAGTATAGTATACTTGACAGCGCTCTACCGCCGATACTGCGGCGTAGGCTGGGCTTGGCCCACGTATTCACACCCGTATATCCTGGTACGGGTCGTGACACGTTTTTAGTGGTGGCCCATGCAGGTCAGTCTTTGCAGTTAATGCGAAATCGTGGTAGGGCTTGAGCTTATCTGCACTACTACGAGCCTGTCCTAGGATTAAGGTTGAGTCATGGAATATTTTAGGATTTTGGTACTCAGTCACATATTAGGAACTCTTGGTAGATTCCAGGGATGACCCCTGGGAATCTTATTTCGAACTTTTTGAAACTTTTCTCATTTGTTTCTGTCTGTCCTGATTTCTGAAACATCTGTCTGTTATCAACTTTATTCTTTCTTGGAATGAGTTTGTGGACCCCAGAGGGAAGGAATAAGTTGAACTTATATATCTTCTAGGTTGAGACGAGAATATGATTTGCCAATCTCATATCAGTTTTAGATTATATTCCAATGATTTTCTTTTATCTTGACCTAGATAGTACCTTTGGACATCTCCTGAGAATTTTCTTTTGAACCCTATCTCGGAATCTGTTTTCGTTAGTTTCCATCTACTTATCCTTGATTCGTTGTTGAAAATTTTGATTCTTGATGTTCGTTCGTTGTTGACTTCGATTTTGACTTTGTTTGAAATAAGTTTTTAAGGATTGAGTTAAGATATCCTGATAAACATATTTGATGGAGACGATGGGAACGATAAATGTCTACTTTACTTATGGAGTTTGGAATTTATCGCAGTCATATTAGCTAGACTGACAGGGACATGGAGCCTGATTTTGCATATACTATCCTAGTTATGGAATTTAGATTCTCTTACAGCCATACCGGTTGGCGTGGTAAGGAATCTAGATGACATGATTATAGGGTGTATACCTTAGTTATGGACTCTATCGTTTATTGCAGCTATGTTTACTGGCGTGTCGTAAATTCTGGCAACATGATTTTGGATATACGTGTATGGTTATCAGGTCATATCTTAAGTTGATTCACTTATTTTACCAATTGAGCAAGATAATTCCTACCATTATTTTTTTTTATCATTATTTTCTCTCCTATTGCATGATAATTTTCTCATCTTACCGTCATTTTCTTTGCCTTGTTTAGCTATGTCTTGATTACACAAATCAACTATCTCATATCTACATCTGTCATCTACACTTAAAAACCCTAAAAAATTTGAAATTTTTATATCTCAATTGTTTCTTAAATTTCGATACTGTTAAGATTTTGATTCCCTTCTGTCCATGACCAATTAATTTTGGTCATCTTGTTTATCGTGCCAAAGAGTCTTGTTTGCTGACTAGACTCTAGATGACTTCAAATTCCTTTGTGACTTAGATTTTCATCCTTGGATTCTCGTGCCCAGCCTTTGTTGATCTTATCCTCCATATTGCCAAATTCTGATTTACTCGAAGGTTGATCAACTTAGATCGTGTTGAAACAAATTTCTTTATCGTGGTTGGATTTCAATGCTATTAACTCTCGTGTATTGACTTCCGATTCTGATCATGTTTGGATTTTGGACAATCGTGTCTAAACTCTTTTCGACCTTGATTTTATTTCCTGATTACATCCAAATTCCTTGTGATTAGTCGTGCCTAGATGATTGGCATGACTAAGACAACTTGGGATTTCGTTGCCGTGATTTTAACGATCATAACTATACGTTTTATCTTGCCTCAAACTCGTGCCTAAAATTTTTGACTTTCAATCACGACTAACTAGTGTGACTACGAAATTATTCGTGTTAGAATTGAACATGCTTGACTTTCTACCGTGCCTAATTGACTTGGGTTCCTTCCTAAATTGTGCTTTTAGGACCTTGATTTTGAATTCATGATTTATCGTCTTTTACAACTGAACTTGGATCTTGATCGTGCTTATGTGACCTATAATCTAATTTCATCGAGCTGAAATCCTGTTAATCAAAATTTTGACTTGATTGTAATCGGACGAAGCTCAAGTTTGATTTCGTTATCATACCTCTATCGTGCCAAGTGAACTTAGACTAATCCCAATTTTAATCACGTTCGAACTTGGATCGTATTTCATGATTTTATTAATCATACTCCTTAATCCTTGATCGGGCCTATAAGACTCTATGCGACTTTCGGGTTGATTTTCATCAACCTAAGTCCTTCAAATCACCCCGTACTTGAACTTCAATTATATCTTCGATTCTCTTAATCGTCTCTAAAATCGTGCCCCAATGACTTGACTTATTTTGAAATCATGCACATATGATTTTGTTCGTATCATGATTCTATCGTGTCAAATCCCTCATCGTGTCTGAACAATTTTAAATTAATTTTCTTGATCGTACGAAACTCGTCAATCTTGGATCGTGTCTAAAATATTGTCTAAATCTTCTATCATGTTTTAACCCCACTACCAACCTTTAATTTCGAGGACAAATTTTTTATAAGGTGGGTAGGATGTAAGCCCCCTGAATTTCTAGGATTTATTTTCGAATTTTCCAAATAATTCATTCTCGATAATTAATTTTTGATTTAATTAATTTTGATCATTAAATGCTCTTTACCGTGACTTGGAATTCTAGAGCATCAGGGATGCCAGTCTCTGGAAACTTCCTTCTTGGAGTTTGTAGTAGACGAGATTATCTTCACATTGATATTTCGTGTCCCACTCGAACTTGTTCCCTTGTACTCTTTTTGCTTTGCGCAAGTTCGGGTCAATTTAGACCATTTAATTATTAATTGAATTCCCACTCTTTTCCTTGATCATCATATGCACGTTACCGTGACTTTTAATTTAGGAGCACCAGACTAGTCGTTTTCTCAGAACCAACTTGTCATGCATGATCTATTCGAGATGCTCTTCACCTATGACCTTCGTGTCCCACTCAGACATACCATCTTGTGCTTCATTTTCTTCGCACAACTTTCGGGTCAATTTAGGCCAATTAATTATCCACCGTAATTTGTGACCTGACTTCCAATTTAATTTCGGGACTCGACATCAACCCAACCTAGCCTACCCCAAATATGGACATGGCCCACATTGAGCCTACTACCCGCCTGACACTTGTGTCCTATTTCTTTGAGCCCCCACATGCTACTTATTTATCCATGATCATAAATACCTATTATTAATTTATTTATTGCACCTAGTCTATTTTGGCCCAACCCCAGCTCCATGTTACCCTCCATCATGACTGCCCATACCCCCCACTGACATTTTTCCTCTACTCTAAATATCCCTCTTTATGTATAAATATCTAATTCTCTCTCTTTGTATACACACACACACACACACACACACACACACACACACACATATATATATATTTTATATATATATATATATATATATATATATATATATATATATATATATATATATATATATATATATATATATATATATATATATATATATATATATTTTACATATATATATATATATATATATATATATATATATATATATATATATATATATATATATATATATATATAATATTGTCTCTCTCTCTCTTCACTCACACCTCACCCCTCTCTCTTTACAGCACACACAACCCCTTCCCCCCACGTACAGCCGAACATCCCACCTCTACTTTCCTTCACCACAAAGTAATCTCTCTCTTTATTTCACTCTTTTCTTTTGAAGCTTCTTCTTCCTCAAGGAAACCAATTCTAGGTATGCTCATTAATTCCCATAAATTTCGTCTCTTGCATTTATTCCTTCACAATAAATGTAGAGGAGATCATTCTCCACATTATGACCATAGCTTTTATAGGTTTTCCTAAAAACCTAGTTTAAGGATTTATTAGGGGTTTTCCAAATTAGAGAGGAATATATATATATATATATATATATATATATATATATATATATATATATATATATATAAAAAAATATATATATATATATATATATATATGTGTGTTGTGTGTTTGAGAGTCTATATATAAATATATAGATAGATAGCTAGATGTTTATATATATATATATATATATATATATATATATATATATATATATATATATATATATATATATATATATATATATATATATAGATATAGGGAGGGAATAAAGAGAATAAGAAGTAGCAACAGCAGCTACTGCAGTAGCAGCAGCAGCAGCAGCAGCATTAGCCATAGCACTGGCAGCAGCAGCAGTTAGCAGGAATAGCAGTAGGAGTAGCAGTATAAGGAGAAGAAGACGGAGAATAAAAAGAAGAAGAGACGGAGAATAAGAAGAATAAGATGGAGAATAAGGAGAAGAAGACGGAGAATAAGGAGAAGGAGACGGAGAATAAGGAGAAGAAGACGGAGAATAAGAAGAAGAATAAGATGGAGAATAAGGAGAAGGAGACGAAGAATAAGGAGAAGAAGACGGAGAATAAGAAGAAGAATAAGACGGAGAATAAGGAGGAGGAGAATAAGAATAAGAAGAAGAATTAGACGGAGAATAAGGAGAAGAAGACGAAGAATAAGAAGAAGAATAAGACGGAGAATAAGGAGAATAAGGAGAAGAAGAATAAGAAGAAGAATAAGAAGGAGAATAAAAAGAAGAAGAATAAGAAGAAGAATAAGACGGAGAATAAGGAGAAGGAGAAGGAGAAGGGAATGTTGGAAATTAAATTAGAGAGGGTTTGTAAGTGAGTCGAATTTAGTGAAAGGGTAAATTAAGATATTGGCCTACGGCCAAGATATGGGTTTCAGAGTTCAAGATGGACTCGGATATGGGTTGTAAGGGTTGGTAATGGATAGGAATAGTCGCCTAGACCTATTCTTGATCTAGGGTTGACCTAGGGTTGACCTAGAGTTGACCAGAGTTGACCCGTTGACCAAAAGTTAACTGTAAGTCAACTTTTGACCTAGTTTGATATGGGTTGACTTCCAATGTTCTCCTATGACCAAGGTTGACCTAACTAGACTGATCTTGAACTAGAATGACATAATAGGATTTAATTTGATTTGACTTTACTTTCTAAACATAGTATTGATGCGTCTTGTTATCTATAGGTCCTCGAGGCACTGTTCTTGGACTCAGTTGACATATTCCACCAGATCTCAGGCGAGTACATTCTCTGATAACTTTTTCCCAATTTATGATAACTGTTATGATTCATGTACTTAGTGTAGATAAGTTCATTCCTGACACATGGTTCTCACGGATTGGTATTCCTGGATCTCGACGAGAGATGTTGCTCCTTGTTAGCTTGGGATGTTTTGTGCAAGCTCCCTTGTAGCTCTTGCGCAATATGTGGTCACTGATTCTAGAGAAGACTTGCTCCCTTCTCATAGAATCCCGTGCAGTGACGTATCCTGTTTGGATCCATTCTACCAGTTGGGGGTGGGGGAGTAGTAGCGTATGCCTGTAATCAAATCCATCTTGCATTTTTGAATAGTGTTAGTCATATGCCGCACTTATGACTAGCCAGGCCAGTTCTTTACAGGTTCCCAAGCCGGTCACAAGCTAAAACTACTACTCACACACATTGGATAGATGGCTTACCCTGATTTATGTACATACCATGATCAGTTCTACTTTTCTGTTCTAGCTCTAGCTCTACAGCTTACCATGCCATGATACATATATGTACACTCCATGATTTCATTGTATATGCTCTATTTACAGTCTTATGGCTTTTATTCTATCTTGAGATCTGTTATAAGATATATGTACTCGTTCCATCCTGACCGGATATGTTGACAAAATTTTAGGAGTAGTTGTGCCCTCAGTATTGGACTTCATGATGTTGCTAGCTGAGGTGGATCTCACTATTCTTCTATGTGAGTTGCCTGGTAGTTATCCTTAGTTAGTTTTGTTGTTCCTTCTTTATTTTCCTGTATTATGATCATTGTAGATTCTAGTTGTTCTAGTGATATTGTTATTATTTCTTGTCTTATCTTCCTTAGTTTTCGTGATGTGACATGAGTACATTTCTAGTTATGGATCTTTAGATGTTGTAGTTAGTATAGTATACTTGACAGCGCTCTACCGCCGATACTACGGCGTAGGCTGGGCGTAGCCCACGTATTCGTACCCGTATGTCCGGGTGCGGGTCGTGACATAAAGAATAACAAATATTTCACAAGCAGTTCTATGAAGGAAGCATAAATTAAGATAAGTAATGCTACACATAGAATGAGAAGTGCGTACTAAGAAAAAGAGAACAATACACTGAAAAAGAAAAATGCATACTAATAGGAGTTTGAAATACATCAACTGAGTAAATAGTCTCAGTAGTACTAATAATAAAAATAAAAGATAAAGTACTATCTTGGAATGTCGGAGCTTTTCCAAACATACATAGACAAAATTAGAGTCTAATCAGATACCGTCTAGACAAAATACAATAACATCTAGATCAAAATCCCCATCAACTAAATAGAGTCATCATCGTCATCGCGATCAGCATCGTCACCATGTCCAGAAGGACCAGCTCCATAACATAGGTGTGGAGTAGCACCAGAACCACAGTACCAGTCATAAGCGTTACCAGGCTCAAAGAAGTGATGAATCGCCTCATCCTCATAGCGATAGCTAGAAACAGCAGGATCTCGTGGGAGAGAACTGGCATGCTGACCTGTCTGGGCGAAACACAGATCCACAAAGAAGTTTGTCAGGGCCTGAAACCAACTAGTATCTTAGAACTCGCATTCCTTTAATGTGTCAGTAACAAACGCTCGCAAAAAGTTGTGCTCATCCAGCTGAGCATGCCGTATATCAAATAACTATTGGTCGATACCCTTAAAAGTTATAGGGTAATCCTGAGGAGGAGGTGGTGGTGCAGCAGGAGGAGCAGGAGGAATAGCTGCGCTACGACGAGAGAGATGAAGATACTTAGGCTCAGAGTCATGATCACAAGTGGATAAGTCAATATCAAAGTACTTAAATATGATCGAAAGAATCATCGCATAAGCATGGTTCATGTGCCTTCCACGACAATGACCCATCATCTGAATAATCATCTTGGGGACAGAAAACAGAATTCCCTTACGAATATAATATAAAGCAGACATTTTAAGGATGGTCACATCATCTTTGGAAGTGAATTTGGGCAAGATAGTGGAGTAGACGATGCGTGGCAATTCATAGAAAAATAAGTTCAAATGTGCATCTTTGAACTTTCTAGAACAAACTTGATTAGGAGAACAAAGTTCATTCTTGAAACTGTTTAAAGTCGTAACTCCGAAAAATTCAAATTCAGTGATATCGTCTAGCGGAGCACATTCATTTAGAATGTTTAGGATTTTTGCTAGGTCGACATCATTGAATTGAATATCAAACAAGGGGTTAGTATTTACCTGATCATATACCATTAAGTATACATTTGCAGCGTCGTCTGATTGGTCATCTTCTGAGTCACTGGCTTCACTTTCAAGCCATATGCTTGTGTTGGTATATCTCCTGGAGGTAGATCTCTTCAGGTACCCTTTTTTATATTTATTTTCCTTCTTGGTTGATGATGATGATGTTGTCGGACAATCCTTCTTGATGTGTCCTCTCTTCTTGCAACAGTAGCAGATTGGATCTTCTTTATTGTTGATATTGTTGTTGTTGTGCTCTTTTGTTCTTCGGTTGAATCTTATGAACTTTTTGAACTTCTTTACTAGGAGAGCTTGATCTTCAGAGTCAGAATCACTATCATCGAAATTTTCTTCGACAGATCTTCTGTACTCTGGTGTAGCTTCTTCAAAGTCTTGAAGTTCCAATTCATGAGTGAGTAGCTTACCCATAAGCGTTTCAAGAGACATATAGTGAGTTTGTTTCCTTCAATAATTGAAGTAGCCTTTGGAATCCAGTTCTTCGTGAGAGCTCGTAGTAGTTTGCAAATCTTCTCATGGTTATTGTATTCCTTGCCTAGGAAAGACAAGGGATTTACAATATCCAAAAATCTTGTAAACATCTAAGTGACGAATTCGTTTGACTTCATTTTGAATGCCTCATACTCTTGAGTAAGTCTACTGATCTTTGACTCATTGACTTGTGTCGTGCCTTCGTGAGTAACTTTGAGAAGTTTTCAAACTTTATTGGATGTTGTGCATGTAAACACCCTGTTAAATTCAGTCATGTCTGAAGCAGAAAACAAATCGTTAATAGCATGTGCATCAAGACTGGCCTATTTTTTCGGCTTAAGTATACTTGTCATGGGGTTTCTCAACCAATTCTCCATCAATAAGAATACGAGAGGGCTTTTTATAGCCATCTATTACAATAGATTATAAGTCAAAATCTAGATATTTCAAGAAAAAAACTCATGCGTTACCTCGTTTGTACCATCAAACAGTGGGGGTCTATTTGTGGCTTGGCCTTCACTTGTGAATTTCACAGTTGCCATAGTGATATAGTGATCTTATGTAACAGCAATATTGATAAGAATATAATAACAGTGTTATCTCGCTTTACCTGTATAACTGGCTCTGATACCAATTGTAGGAACGAGATGTAAAATACTATACTCTAGAGGGGTGAATAGGGTAGGTAGCGAAAAATTAGCTATTTAAAAAATTGTTAGCAACAAGATCACAAAAGTATATCACAGATATGTAAATGTAAAAGTAGAGAGCAGAGAGCAAACGCAAACACAAGGATGTATACTGGTTTTCCTCCTGTATGGACTAGTCCAGTCAGAAGAACTCCAGCTTTCAGTTGAAATCTACTATAGAAAAATGTCGCAAGTTTTCATGCAAAGTTATTGTAACTTCTACAACGCGAGATTTGATCCGAAGTACTCGACCAACTTCAATTGTGAAGTTTCTTTCTTCAATCAAGCATCTGATTACAATCACTCTGAACTTCTAGACAGTACCGCACTGGCAAATTGACTAGAGGATTGTAACTGGCTTGAGATTTTAAAATGAAAGCTTAGAACACTTTAGAATACCGTAGTAGGCTTAGAGAGAAGAGAAGAGAGAATGAATTGGTGTATTGAAATGGTGGAAATTCTTCTCAATTTGTAGGTTTCCCAAAGGAAGAATTCGGACAGAATTTGGACAGAATTCAGACAGAATTCTTTGAAAGAATCTCGACAAATAGCCGTTGCATCCGTAACTGCAGGGAGACTGGGTTCAAAAATCCAACGTTCCACTAACCGAACTCGGGGTAAATTCGGGCCAAACTTGGTTCAAATTTTGTTGGTCCAGAGTTGATTTGGTTAGGATTTTTGCAAACCGGTTTTGGGCTTTTTGAAAAGTCGAGCAGTTATGAGCTTTTGTAAATGGGCTTATTTTCAAAACAAAGGGATGTTTTGAAATCATTTTGGTGTAGCCTACTTGCTTGTACGACTCAGTGTATATTGTATTTATTGACTCAATAAATTATGAAAATTACATTGATAATGGAAATACAGACTCATACGACAAAACGGCTTCATGTCTTGAATGGTAGCAGTAGCAGTTATCAACAGTCGTCCAAGTAGCCCTTATATCAAGACAGGGTTAGATCAATTATTAAAATCAGGTTTGACCATGACCAATAGGCTAACAGATGGCAGTGGCCAGGGGTTGTCGGTTGGCGAGATCGGCGACATCGGTTAATGGCAGCGTCGACGCCTCGAGGACACGACAGTAGTGTCGACCGAGATGGTCGAACAAACACAAGTTTAGTGTTAGGGTTTAGGCTGTGTCAGAGATTTTTAAAAATTAGGGAATTTGGGAATTGGCGTGTCGTGTGAGACACGGAAGAGATCGTGTCCTGGTTTGTCGGACAAGCGGGACAAAATATAATTGTACTAAAATAATGGTAGGTATTGGGTGGACATAGTGTACGGCACATGGTTGTTGGTGGATGGTGGTTTATGGTTGATGGTTGTGGCTAGAAGAGAAAATTAGGAGAATGAGGCCTCCTTGAATATGAGTTGGAACTCTTGATTCGATAAGGCGTTGGAAATTAGATAAATTCTCCCTTTTAGTTTAAATCAAATATAAAATTCAAAACAATTCAATCTAATCGAAATCCATTAGTAGATAACAATACTAATTTAAATCAACATCTATTATTTATATACTTTACAATATTTTGATGGCATTCCTAATTATTATGATAATAAAATTATTTAATTTGATTTGAATATATATATATATATATATTTTATATATATATATATATATATATATATATATATATATATATATATATATATATATATTTCCTCATTAATGCTTAACATCCTATCCTGGAATGTTCGCGGCCTGGCAAACAAACCCACTCTGAGGAGTACTTCCAGTCTTCGAAAAATTCACAAAATCGATATTCTCATTATTCTATATATATATATATATATATATATTTTTTTTTTTTTTTTTTTTCATATCCTATCCTGGAATGTTCGCGGCCTGGCAAACAAACCCACTCTGAGGAGTACTTCCAGTCTTCGAAAAATTCACAAAATCGATATTCTCATTATTCTCGAACCCAAAATCTCCCCCAAAAGATTGAAATCTATCCAGCTGTAGCTCGGTCTACCCCAGGCCATAGCTGGTAGTCACGACATCTGGATCCTCTGCACGGAGGACGTCAACTTCGGAGTCGTCCACGACTCCTGGCAGGCCCTCTCTTGCTGGTTGGAACACCCTTTCCTTCCTAAATGCATCATCCTCTCATCAGTTCACGACAGTTGTGACATTGCAGAGCGAAAACACCTCTGGAATGATCTCCTTGACATTCACATATACCACATTGACTCTCCTTGGCTTTGCATTGGGGACTTTAATGCTATCACCAGCAGAGAAGAGAAAATTGGAGGTCGCCCGCCGCCGACTTCAGCGATGCTAGATTTCAACAATTTTATCTTCAATGCCCACCTATCCTCTCTCCAGTTCACTAATAATGCTTTCACCTGGTGCAACATGCAGGAAGGAGATCGCCGTTAATACTCCCGCCTAGACAGGGCCCTCACGAATGCCCTATGGGACGGAATGGGGATCACTACCTGTCTATTCCACCTCAACACATCAGAATCTGACCACGCTTCCCTGCTGATTGAAATCAAAAACTGCTGTAATCCAACCAAGAAGAACTTTCGATTCCTCAACTTTTGGACCGAGCACCCTCAATTTTTGGCCATCGTTGCGGAGGCATGGAATCGGGTGGAATCTCCTAACCCCCTCGTTCGAGTGAGCAACAAGCTTAAAGAAACGAGGAAAGCCCTGACCATTTGGAGCAAACAAGCATACGGGGACATTTTTCAAGCTGTACGGATAGCGGAGGACGATGTCACCCGTGCCGAAGCCAAGTTCGCTTTGGATTGTTCGCCGTTGGCTAGGATGGCCATGAACCTTACCAAAGCTATGCTCAAATTCAGGATCAGAGTGGAGACCAATTTCTGGAAGCAGAAAGCGAGGTTGAAATGGGACATCGATGGGGATAAAAACTCTAAATACTTCCATGACTGCGTCAACGGCCGCAGAAAGAAGCTCTCGATTCACCAAGTCGCCGATGAAATGGGGAACATCATCACTGATCAAAAGAATATCCAAACGGCCGGAGCGGAGTTCTACTCCAAGTTATTCTCCAAAGAGACGGTTCACAAAGATACCTCCTTCCTGAATCAAATACCATAACTCATCAGCGACACCGACAATGTTCAGCTGGAGCTGCCTCCCACCGTGCAGGAGGTAACTGACGCGGTGTGGGCCCTGGATGCGCACAGTGCACCCGATTCGGACAGTTTTTTGGGGGTGTTCTTTCGCACCTGCTGGGATATTATCAAACAGGACATCACCGAGGCGGCCATTGCATTCTTCGAGGGAGCTACTTACCCCAAAGCGATTTCCAGTGCCAAGCTGATCCTTATCCCGAAAAATTCCAACCCTGAGTCTTTTCGAGACTTTCGTCCCATCAGTCTATGCACTTTCACAAACAAGATCATCTCCAAGATCATTGCAACCAGAATGGCCAGAATTCTTTCCAAGATCATCTCCGAGGAGCAAAGCGGCTTTGTTCGCGGAAGAAATATCCAGGACAACATCATGCTAGCTCAAGAGTTAATCACCTGCATGAAGTTCCCAGCAAGAGGGGGCAACATCGTTATCAAACTCGACATGGAGAAAGCTTATGACAGACTGGATTGGCAATTTATTATCTGGGTTTTCAGAGCTTTCGAATTCTCGGAAAATTGGACCAACACTGTGTGGAGATCCATTAGCAACTCGTGGTTTTCAACGGTTATCAACGGTCAGGCCGAAGGGTTTTTCAAATCCACTCGCGGAGTTAGACAGGGCGACCCTCTTTCTTCCACTGTCTTCATTATTGCGGCTGACGCTTTGAGCAGAAACCTTAATAACATGATTACTACTCCGAACTTCCAGCACTATCACACCTCCAGTGGCTGTCCCTTCATCACCCACTTGGCCTTCGCCGACGATGTACTCATATTCTCGTCCGGGGAAATTGGAGCGGTGGAAGTGGTGCACCACACTTTGCAGAGGTACTCCAAATGCTCCGGTCAGAAAATCAACCCCGCCAAGAGCATTATTTACGCCCACCACAACTTCAATCGAGAGCACGCAATTGGCCTCTCCAACTTAACTTCCTTCAATGTTGCCCATCCTCCTTTCAAATTCCTTGGATGCCCCCTGGTGTACGGGAAATCCAACTCCGGCATATTCGAGGATTTGATCTCTAAAATTAGAAAAAAAAATCGAGGGGTGGCATAATGCCACACTATCCCCCGGCGGTAAGATGATCCTCATCAAACATGTGCTCACCTCCATTCCAATTCACACCTTAGCAGTGTGTTCCCCGCCTAAGAAGATACTGACTTCGATCGAACAGACCTTTTATAACTTCTTTTGGGGGCATGGCAAAGGCCAAGACAAGCATCACTGGGTGAGCTGGGACTTTATGGCGCGCCCTACCGAGGAAGGGGGCCTGGGTTTTACCAAACTCTCCCACATCGTTAAAGCATTCTCGTTGAAATTGTGGTAGAACCTTAGGACTAGTAAGAACTTATGTACCAGGTATATGAAGGCCAGGTACTTCAAGCACATTCACCCAGCAGTTGCCATCTCCAACAGCCGATCCTCTGTGGCGTGGCGTCGTATTCTCGATGGACGGGTCCTCGCCGAACCTGTCATGAGACTCCATTTGGGTGACGGCCACTCGGCCTCTTTCCTGGAGAGATGGATAGGGAATAGCATGATCCCGAGTATCACGGAGACCCCAAGAGACTGCATGATCAGTGACCTGTGGGACTTCAGTAGTGATGACTGTAACTATGACAATATTCGTGATTGGTCCGGAAACGAAACTGTGGAGAGCATCCGCCAATGCAGAGTTAGAATCGGCCCCAAAGCGGATGGTTGGAGGTGGTCGCTCGAGGCTTCAGGGGCATTCTCGATGCGGTCGGCGAGATGCACTGTCCAAGTTAATGGGACTCGGAATCCTACCATTGCCCCCTTTTGGCACTCTTGCATCCCTAAGAAGTGGTCCTTCCTTATATGGAGAATCATCAGGAAGAAACTGCCCACGGACGAGATTCTAAACACCATTGGGATCAGCTTAGCATCAGCCTGCAATTGTTGCTCTGACCGTCAGATGGAGACTATAGACCACATCTCCTGTCAGGGGGGACTGCCAGGACAAATCTGGAGGACCCTCTACCATCGGTGTAGCATTGAGCCAGGCAGAGGGCACTTCCACGATCTTGCGGTCTCCTGGGGTTCTGTCTCCCATGGCCACCAGATCGTCGCAGTGGCCGCCACGTGGGTCATTTGGAAAAATTGCAACAAGGCTAGATACGAAGGTCACCAATACTCAGCCAATCAGCTCATCCAGGAAGTCTTCCGCCAATGTCGTAAAAGAAGCATCCGGTGTGCCCACAGCTCGAGGGCATTTTGGTCTTCACTCCTCCCCTAGCTCGCGTTGGTTTTCTTGCATCCCCCTTCCTCCTTCCTCTTTTTGGTGGTATACTTGTATACGCCTCGGCATTTTGCGCCTTGTATACTTGTTCAGGCTTCGGGTTTTCGAGCCTTGATTAATAAAAGGGGGTTTTTGTTATATATATATATCCAAATTTTTTATTAAAAAATAATTTGGTAAATCCTTTTTTTGACCAAAATTACTTATAATTTTTCAGAACCCTTTTCAAAGTCAATCTTTTGGAAAGTCCAAAAATAACGAAATATCTGCTATAATTCTAATACTAAAATACAAATATTTTTAATAAAACTAAATTGTACTTCAAACTATTAATTTAAACTAGTTTTTGAAATACAAAATAGTAGCATATTAACGTTTATACGTTTCAAGGAAATAAACTCAATTTTTTTAATAGAATAAGAAAATAAAAAATAAAATTTTTGAAAATCCAAGAAGATAAGTTACAAATCTACCTACCTTAGAAAAATTTCATTCTCAAAATTTAAGGACTACTAGGATAGACGGACTTGGTTAACTGGTGAAAAAGATAGTAAGAATTTATGATAAGAGAATATTGATCAATTAGATGAAAAGAAAAAAACTTTAATAAGATTAAAGTTGATCGACTAGAGTGGAAATGAAAGTAGTAAATAGGTATGGTTTGGTGTTGGAATCTTAGGCTATGATTTTGAATCCTAAAATGTTTTCTAAGATTCAATAGAAGAAAAACCTATGAATAGAATATGACGAAGACAGACGAATTTTTGGATAAGTAGGAAGATACGATCAGCGGATAGAGAAATTTCCCATACACGACACCTAACTATTATCCCTTATAAATTCATATCCTCAAAATGTTTCAAAAAACTCTTCAATATCAACCATAAAAATTTGAATCACTAGCTTAATTTAATATCGAGATTAGCCATTCATCAATATCATCTTGTCAAATTCTCGGTTCTTTATACCATTATCTTCAAAATCTAACTTCACAAAATTTATAAACCCTTCGAAATTTTAAATTCCATAAATTTTCAAATCATACCTCAATTTTGATCAAAACAAAATTATCTCCTTTCAAATTTAATATTCGACATTAGCAATAAATTAATCGACCATATAAAAATTTAAACCTCAAAACATGAAAAGCTAAAAATTTCATCTTCAATAGTAATCAAAATACTCAATTTATCAGTCGAGGATTCTACCCAACTTTGATTAGAGTCATTTATCAAATCGGATATTATCACATAAGGTATTTCAAATTCATCAAATAGAGTATCTGCAAATTCGACGTATATCACTACCTTAATTATGTTGCCTTTGTAACAACTTTAACTACCCAAGTAATCAATTCGAAATAAATCTATGGGTTGCCCACGATATACTTACTTCTAGGCCTAGTCATTATCCTAAAATCAAATCAACATAATTGTGAATGAGCATCCTAGTCGCAAGCTTGTAGCAGTACGACTAATATAGGTACTATCACAAGTTCATATGATTTATGAAAACTGACCTGCATGGGCCATCAAAAAAACTTGTCATGACCCGAACCTGCTTTTCGGGATGCGAGTTCGTGTCCAAGTCCAGCTTATGCCATAGCGTCGGTGGTAGAACGATGTTTGGCCCGTAATAAACTAATGCACATAAAATAATTTTTTTGCTCATTCACAATATTAAATCAAATTATAATATTCCAAGATTACATTAATAAAAAATACGATGTCTCGCAGAATAAAAATAACTAACTAAACTTTATGATGAACTCAACTATCTAACTAGACTCCAGGTTTTGGCCTTCGATTACACCCGCATAGTTCCCAATGATCCAACGTGTAACAAGCGATAATCTGAAAATTGGTTTTCAGTCAGGAATGGAACAAGTACATACATGGCAAACAATTCAAAATATAATAGAAACTATAAAACATAAATAGCATATGATATACATGGTGACATGGTATGAGAAGTAGAGAAAACGGTAAACAAGACAATTACGGCAGACAACTAGAAAGTAACATAAAAGCACGACTATCAAGGCATGTAAAGTGGAACATGTAAACACGACAATCAAGATATCTATCTAAGTGTTTTGAAATACTGCTTTCGACATGTAAACAGCTAGGGGTAAATACAACAAGCCGCACATGAAGTGTACGAGTGCTATCGTTCCAGAATAGACCTGAATGAGTGGTTCCTGATTTGGAAATGTTTACATGTCTACTCATATCTTTTCCTACCCGACTCATGGATTCACGTCATGACGCAAAAAATCATGATACAATAATCACGAAATGCAAGTCACAAACACGATAAATAACGTAAATTACGAAACTCAATAATCATGTATATGAATCCATACTTGTGTGAACAACGTGTCAAGAATCCTGTATCATGTAAGGCATATCTAAAACATATATCATAGAAACTATTAAGACTTGAAAGTAACAAGTGTAATGTACTTGCCTTGAATTAAGTTGCAGTCGACTTGCGTACAATATGATCTTATTGGCACAGTATATTCACAGATGTCAAAAGTATGCAAGATGATCTCGGATGATGGGACAGACCATGTCATTGAGTCCGAAATAGTCCAATAAGCTAGGGGTGAAGAGTAATAAACCGAATTCGCAAAAAAATAGAAGGTATGATTAGTCGTGACCAAGAATTAATCTAGGAGGGAATTTGATATAAGAAAAGTTACCCCCTTTTATCCATATATATATATATATATATATATATATATATATATATATATATATATATGATTAGTCGTGACCAAGAATTAATCTGGAGGGAATGTGATATAAAAAAAGTTACCCCCTTTTATCCCTATATATATATGTGCGTATGTAATTTTCTATTTTTTTAAAAACCAAAGCCCGTGGACAAAGCCACACGGCCGGCCTTGGCCCGGAGTCGTGGCCATCGCCACCTAGCCGCTCCCGTGGGGGTTCGATCGCGGGAACTCCCCTCCCCCCTGTGCCAACTGTCTTACCGGTGCAGCACCGTGTATATATATATATATATATATATATATATATATATATATATATATATATATATATATATATATATATATATATATATATATAAAATATATATATAATATTTATATATATATATATATATATATATATATATATATATATATATATATATATTTATATATATATATATATTTATATATATATATATATATATATATATATATATATATATATATATATATATATATATATATATATATATATATATATGCAAAGTGGTTAAGAAAGATGCATGCGACCCAAGTGGTCGGGAGTTCGAGCCCCGTTGGAGGCGAGTTCACCACAAGTACCCATTGCTTCAAAATATATATATATATATATATATATATATATATATATATATATATATATATATATATATATATATATCACCCAGCCGCTTTCGTGGGGTTCGATCGCGGGAACTCCCCTCCTCCCCTGTGCCAACTGTCTTACCGGTGCACCACCGTGTATATATATATATATATATATATATATATATATATATATATATATATATATATATATATATATATATATATATATATATATTCGGACCGACGACGAGACCGACTCTGTTCTCTCACCCTCCAATAAACCGGTGATGGATTCGACAGGCGACCCAATCGAGGCCCCCGAGGCAACTTCGAACATCATCATCAACCCCAGTGGCAATGCATCATCCAGACCGTCTTCACCAACCGAGGAAGAGACACCCTCTATCAGTAAACCAGGTCACAAGGTGAGCGGAAAGCCCACGGCGATTCAGACTAGGTCCGCTTCTAAGAGGGCCCACCTTTTCCTCTAACGCCTACATTAATGCTGAACATCCTCTCCTGGAATGTCCGCGGGCTGGCGAACAAACCACCAAGATGAGAATCACCGGTCTCAAGAAAACCCACCAGATCGACATCTTGATCATCCTCGAACCAAAAATCACCCACAAAAAACTCAAGGCCACCCAGTTGCAGCTTGGCTTTTCCACGGCTGTAGCCGGCAGACACGACATTTGGATCCTCTGTTCACAGGACGTCCAAATTGGCGTCATCCAGGATTCCTGGCAAGCCCTACCATGCTGGATAGAACACCCAAAGATCCCCAAGCGTGCCATTTTGTCCGCAGTTCATGTCAGCTGCGATATCGCAGAGCGCAAACATCTGTGGAACACTCTCCTCGACATCTATCGCCATCATAACAATCTTCCTTGGCTGTGCATTGGAGATTTCAATGCCATCACATTAGTGCCGAGAAGTCCGGCGATAACCCTCCCCCCTCTCAGCCATGCAAGATTTTAACAACTTCATTCTCAACTCCCACCTTTCCTCCCTTCTATTCACCGGCAATGCCTTCACATGGTGCAACATACAGGAAGGCAACCGTCGCCAGTACTCCCGTCACGACAGGGCTCTGGCGAACGCTCAGTGGCTGCAGATGGGGACCACTTTGCAGCTTTTCCATCTCAATGCAACCGAGTCCGACCACGTCCCTCTGTTTGTTAACATTGCTAACTCCTCGGACCAGCACAGGAAAAGCTTTCGCTTCCTCAATTTCTGGAGCGGGCATCCCCAATTTTTAGACATCGTCAAAGAGGCCTGGAATGAAACGGACGCCCCCGACCCCCTCACGAGGGTGGCTCACAAACTCAAAGCCACGCAGAAAGTCCTTACGGTCTGGAGTAAACTAGCCTATGGGGACATTTTTCAAGTCATTCGCGAAGCGGAGGATGATGTCGCTCGTACCAAAATCAGGTTCACTGTAGACAGATCCCCGGCAGCTAGAACCGCCCTTAATCTCACCAGAGCGATCCTCAAATTCAGACTGAAAGTGGAGACCGATTTCTAGAAGCAGAAATGGAGACTTCAATGGGACAGCGAGGGCGATAATGAACTCGAGCTTCTTCCACGCCTGCATCAACTGGTCGGAGACAGAAACTCGTGCTTCATCGTATTATCGACGACTTAGGAAAATACTATCAACGACCAGAAGGGCATCCAACAGGCCGCTGCCAGGTTCTACACCAAACTATTTTCCAAGGAGATCATCAACAAGGACAATGCCTTCCTGGAGGCGATTCCCCACCTAATCAGCGATAGTGACAACTCTTGCCCTGGAACTCCCACCATCCGAACAGGAAGTGAAAGATGCGTTTGGGCTCTGGACGAGCACAGTGCTACGGGTCCCGGACAGGATTTTCAAGAGTATTTTTCTGCACATGCTGGGACATCATCAAGACCGACATCATCGAGGCGGTAGCTGCCTTCCTTCAAGGAGCCACGTATCCCAGAGCTATAACGAGCACCAACCTTATCCTCATCCCGAAGAAGAGAACCCGGAAAACTTTCAAGATTTTCGGCCGATTAGCCTCTGTAACTTTATCATCAAGATCATATCCAAGATTGTTGCGTCCCACATGGCTAGCCTCCTCCTCAAGATTCATCTCCGAGGAGCAAAGCGGTTTTATCTGTGGGAGGAACATCTAGGACAACATCATGTTGGCCCACGAGTTAATCACTTGCATGAAATTTCCAGCTAGAGGGGGCAACTATCGCCATCAAATTAGACATGGAGAAAGCGTACGACAGGCTGGACTGGCAATTCATGAATTTGGATGCTCAAGGCATTCAGCTTCTCCGAAACTTGGACCAACACCATCTAGAGATCGATCAGCAACTCCTGGTTTTCGACCATGATCAACGGCCAAGTCGACGGATTCTTCAAATCGAGCCGCAGTATGAGGCAAGAAGATCCTCTCTCATCCACCATATTCATCATCACGACGGAAGCATTAAGCAGAAACCTCAACAAGCTGGCGCACACACCCAACTTCCTACTACTACCATACAGCCAGCGGGTGCCCGATAATTACCCATCTTGTATTCGCTGACGACATCATTATTTTCTCATCAGGTGACGTGGGCTCGGTTAAAATTATCTATCACACCCTCCAGCGATATACCAAGTGCTCGGGCCAGAAGGTCTACCCGGACAAAAGTGTCATCTATGTCCACCACAGCATCAAGCGCGAGCAAACGGGGGCTTTATCCGATATTACATCCTACCCCATCAAGCACCCTCCCTTCCACTACCTGGGCTGCCCTCTCATATACGAAAGATCTAACGTTGGCATATTCGCAGACCTCGCCCACCGCATCAGAAAAAAGATCCACGGTTGGCACAATACAACCCTCTAGCCAGGCGACAAAATAATCCTCATCAACCACGTCCTCACATCAATTGCCATTTACACCCTCGTTGCTTGCTCTCCCCCCAAAAAAGTGCTGGAATCGATCGAAAGCATCTTAAGCAACTTTTTCTTGGGGCACATTGACGGCCGCGACAAACACCATTAGGCCAGTTGGGATACCATGGCGAAGCCTAATGACGAAGGAGGCCTGGGGTTCACCAAGCTGTCCAACATCGTCCACGCCTTCTCAATAAAATTGTGGTAGAAGTTACGCACTACCCATAACCTAAGGACAAGTTTCATGAAGGCTAGATACTTTAAATTCATCCACCCGACTGCGGCCATCTCCAATAGCAGATCCTCGTCGGCGTGGAGGCACATGCTGATCGGCCGAGATCTGGCCGAACTCGAGATGTGCCTTCAGGTGGGCAACCGGGAATCCTCGACATTCCGAGAATGATGGCTTGGAGATTTTTCGATCCCTATTATCTCTGAGAGCCACGAGCAGCGCCCGATCAAGGACATGTGGGACCAAACCAGCAACTCCTAAAAATGGGATGAGATCCTCGATTGGGCTGGACAGGAGACCATTGACCGCATCCGCCAATACAGAGTTACGATCGGTACAGACGCAGACGAGATCCGCTGGGTTGCCGACAGATCGGGAACCTTCTCGGTTAAATCGGCCAGGTGGGTGGTCCACGGTGCGGTAGCCCACACCCTCAATTCCCCCACTATTGCCTTCTTTGGCAACCTTGTATCCCCAAAAAGTGGTCCTTCGTCATGTGGAGAGCCCTGTGGAAGATCCTTTCCACCGACGTCACCCTCAACACAATCGGGTTCAGTCTCGCTTCAGCTTGTTCCTGCTGCCAGGACCGTCACCAGGAATCGGTTGATCACATCTTCTGTGGAGGCGACCTCCCAGAGGGTGTTTGGAATATCATATCCCAGATTTGCAGGATGAACCCAGGGAACCGGGGGATCATCGAACTCACAGCAGTTTGGGGTGCTGAGTCGCACGGACACCAGATCATTGCGGCAGCCACCGTCTGGGTGTTGTGGAAAAACTACAACAAAGCTAGATATGAGGGCCACCAGTTCACAGCGGACCGGCTGATTGCGAAATCATCAAATAATGCAGCAAGCGGAGATCTCACTGCTACCATGGCCAGTCGGCCTTTTGGACCTCTCTTCTGTCCCAGGCTTAAGTTTTGCCTCCAGTCCCCCCTCCTTTTGTTAGTATATGTGTATAGGCTTCTACATTTTGCGCTTTTTTGGGTATACTTGTATAGCTTCGGCTTTCTTTTCATGGAATAAAAGGGGGTGTGTTTTCTAAATTTTTTTTGGAATACTAAGATTTTATTGATATAATATGAGTGCCAAATCAGGTTACAAAAGTGAGCTTGAAAGCTCATAATACAAGGATAACTTGATCTCACTCAAAACCTTCAGGAAGGCCTTCATGAGAGCATTGAACCATCGCCTTCTTGATCTACCTCTTGACCTCAAACACAAGCTGCTGAACCCCATACGAGTATCCTTCATACTGCTATTTATTTTATTTTTTCAGAGAACCCACACAATAGCTCCAACCGTAATTTGTTTTGTATGTTTGTGACCTCTCGACCACATAGTTCTCAGCCTATGTTCGATAGGCCCTGGTGTAGCTTGGACCCTATAAACTCCTGTGAAATAGTTCAAAACCTCCTTAGCCAATCCCTTTCAGATAAAATATGGCTAGTAGTCTCCACAAGTCAGGCCCGAACAACAGTGGCAAGCTGAAGCCAATTGAAAACCTATCATCTGAGTAACATCATCGGTAGGGAGTCTGCACCATAGTATAAGCCACAGTAATATAGACCACTTAGCAGGTATACATGATCCCCATATTTGATTGAATCTCTCATCGACATCTTGATATAGCCTGATACAATTCCAAGTAGAGGTGATCGAGAATGTACTTGATCTACCTGAAGCCCATATGTAATTTTCCAATCCCTCCTGAGTAGGTAAAATGTCAATGTGATCATCCTCCATATCTTTACCTTGAGGATGCGTTTCCATATATGAGATGAACTTAATGAAACAATAGCTAGAGATGGTTGGATGTGAGGATAATACTTTGCCTTCATGAACGATACCCAAAGAGAATGAGAGGTTCTGAATTTCCATCAGAGTTTCACTATGAGGGCATCCATAACATCTTGCAGACGACGAATCCCCAGACCACCTTCCTCAATAGGATGAGTCACCTTCGACCATGACACCCATACTCTTTTGTCACACCCATTCTTAGATCCCCATAGAAAACTTTGAAACATATCTTCGACTCGCTTAATGACACTGACTAGGTGGGTTACAGACTGCCAATGTGTAGACTAGAATTGATGTTAGGACCTGACTTAAGAAGGATAAGTCTTCCTCCATCGACTAAAGCTTTATTGTGCCATCTGCTGATTTTGTATCTAATCTTAGTCACCAGATCATCAAACATTGTAGCATTTCTTAAACCCGCCGTCATAGGTGAACCCAAATAAGTCATTGGTAGGCTATTCACAAGGAATCCAAAAGATGTTTTGATCTCGTCCACTCTTCCCGCAAAAATATGCTTGGAAAGATATATACCCGACTTTCAACATTTATCTTCTGGCCCGAAACCTTTTCAAATTGACCAACCACTGTCATCATTTTCTGATAGATTTCTTATCTCCTCCTGAAAATAAGAGTATATCATCAGCATAAGCTAAATGTGTAATGATAGGGCATCTACTAGGAGAGTAGTATGGAAAGAAGCCTGTGTTCTCGCGGAGACTATTCAAATTGCAGCTTAGGCTTTTCGCAGCTATGACGAATAGAAGAGACGATATAGGGTCTCCCTGTCTCAATCTGCAAAGGCTCTTAAAAAAACCCGAAGCACTTCCGTTAATCAAAGTAGAGAACCATACATTATCAAGTAGATGTAGGATCATGTTAAGCCATTCATTACAGAACCCCATTTTGTTGTAGAACCTTAATAAGAAATGACCAATGAACCCGATCATAAGCATTACTCATATCAAGTTTCAAAGCTGCATTCCCATCCCAATACTTGTGATAGATCATACTGATCATTTCCTGAGCCAAAACCACATTATCAATGATCTCTCTTCCTTTAATGAGTCCACTCTGTTCAGGGAAATCAGATGAGGGAGGAAAGGAGCCAAACTTCTCGCTAGAAGTTTAGAGAATAGCTTGTTGATAAAATTGCAAAGACTTATCGGCCTATAGTCTTTTATTGACTTAGGATCATTCACCTTAGGAATAGAAGGAGATGTGTACTAGTGAAAGATCTTGGTAAAGCAAATCCATCGAAGAATAGATGAATCACATCCAGAATGTCCTGTCCAACGACTTCCCAAGCTGCTCTAAAGAACCGTCCAGAAAATCTATCAGGCCAGGAGCATTGTCTTGATCAAGGCTCTTGAGAGTGTCCACCAACTCCTCTATGTTCGGCTTGGCCATAAGTTGAATGTTTTCTTCATTTGTAATAGATACTGGCACTGGATTTAAGAAATCTGAGTGCTGAGTTATAGGAGAGGGAATGAAGAGCTTACTATAGAATGCATTAGCCTCGGCTTGAATGTCCTGTAGATTATTAAGAGATCGACCTTCCTCCGAAATGAGACTATGTATGAGAAGTTTGTTCCATTTTAGCCGAAGCACATGAGTGAAAGAATTTAGTATTCTTATCACCCTAACAATCCCATTTGACTCTTGCTTTCTGTCTCCAAAAAGAGTCTTCATAGCTTACCCGCTGCTTCAAATAGGCTTTGGCCTTCATCTAGTCCTCCCTCAAAGTTTCATCTGCCTCGAATGCAATCTCAGCAGCTAAGGCTTTATCTTCTGCTTTTTTAACCTCCTGAAATATATCCCCAAATGTACGATGACTCCAAGCTGACAAGGCTTTTCGAACATCAGATAATCGAAGGCCTACCCTCACCATGCTATTTGGATTATTGACAGACAACCAAGCTTGGCTCACAATGGTGATGAACTCCTCATGCGTAGTCCAAAAGTTCAAGAACCTGAATAATTTCTATCCGAATCACATTTGCTTTTAATATTGATGAGGATCGGGCAATGATCAGATTCAGTGCGACTAAGATGAGAGCAAGAAGAGAGAGAGGAGCCCATTCATTCCAGTCACTATCCAGACGCCACCTGTCTAGTCTCGAACCCTGTCTATGGGGACCTTCAGCACTCTTCACCCAAGTATAACAACTGCCAGAATATGGCATAGTGATGAGCCCAACACCAAGTTGACAATTAAGGAATTCATTAACACCAACTAGACAAGCCGAAGAGCCTCCAAATTTTTCTTCTATTGAAGCTATGACATTGAAATCTCCTCCAACCATCCAGGGTAGTCTGAATTGCGATTGCAGATGAAGTAAATCGATCCCAAAGCTCTATTCTTGCTTCTTTTTTATTATGACCATGCACCACTAATATGAGGGAACAGAAAGGAAAAATCAACCAGATATGATAACACTAAGGACCTGATTATGAGAATCAACCTCCTCCATAGTGATCTCCTGTCTAGCCATGATCCAGATGTTGCCTTTACTGTTCGAAACTGATGATTGAAACCCTAATTTGAGTTGAAATGAAAATAACTGTTGAGGGGAAACTTTCGGCTCAATGATAGCCAGTACCATGACCTTGTGAATACGACACAAAGACTTGAGCCTTTTACAAGTCATTTTATCAGCTATTCCTCTAACATTCCACATAAGAATATTAAACATAATGGGTTAAAGAGGTTGAGATAGTTGGTAGACCTTTTGACGACGATATGGTGTGTCTAGGCTCGCTAGGCATTGGGTATACTTTCTTCTTGCCCCGACTTTTCCTAGGAATGACAGGTAATTCTCCTGTCCCGCCATGGTGCTCTTCTTCTTTCGCTACATCAGCCCATTCCTTCAAAAGCTCTCCTTCCTCTGGTATGGACTGATCGAAAATTGTGTCCTCCTCACATACATCATCAGCTATATTGTTTTGTAGAGTCTTCTCAGAAAGAATGTTCTTCTTAACATCTCCATCAGCTACAGTCCCCATCATCGAAAGCTGAGAACGATCAATTAAATCTGTCTGACCTTTATGTGTTAACCTGTGAGTAATGACTGGAGCGTCGGGGTTTGTGGAGCCGTCAGCTACCGCCACAACATCTTCATCATTGTTGGCCACGTCTTCCAAAGCCCTAGCATCACATTACTATATTAGGAGAGGATATCTCCTGTATCTGAGAGTCACTCTTCTCATTGGGTGATGGCTCGTGAATTAATAACCCTTTGCCTTTATGAAGAGGATCTATGGAGGGACCCGCTACTTTTGAAGGTTCTGTAGGGAGTTGTTTCTCTTTCTGAACTTTACAATCTTCCTTTGTGTGACCTTGATGAAAGCATGCAGAGCAATATTTAGGAGTATGCTTGTATTCAATATGCTGAGTGTATGTTCGTCCCTGAGGCAAACTTATGCGAACCACTTTAGGCAAATGTTTACTAGCATCCACTTCTATAAAAACTCGATCCATGCTAGGACGAGTAAGCTCCTCTATAGCCTTATCCAGACGCAATGGATTACCAATGATAAGGGCAATAGAAAATAATGCATTTTTAGCAAAAAGCTGAATTGGAAGACCCGGTAAGGACACCCAAACTGGAGATAAAGAGATTCCTTAGAAGCAGAGAAATCCTTAGTCCATATGAAAACTCTCATCGGAGCTCGGACCACATACCACATCTCACGAGATCGTAGTTGAATAAAATCCACTTCCAGGGATGGGCGGATCAGAACGTGCTTCGAGTCAATAAGACCTACCTTGATAGTGCCATTAAATTTAAACTCCTCAAAAGCTTTACTGATCACATCGATGGATGGCCGTTGATGAGAAAATTTACCAATTAAGGCAAACTTGAATGGATCTGCGAGAATCTGTTCCTCTTCCTCCAAAAAAGAGATCACAGGGACACCTTTAGAGAACATAGGAGATCTAATGGCAATCGATGGTGGTTGAAGCGTAGAGCCGCCCGCCACCGCCGACGCAAACGTCGGGTTCGGTAACGAGACCATGAGTACAAGCGGCCAAGTGGTCCACTAGCACTAGGGGGAAGCCGGCCCGGCCAAGGCCAAGCCAAAATCTAGGTGGAAAGGGACAATGATCAGGATCGTCGGCGCCAAACCCTAGGAGAGAGCTAATATATATATATATATATATATATATATATATATATATATATATATATATATATATAAACTATTTAATAGACTATATAGAAATTATTCATAACCTTTAAAACTATTTATTCTTATTATTCAATTTTTTAAATAAATCCTTGAAAATCTAGAAATCGTTTTTTAGAAATTTATTTAAAACAAATATTGGATATAACTATATCAATTAATGATAAAATAACATAAATAATAATAAAAATGATGGTCATAACAATAAATAAAAAATATTGATATAGTAGTTATAGTAGTATTACAAATTATACTGACCTAATAATTCATGTCCGGATAAGCCCAACCCAATTACTAGGATTTAGCCCAACTACCCAAACAAAATAATAACAACAACAACAACAACAACAACAACAACAATAATAATAATAATAATAACAATAACAATAATAATAATAATAATAATAATAATAATAATAATAATAATAATAATAATAATAATAATAATAATAATAATAATAATAATAATGCTCACATCTATTCTCTTCCCTTTTGTTTTCTGTAACCTCAAGGTTAAAACATAAGAAGTAAGAGAGAGAGAGAGAGAGAGAGAGAGAGAGAGAGAGAGAGAGAGGAGAGTTTGAAACATAGAGGAATTTTTTTAGAGAGGGAAAAGGGAGAAATTCGAGGGAGACAGAGAGTGATGAGGACACTCACCGCGGGGAGGCTGTCGGCACTGAGCTCGACGAGACGGTTGCTGGGTCGAGGTGCAACACGCGGAGGAGACAGTCACCGACGGTCGCAGCTGCGGCTGCGGGAGTCTCCAGCGAATGGAGGCTAGGCTCGGGCGGCTAGAGGCTAGGTCGCCGACGCGGGGCAGAGACGCAGGGATGGTCGGGCTCGTTGGAGATCAGGTTAGGGGTAGGGTTTGATTTTTGTTTCCTTTTATTTTGGATTTGATGGTGGTGGTTGACGGTGGTTAGCCGGTCTGAGGAGGCCAGAGGTGGAGGAAGTGGGGGTACGACAGGGGGCGTAGGGAAACATCGATGGTAGGTGGTCGATGGTGGATGTAGAATTGATGACAAAGGTGGAGGTGGTGGTGGCGCTGGAGTTGGTCGAGGAGGGTAGGGCACGGGTCCATGTTGTGGTGGTAGCGGGGTGGACTAGGATGGCAGTGGCCAGGGTTCGCTAGTTGGCGAGATCGTCGGTGGTGGTTTATGGCAGCGCCGACGTCTCGAGCACACGATCGTGGTGTCGACCGAGATGGCAGGACAGACACAATTTTAGGGTTAGGGTTTCTGCTGTGTCGTAGGTTTTCTAAAATTAGGGATTTAGGGAATTGGCATGTCCTGCGAGACACGGAAGAGATCGTGTTCGGGTTTGTCGGATATGCGAGAAAAATATAATTGTACTAAAATAATAGAAGGATATTGGGTGGACGTAGACACGATGCACGACACGTGGTTGTTGGTGGATGATGGCTTATGGTTAATGGTTGTGGCTACTGGCTAGATGAGAAAATTAGGAGAAGGAGGCCTCCTTAAATAGGAGTTGGAACTCCTTATCCGATATGGCGTAGGATTTCTAGTAGATAAATTCTCCCCTTTAATTTAAATTAAATATAAAATTAAAATAATTCAATCTAATCGAAATCCATTAGTAGATAACAATACCAATTTAAACCAACATCTAATATTTATCAAAAGTTTAAATCTTATAAATTCAAATCAAATTAAATAATTTTATTATCATAATAATTCGGAATGCCATCAAAATATTCTAAAGTATATATATATATATATATATATATATATATATATATATATATATATATATTAAATCCTAATCTTTTATAAAAATAATAATTTGGTAAATCCTTTTATTGACCAAAAATACTTTCAATTTTCAAAACCCTTTTCAAAGTCATTCTTTTGGAATTGCAAAATTAACAAAATATCTGCTATATTCTAATACTAAAATACAAATATTTTTAATAAAACTAAATATTACTTCCAAACTATTAATTTAAACTAGTTTTCGAAATATAAAATAATAGCATATTAACGTTTGAAGGAAAAAACTTGATTTTTTTTAAATAGAATAATTTTTTTTGAAAATTCAGGAAGAGGAGTTACACATCTGATGTTGATTCTCATAAATACTGGTTCAAGGTCAGACCTAACTTGAATATCATTCAAGTGTGTTAGTTATTTAGTGAACTTGAAACTTTCGAATATCAAGATACAGAAGTCAAGGACGAGGATGAAGAAGATCATAATTCTGGAATATTATTTGAAGACATGTTTGTTAGGGACAAAAGCGTATTCTCGCGAATATTGCAAAGAATATTATTGGCTCTGAAAAAGCAAGTACTTCTAATGATGATGAAGTTAAGAGGGGTTGTTATTGATGAGGCAACGCTTGAACCAGTATTCACTGAGCAGTTGGCAAAGCGAGTGAGAAGGCCAAAATATTTCGAAAATGACTTTATCATCCATCATATAGAGACTAATGAGGCGATGAAGATAAAAGATGCGATCTTCTAAAAGAAGGGAGTCAACGATGAGATTGACTCCATAACATCCAATGACACTTGGATGTTAGTTAAATATGTCTGAAAAGCTAAACCCATTGTATCTTCGAGAAGAAGACGAAGGCTGAAGGAACATCTGGTAAGTTCGAGGCTAGGCTGGTTGGCAATGGGTTTGCTTAGATGCAGGAGATTGATGAGTTTGATATATTTACTCCAGTAGCTAAAGATGTCAACTATCAGGATGACGACTGTCATGACTGCCATCATATGCTGATCAATCATCAAATAGGATATCAAGACAGTTGGATAGGGAAGTGATAGAAGGGATTCACATGCAACAATCAAATGGATTTATCAAGAAGACAAAGTATGCAGGTTGTTAAATCTATGTACGGCTTGAAGTAGGCTCCAATATGTGATATGAGAAGTTTAACCTAGTCTACAATGGCTACATGATCAGCGGGACTGATGACGTATGTTTACACGAAGTTTGTTGGTGATTGAGGAATCATATTTTTTCTCTATATAGGATGACATGCAACTTGTTCATCGATTTATAATGTGTCACTAAAATAAAGTTTCTCTAGTCCAAGTTATGAATGAAGAACATGAGAGATACGGATATCATTCTAGGATTAGAATAATTCGGTCGCTAGCTGGGCTTGATCTGTCACAAGCTCACTATGTAAAAGTTGCTCACATGCTACGGATATCAGGATCCTCCAAGGATCGATACTCCTTACAGGTGTACAGAAGTTGAAGCCATATCCAAGAGAAGGTGTCTGATAATCGGTGCACTCGAGCATCATCAAGAGTTTGAATATGCTACAAGTGTCACCAAGTCTGGCATAGACATGCTAAGTCGGTTCACGAGTTTTGAAGAGAATTATGGTATATCTCAGAGGACTCAGGGGGTTGCACTAACACTACGATGAATTTTCGACAGTAGTGGCTTCAGTGATGCCATCTGGTACGCAGAAGAAGAAAGCGAAAGAATCAATAAGAGGACATGTCTTCTCAAGAGATGGTGCTACTATATTCTAAAAATAGAAGAGGCCGATCCTTGGGTGGTACTGCTATATCGTGAAAATCGAATAAGCATACCTTTCACTCTATTATGGAGTCTAGTTTCTATGCACTTTTGACTGCAGCGAATAAAGTAAAATGGCTTCGGGAGCTCAAATATAATTTTTCTATGGTTGGTGCACAAATTTGGATGATGCTGATATATTATGACAAACATGCATGCTGCTGTATTGTGACAACAAGGAATGATCTTTCTGTAGTTGGTGTACAAATTCGGATGATGCCGATGTATTGTGATAACTAGGTGGCTGCATCAGTGACATTGGATGATCTCTTCAATGATAAGAAGAGTATTAGTGCGACTACGATGCAGGGCACTGAATGAAAGCAGTTAGCGTGGATCATTACAGTGGTTGGTGTTCGGAGTCTACAGAATTGACGGATCCATTCACAAAGGCCTCAAGTGCTAGTTGGTCGATGACAACAAAAAATGGGCTTCATTGTAAACCCCTTGAAAATTTAGAATTTATTTTAAATTTTATTTAAATTTTTATTTAATATATATTTTTCCTACTATTATTTTTTATCATTAATTCTCTTTTCCGTAGCTTTGATTGTAGGAGCACAACAAATGCCATTCTCTCGAAACCAATTTCATATCCATGACCTAGATGAATCCACCTTCATTAGGCATATCATATCCCACTCAAACATGTTCTCTTATACTCTATTTTTCTTGTCCAACTTTCGGGTTAAAGGTCTCAATTTTGGCTCCTATCGTGCAACCGTTGACGTTTTTTAATTTAAATTGGAGACTCAATCTCGATCCAAATCTTTCGACCTAATATATGGTTTCGGACCTATTTTGAGCCTACTACACACATGCCAAAGGTGTTCTACTCAATTTAGTTTCCATGTGATACTTATATTCAAATGCCACACAAGACCCATTTAATAGACTTTTCGGAACCTATTTCGATTCGGATAATTCTACCGGTCCAAAAATAGTCTAACAAGATTTGGTAGAGCCTATTCTAGGTTGCCCTAGCCTAACAGAATCTTTTAGATTTATTTTTATCAATTAATATACAACCAAATGCATTTAAATCAATATACACATCACCCATGATTCACTTTGGTATTTTGGAAATCAAATCAAATCTTTGAAATGCAATCATATACATCTTTTGATTGGGCCACCAAAACCTTATCAAATCTTATCAAAACCTCACCCACACAAACCCTAACCCTTTCACTCTTTAATCTCTATAAATAGGAGCTCATAAGTTGGCCGCCCCCTCCCTTATATCTTATAAAACTGAGCCCCTCATGTTAAACCCTAACTGCGCGCACCTTCAGTCCAAACGACAAAACCCTACCTTCCCGAGCCTCTACAACCACTCCTACCACCTCCCCAACGTCACTAACACATCCATATACCATCCTATGATCCCCTCCAGATCACAGCCCTTATTTCTACACCAAATAGCCACCACAAGTCCGCCTAAGCACAGCAGGCTGCTAAAAATGCTTTTGACTGTTGTTGTTGCTAATTGCTGCTATACACCCTCTTTTCGACCACCCACGACCCTCCAGAAAGGTGTTTGTGAAGCCAAGACATCCCCTTTAACCCTATTAAGTCCCCCAAGAGCCACAACCATTCGTTTGGCTGGTAGAGAGTCAAACTTGAGCTATACTTTCAGCCATAACAGAAAATTTGAACAACATGTTTGTCCACTTCCAACCCTTAGTTTATCTACTTTTTATTGATCAAACCTCCACCAAACCAACTCTAGCATGTATACCTATGTGTCCCCTAATATCTCCAATTTCCATCTCACGTGGATCTCAACGGTTTGTCTGTGGCGAGTGTTTTACGAAACTTGATCTAGGCTGAACCAAAATTTGTGCAATATTGTTTGCACCACCTTGGGACGTGTCACGCCATCAAATAATTACTTAGGCAACATCCCTAACACATCCCTCTATCACTCTAATATGTTATTATTTCAATCTCATGGAGTTTTGTTTATATTTATGTGTCCGTCTTCGTAGGATTGTCAATCGAACTTCAAAATCAAGTTGAATCTAGTTTGTTTTTAACCCAACTTTCCCAAAATATTTTCCTATAATAAGAAATATGTATTCCTTGATATGAACCCATGATTATGATTATTTTCCTATTTATTTCATAAACTATTATTTTTATTATTATTTGTTTTCAATCAACCCGACAACTGGTCAATAGTTGTGCCACTAAGTTGAATACTTGAGCTATATACTCTATTTTATTGTATATGATTTATATAGATAATGTTTGGAACTATATTTAATAAATATTTTAGAATTAAAATATTATATTTTATGTTTATAAAAAATATGATTTTATCAAAGTAGCATGTTACTATGTAGTATTTATAGTCATATGGGTTACAGACTAGTCTAGTTATATTATGACCAAGTTAAGACTATATATACAATATTATTATAAATCGTGTGTGATATGCCCTTGAACCCTAGTTGATTGGTACATTTTATTATGATTTAGGAGTTCGTGATAGTTCAATAATGGTTGTTGCAGTCAGTACCGTTGTTGTACACTCATCCCAAGTTTTCAGGCAAGATCCCTTGTCATTACTTGTTATGTTTAAATTCTTTATGTCTGCTCTTGTTGTCATGCCCAATCCCAAAATACAGAGGTCCAGGATACACAAATATGCCACCTACGTATTAAGTAGACTTCAGCCCTACTCGAATACGTATACACTGTCTGAGATCAAGTGTATCTATCTATAAATCTTTATGATATCATGACATCTATAACTCAATCTACGAAATAGAAATATCAAGAATGAGCAACTTGGGTCATAGTCTGCAGCCCACTAGCATGTATCCTCAAGTAGACTCAAAAGAAAGTATGAGTCTATAAGACTAGGCTAATAACAGCAAAATATAACATGATAAGAATATATAGCACAGGAGAATAATAAAATAAAACCATTCACTAATGATACCTGAATCATGTAGATGCAATCATAACCATCATTCTAATCTACCAGCTCAGTAATAACCTAAAGAGATCTCCAGCTCCTCAGAAGAAAGAGAAAATACATAATATACATGCCAAATGTAACAGTAAATAACATGCATGAAAAGTGAGGAAACAAGATAAGAAAGGCACCTAAGAAGCGACATGTCATAGAGAAAAATGATACTAAGCATGGCTATAATAAATCGAGTGACCGTAGTCCTGTAGTGGTGCTTCCGGTCCTATGGATAGTAGTCCTGCGTGGTGTTGTGTAGGACTCCCGAGTCGAGAGTCCAATAGCCAATCCTAGTACCGATCAAGGGTGTCACGATCCGCACCCGATGTAAGGGCACAAGTGCGAGACAATGTCCAGCCTACGCTGCAGTATCGGCAGTAGAACGTTGTCTAGGTCTACCATGTTATCTAATACAACTCATGAATATATATCACAACATGTCAATGATATCTCAACTCCAAAGAAGGACAATATAATGATGATACTCATACTCATTCACAATATGTATAAGGAAGATAAATGACACGATAAAGACATAAGAGATATGATATGATAAACCAAAGAAGTCTAAAAATAACCTAAGTCCACATCCAGAGTCTATGAGTCTAACTATCTCCTCATAGCATATGTCTCAAAATAATAACAATCTAATGTATATAAGCTAGAGACAAATCCAGTACTAATAGCTAATATAACTGAGTCGCTATTAGTGTCTCCTCAGCTGGAGTTAATCCCTTCTGATGCAGCGTCTCCTAGTCTACCCCTACTATATCCAATGGTCCATAGTAGGCAGGATATCTATCACCTAAATCATCTAAAAAAATATATCCAGTCAGGATTGGAGCGAAGTACACCTCTAATAACAGTCCCAGTAAATGATGTAGACTATATAACAGTAAATAGAGAAAATATACAAGATAATATGACAGGTATATAAATATAATAAGATATTAAATGATGTAAGTAAACATAAGAGAAAGAATATCAAGCATAGGAATCAAAAATATATTATCTAAGTGAGTGAGCACTAGTTTCAACATGTGATCGGCTTGGAAACTTGATACAAGGATTATGGCCTGGTTAATCGTACATGCAGTGTATGATTAACACTATTCAAGGAACAAGACTTGATATAAGAAGGGTATGATCACATATCTGCTAATACTCCTCGCCCCTGACTTGTATAGTAGATCCAACCATGGTACGTTATGACAACGAGACTTTGACTACTTAGCCAATGAGGCATCTCGATTTGGGTGCCTCAGTTCCCGAATTGGAAGCCGTTGTTGGCCCATTCCTAAATGGTCACACCCGATTTTGATAAATCAACAATGACTTAAGTCAATACACAAAATATACAAACTGCTGCTAATATTTCAGGTCATGTGAAATCAATATCAAGAGTATACTACAACATCTGGAAATATGTCAATCATTATTTCGAAGCATTCATGTATTGGAATCGGTCTGAGTCATTTTACAATTTATTATGTATTTTTATCTTTATTGAGTCTAGGATACAAATTATAAAATCGACTGGATATTACTGGCTTAGGTTATCCACAGTCCACATATCTAAAAAGCCTACCTATCCACCAAATTTTTTTATACCAACAATAATACATATCCTTTGCAAACAAAATTGGACCAAACATTCTTCTAAGTATTGGATGAACTTAGACAGAACTCTGGACGAGTTCGGTCCAAGTTTGGACCGAGTTTGGACTGAGTTCGGTCAGTTTAAATTCAAATATTTGTTGCCTCCAAATCTGTATGCAACGTTCGTTTGCGAAATCTCTGCATCCGAACTCTGCCCGAACTCTAGTCCGAGTTTGGTCCTAGAAAATACCTATAAATAGAAAGAATTTTTCATTTCAAATCACTCATCAATTCATCTTCTCTTCTCTTCTCTATCTATATCCGAGAGTGTTTTCATTGATCCAAAGCTTTCACACTTCACCTATACATCTCTTAGCCAAAGCCAGTAACATCTATTTGATTTAGAGTCTTTGGTTGTCAGAGTTGTAAATAGGTTGTTCAAGTTTAGAACACATTTCTATTTTCAGAGCCAGTCGTGCGCTCGTCTCCAAGCACGATGTTGTGAAGTCGGTCGTGCACTTGTCACAAAGCACGGTGTTGTAAAGAGACTGCAAGCTCTCAATTAGCTTGTGAATAGTGGATTAACAGCAGGAAAGAGTACCTGCGACTGGATTAGTCCTCCAAGAAGGAAACCAGTATATATCGCGGTGTCCACTGAGTTTGATTCTCTGATCTCTTGCTACATTTATTTACTGTCTCTTTATTCACTGCTATAGTTATCTTTTTTTAATTGGTGATTATTTTTTGCTGCACTCGTACTCACTCTATTCACCCCCCTCTAGAGGTGCTCAACGGTCCTACAATTGGTATCAGAGCAAGTTATATTCTAATATAACAACCTTAGAGAGTATATATATGGCAGCCGTAAATCAATATTCAACGATGAAGGAAAATCCACAAATAGACCCCACTATTTGATGTAACAAACTATACTTACTGGAAAACACGAATGACATTCTTTTTAAAGTCTCTTGACTTTGATCTTTGGTCTATAGTTATTGACGGTTATAAGAAACCGGCACCTACAGTAGTTGATGGCATACTTACAGACAAGCCTCATGATAAATATACAGAGGCAGAAAAAGCAAAGGCTAGTCTAGATATACGTGCCATCAACACACTATTCTGTACAATTCACAAGATGGAGTTTAATTGAATTTCAACCTATAAGACGTCTCATGAGTTTGGAAACTTCTTGAGGTAACTCATGAAGGTACTTCCCAAGTGAAGAAATCCAAAATCATAAGACTAACACAGGAATATGAATATTTCAAAATAAAACCCGGCGAGTCAATTACCCGGATGTTCACTCATTTTCTTGATATTACTAATCCTTTGCAATCTCTTGGTAAGGATTACAGTAATCACGAGAAGATCAGAAAAGTGCTACGGGCTCTAACCATGAACTGGAACCCAAAGGCAACTGTAATTATTAAAGGAAACGATCTCACCACCATGAGTCTGGAAACACTTATGGGTAAGCTAATGACCTATGAGCTGGATCTGCAAGAGTTTGAAGAAGCTACTCCAAAAAAGAAATCAATCGCCTTCAAAGCTCAAGCTAGAAGATCAACATGCAAAGATTCTGATGAAGAATCATCTAGTGGTGATGAACAAGCCCTGCTAGTAAAGAATTTCAGAAAATTATTAAAGTTTGAGAAATCAAACAAAAAGAAAAAAGATGTCCATTAAAGTAATGAAGAAGAAATAATCTGCTTTGGATGCAATAAGTTAGGGCATATGAAAAAGGATTGCCCAACTCCAAAGAAAAGCAGTCCATATGATAGATCAAGATCAAGCCGAAAAACAACAACTGGTCGAAAGTATGCAAATACAAGTATCTGGTATAAAATGACGCTAGTGAATCAGAGAAAGAAGATAGACCCTGTAGCACTATAAATGTCTGTCTTATGGCTTTTGATAAGGTATATTCAAATCCTTTGTTTAATGATTTTACTTTCGATGAGTTATAAATTGCCTTCAGAGAACTACTTGAAGAACACAAAAATGTGTTTGACAAGTATAAGCAATTTCAAAAAGAGGTTAAGGCATGCACAACCAAAGTAGCTAGACTGACAAGTCTCATTGATGACATTAAAGAGACATCTACTACCGGTAACACGGAAGAGATAGCCAAGCTTAAAGTAAATATCATGAGGCTATCCTCAAAATTGAAAAGAAAGAAAGAGACTATGTCAAGATACAAGAGTTATATGACATAGAGAAGAAGAAACACTTAGTCACAGAGCAAAGACACATTGATATGACCGCTAAATATCATGAAGAGTCTTATGCGGTTTCTAAAAAGTTAGAAATCAAGTTAGGCAAATAGGCTATACCTATGACACAACTTAAATTTAGTCCTAATGCCAAGCATACACCTAAGAGGACTAAAACACAGAAAGCATGTAAGAAACACGAATATCACCATGCTTTCACATATAGGTTTTCAAAGAAACCACATATGCATGTCAACACAAAATCAACGAACACGTTTTTAAAACTTACTTGGATGTATTGTGGTACTCATGGGCACATATCACAGTATTGTCTAGCAAAAAAGCTTGTTGACAATCACATACTGATTTGGAGACCTAAGACTAATCAACATGGACCCATTAGTAAATAGGTACCAAAGGATTCATCTACTTGTTTTGTAGGTGGACCCTCAACCCTCTCATGCTAAAAGCAAGTGGATCCTCGATAGCGGATGTTCGCGGCATATGACTGGTGATGCATTCTTGTTCGCCATGCTATTGATGAAGAAAGAAGGATATGTCTCCTTCAAAAACAACCTGAGAGGTGATATCATTAGAAATGGCATTGTTGGTATATCTCCTTATCCTGTAATAAAAGATGTTTGTCTAGTTACAGAATTTAAACATAACCTACTGAGCAAAAGTCACTTGACAGATAATGGTTATGGTATCAATTTTGTTAAAGACAAATATACAATATATGATATGTCATCTGGTAATCCCGTATATGAAGGTATTAAAGAAGACAATATCTATATTTTCTTTCTAGAGAGTACTAATAATGTAAGAAGATGCCTAGTCACAAACATAGATGAAAGCTAGTTGTGGCATATGAGGCTAAGACATGCAAATATGGACACTATCTCAGGGCTAAGCACTAAAAAGTTGGTAAAAGGACTCCGTGAGATATCATTCAAGAGAGATATGGTATGTGTAGACTGTGAAAATAACAAAGCACATAGATCTTTATTTAAATCCATCAACGCTGTAAGTACTTCTAGACCTTTGCAGTTGATACATATGGATTTATTTGGTCCTAATAGAGTCGCTAGTCTTGGAGGTAAGCTCTACGCTTTTGTTATCGTTGATGATTTCTTTCATTTTACTTGGGTTTACTTTTTATCAAACAAAAGTGATACAATTTTGAATTTTAGATATTTTGTAAAAGGTACAAAATGAAAAAGGCTTCATAATTACTTGTATCCGAAGTGATCATGGTGGCGAATTCGTAAATACTAATTTCAAAAAGTTTTGTGATGATAGTGGATATTACCATAAGTTTTCCTATCCTAGAACTCCTCAACAGAATGGTGTTATGGAGCGAAAGAACCGTACTCTAAGCGAGTTGGCTAGAGTCATACTGAATCAGCATAATCTTTCTAATTTTTTGGCAGAAGCTGTTAGTACAGCCTGTCATGTTTTAAATAGGGTGTTAAATCAACCTATATCGAAGAAAACACCGTATGAACTTTGGTTTGGAAGGATTCCAAAATATTTCTTATTTTAAAGTCTTTGGATGTCGCCGTTTTATCCTGAACACCAAGATAGCTTGGAAAAGTTTGACTCAAAAGCAGATAAAGGGATATTTCTCGGCTACGATGCTAAGAGTAAAGGATATAGAATTTTTAATAAAAGATCTATGATTGTTGAAGAATCCATTAACGTTACCTTTGATGAGCTCAATAGTCACCGATCTAGCGACAGTGATGATGAAAATGTACAAGCCAGAACCGATAAAAGTCATATGGAAGATCCGACTCATAGATTTGAATCATTAAAGTTCTTGTCAGATCATCCAGAGACGCTCATTATAGGCAATATATCAAAAGGTGTAAGTACACGCTTTTCTTATAGAGATTCTGAAATAGTAGCAAATATAGCTTTTATTTCACAAGTAGAACCTAAGAATGTAGCAGATATTTTTAATGATGATTTATGGATTGATGCCATGTAAGAGGAACTTAATCAATTTAAGAGAAACCAAGTTTGGGAACTTATTTCTAAACCTATTGGTCAATTGATAATTGGTACCAAATGGGTGTTCCGAAATAAATTAAGTGAAGATGGACATGTTCTACGCAACAAAGCACATCTAGTGGCACAAGGTTATAATCAAGAAGAAGGTATTAATTATGACGAGACATATGCTCCTGTTGCTAGACTAGAAGTTATCCGTATGTTTTGTGCATATGCATGTTTTAATAATTTTAAATTATTTCAAATGGACGTGGAAAGTGCATTTTTAAACGGATTTTTGAAGAAGAAGTTTTTGTGAAACAACCCCCTGGTTTTGAAGATTTTTAAAAACCTGATCACATCTTGAAACTTAAGAAATCACTCTATGGACTCAAACATGCACCTTGTGCTTGGTATGAACGCCTAAGTGACTTCTTACTTGAAAATAGTTTTTCAAAAGAAAGAGTTGATACTACTTTATTTATCAAGTCGTTAGATGATGATATTCTTCTTGTGCAAGTATATGTTGATAACACCATATTCGGATCTACTAATGAAAAACTTTGTCAAGAGTTTGCTAAGTGTATACAGAGTAAATTTGAGATGAGTATTATGGAAGAGATGAACTTATTTCTAGGACTCTAGATCAAACAACACTCAAAAGGACATTCATCAATCAAGCTAAATATACAAAGAACATACTGAAAAAGTACGACTTCGACAATGTAAAGCCAATCGGAACTCCAATGGATACATCAATAAAGCTTGACACCGATAAAAGTAGTAAACCTATCGACCAACATAAATATTGAGGTATGATTGGTTGTTTATTATATGTAACTGCTAGTCGCCCTGATATTATGTTTAGTGTCTGCATTTGTGCACGATATCAGGCAAATCCTAAGGAATCACACTTATGTGCCGTTAAGCGTATCTTTTGATACCTTAAGGGAACTTCAACAGTCGGCTTATGGTATCCTAAAACTAAATCCTTTAACCTGATAGGTTATTCGGATGCAGATTTTGCAGGATGCAAAGTAGATCGTAAAAGTACCAACGGTACGTGTCACTTCCTAGAAAAAGCCTTAGTCTCATGGTTTAGCAAGAAACAAAATTCTATAGCACTATCAACTACTGAGGCTGAGTATATCGCCGCAGGACGATATTGTGCTCAAATTTTATGGATGAAGCAAACCTTAGAAGACTACAATCTGCACTATACTAAGATTCCTATTTATTGTGACAACACTAGCACTATTAACCTGACTAAGAATCCTGTATGTCACTCACGCATAAAGTACATAGAGATTCGTCATTACTTTTTATGTGATCACCAACAACACGGGGATATTTGCTTAGAATTTGTTGACACAGATCATCTACTAGCAGTCATTTTCACAAAACTATTGGCTGAAGACCGCTTTAACAATATGCATCGAGAGCTCGGCATACTTGAATTTTTAGATTCATAGTGTAGTATGCTTAATAAATCAAGTTATAAACTCAAAACTTTGAAATTTACTAATGAAAGTTATTTTGGGTATAAGACAAAAGTGTTGGACCGTTGAGCACCTCTAGAGGGGGGTGAATAGAGTGAGTGCGAGTGCAACAGAAAATAATCACCAATTTAAAATTTTGAACAGATAACTATGGCAGTAAATAAGAGATAGTAAAATAAATAAAGCAAGAGATAGAGAGATCAAACTCAGTGACACAGTGATGTATACTGGTATCCCTCTGAGAGGACTAATCTAGTCTCGAGTACTCTTGCTCGATGTTAATCCACTAAGGCATAAGCAAATTGAGAGCTTGCAGTCTCTTATAACACCGTTCTTGGTGACAAGTGCACGACCAACTTCACAACATCGTGCTTGGTGACGAGCGCATGACCGGCTCCACAACCGAGATAATTTTTGTACTTTGAACAACTACTTTACAACTCTTGAGAACCAAAAGACTCTAGATCGAAATAGATATTATTGGCTTTTGGCTAAGAGGAGTATAGGTCTGATATGAAAACTTTTGATCGGGTGAAAATACTTATTGAATAGAGAAGAGCAGATGAAGAATGAATGAGTAATTTGAAATAAAAAACTCTCTTATATTTATAGGTGTTTTCTGGGACCGAAGTCAGGCAGATTTCTGGCAGAGTTTTTGTATATGAACGTTGTATGCAGATTTGGAGGCCACAAATATTTGAATTCAAACAAACCAAACTCGGGCCGAACTCGGTTTGAGTTCTGTCTAGGAAAATATATAACATTTGTCAAATTCTGTTGCAAAAATGCAATTGAACTTTTTGTTGGATAGAATATGAATAGGTAGGCTTTATAGAAAAGTGGACTAAAATTTAACCTAAGCCAGTATTACCTAGTCGATCTTACAATTTATATCCTAGACTCAATAAAGATAAATTACATAATAAATTGTAAAATGACTCAGACTGGATTCCAATGAAAGTAATCTTCAGATTGACGATTTACGTGCTTGCAGTAGTACGCTTGTTGGTATTGATTTCACACGTCCTGAAATGATTAGCAGCAGTTCGTATATTTTGTGTACTGACTTAAGTTCATGTTGATTATTAAAATCGAGTGTGACCATGGAATAGGTCAACAATCTCTTCCATTTTGATAATTGACAAACTTGAGTCTATACCAAAATATATCTAAAAAATAGAACAAATAAAATTACCTAAAAAATTGGTTTTGGTTTGGATTGTACTCTTTGTCTGATTTTTACTTTTTGGTATTGTACTCTTTTCCGATTTTAATAATCGACTTGAACTTAAGTCAGTACACAAAATATATCTAAAAAATAGAACAAATAAAATTACCTGAAAAATTGGTTTTGGTTTGGATTGAATTCTTTCTCTAATTTTTGATTTTTGGTATTGTACTCTTTTTCCCCCTTTGTCAATAAAAAATGGCTTTGGCTCCCCCGTAATATGTGAAGCCAACAATGTTCAACAGACAAAGTGATACAAAAGAGATTACCAAATAACAACAGTGCATAAAAAATAACTAGTAAATGAAAAGTCTAAAAATGTCATGCATAGAAATGTCTAACTGAAAGGAAAGATATAATCATCATCATCATAAAGTGCTAATAAAATGTCTAACTGAAAAGTTTAGACATAAAAAAACCCTACATCATCAATAGATCATCAGCAAACAGTCCTATCCACTATCCAACAGCTCGAGTCGGCATCACATAGTAGGGTCGTCACTGCCAGGAGCATCCAGAGGAAAGCAAGCAGCAGTAGGATCGAAGTAAGGGAAAGTAGCCTCATCTCCGAACATGGGTCCTGGGAAGCCGGGGTGAGGAAGGATAGTCACTGGATGTGATGGGTCCTGGGAGAGACTCCAGTGGAGATCAGCAATGTCATTTCGCAACACCTGAGCCTGGATGATACGGCCAGGAGGTAGAGGAGGAGTAGGGTATCGTCGAGACCTGCTGAGCTCTATGGCTGTGGAGGAGTAGGCACAGTGCATGGGATAAACCAGATTGCGTCCTGCATTTTTGTAGTTTAGCATCCAGGCTATCATGGTCTTGGGAACCGAAAATGGAATACCAAAGTGGATATGATACATGGCGGACAACTCCAAGAAAGTGATCTCATCAGATGATCCTTTCTTTGGAAGAAGAACTGAAAAAATAAACCTATGTAGTTCATAGAAAATTTGGTTGAGATCTTTTGAAAAGACTCTTCTAGGAACAGGTCTTGGATGGCAAAGAAGTTTTTTGAAGGAGTCGAGAGTGACACCTTCAGGAAATTGGATGTGATGGATATCCACTAATGCTTCACCCACATCATGAACATGGAAATATTCGCTGATATCGGTGGCGCTGAATTCTAATTCTTGCCCAGTAATGCAAGAATAGAAGTTTCCGTTAGGTTTTACTTGCAAGTTACAGTAAAACATACGGACAACGTTGTCATAGAATAGCCGAGACGGTCAAATGTGGGAGCGTATTCAAAAAATACAGTAAAGTTCACACAAACTCCAGAACATATTCTTCGACCAGAAAAGGAATCAAACCAAAGATCTGAAATTTCTTTGTCAGGAAATAAACCAGAGTCAAAATCATCAGAACCTATGGGTCTAGCTGGACTAAATACATTAGTGGGGATGTAATCAGACGAGGAAGATCCTGCATGTGAGGAATCAACCTGTCTTCTTTGACGCTTGGGTGCCATAGATGAGAGGAAAAAAGAAATGGAGTACCTTAGGAAGGTGGAAGAAGATGGAGAGGAACATCCCACTGAAACTTCGAAGAATCTTGAAAGAAAGGAGGAGGAAGTCGTCTTAGTAGTAGTAGTGGGTTTTGCTCGAGTTGGATGTGTGAAATAGAAGAAGAAAGGAAGGGTTTAAATAGAGCTAGGGCCGGCTGTTCGGTTCTGGAAGCTGAACAACGCCGACCGAACTCGGTCAGAGTTCGGTCCGAGTTCGGCTACTTGTATTTTTGAGGCCATAAATGCAGTTTTGGTGTTTAAATTTTAACTTTATGACTGTTGACTTCTATATTTAATAACGTCTATTACTTTGGGTTAGCTGTAGGGGTCGGATCCCAGCTAGCGGTAGTCCGAGGACTAGTACACCGTGTCGTTTCAGGCTATTTACACCTGTATGACAGAAGGGCCCTTTCGGCTTGTATCCAAAATAATTTCCGTTAAATAAATTATGAAGTTTCGAGTCATAAAAATAAATTTAATTACTATACCACACTATGAATCTAAAAATTCAAGTATGCCGAGCTCTCACCTCATTATATTAAAATGGTCTTCCGCTAGTGGTTTTATGAAAATGTCTGCTAGTTGATGATCTGTGTCAATAAACTCTAAGCAGATATCCCCGTGTTATTGGTGATCATGTAAATAGTGATGACGAATCTCAATGTGTCTTGTGAGTGAGTGACATACAGGGTTCTTAGTCAGGTTAATAGTGCTAGTGTTATCACAATAAATGGGAATCTTAGTGTAGTACAGATTGTAGTCTTCTAGGGTTTGCTTCATCCACAAAATTTGAGCACAACAATATCCTGCGGTGATATACTCAGCCTCAGTAGTTGATAATGCTACAAAATTTTGCTTCTTGCTAAACCAAGAGACTAAGGCCCTTCTTAGGAAATGACACGTGCCGCTGGTACTTTTACGGTCTACTTTGCATCCAGTAAAATCTGCATCCGATTAACCTATCAGGTCAAAGGATTTGGTTTTAGGATACCACAAGCCGACTGTAGAAGTTTCCTAAAGGTATCGGAAGATATGCTTAACGGCACTTAGGTGTGATTCCTTAGGATTTTCCTGGTATCGTGCACAGATGCAAACACTGAACATAATATCAGGGCGACTAGTAGTTAAATATAATAAGCTACCAATCATACCTCGATACTTACGCTGGTCGACAGGTTTGCTACTTTCATCAGTATCAAGCTTTGTGGATGTAGCCATTAGAGTTCCGATAGGCTTTACATTATCGAAGTCGTACTTTTTCAGTATGTCCTTCATATACTTGGCTTGATTGATGTATGTTCCCTTTGAGTGTTGCTTGATATGGAGTCCTAGGAAGAAGTTCAACTCTCACATCATATTCATCTCAAATTTACTCTGCAGACACTTAGCAAACTCTTGACAAAGTTTTTCATTAGTAGAACCGAATATAATGTCATCAACGTATATTTGTACAAGAAGAATGTCATCATTTAAAGATTTGATAAACAAAGTTGTATCAACTCTTCCTTTTGAAAAACCATTATCAATTAAGAAGACACTTAGGCGTTCATACCAAGCACGAGGTGCCTGTTTTAGTCTATAGAGTGCTTTCTTAAGCTTGAAGACATGATCAGATTTTTGAAAATCTTCAAAACCAGGGGATTGTTTCACAAAAACTTCTTCTTTTAGAAATCCGTTCAAAAATGTACTTTTCACGTCCATTTGAAATAATTTAAAATCATTAAAACATGCAAATGTACAAAACATGCGGATAGCTTCTAGTCTAGCATCATGAGCATATGTCTCGTCATAATCAATACCTTCTTCTTGATTATAACCTTGTGCCATTAGACGTGCTTTGTTGCGTAGAACTTGTCCATCTTTACTAAGTTTATTTCGGAACAACCATTTGGTACCAATTATTGATTGACCAATAGGTTTAGGAACAAGTTCCCAAACTTGATTTCTCTGAAATTGATTTAGTTCCTCTTGCATGGCATTAATCCAAAACTCATCAGAAAATGCATATTCTATATTCTTAGGTTCTATTTGAGAAATGAAAGCTATATTTGCTGCTATTTCAGAATCTCTAAGAGAGGAGCATGTACTTACACCTTTTGATACATCATCTATGATGAGTGTCTCTAGATGATCTGTTAAGAACTTTAATGAATCAAATTTTTGAGTCAGGTCTTTCACAGGACACTTCTCAGTTTTTGCTTGTACATCTTCATCATCATTGTCGCTAGATCTGTGACTATTAAGCTCATCAAAAGTAACGTTAATAGATTCTTCAACAATCATAGATCTTTTATTAAAAATTCTTTATCCCTTACTCTTAGCAGCATATTCAAAAAATATCCCTTTATCAGCTTCAGAGTCGAACTTACCCAAGTTATCCTTGGTGTTCAGGATAAAACATCGACATCTAAAAACTTTGAAATAAGAAATGTTTGGAATCCTTCCAAACCAAAGTTCATATGGTTTTTTCTTCGAGATAGGTCGAATTAACACCCTATTTAAAATATAACAGACTGTGCTAACAGCTTATACCCAAAAATATTTAAGAAGATTATGCTGATTCAACATGCCTCTAGCCATTTCGCTTAGAGTACAGTTCTTTCGCTCCACAACATCAGTCTGTTGAGGAGTTCTAGGACAAGAAAATTCGTGGTAGTACCCACTATCATCACAAAACTTTTTGAAATTAGAATTTACGAATTTTCTACCATGATCACTTCGGATACGAGTAATCATGAAGCCTTTTTCATTTTGTACCTTTTTATAAAATATCTGAAATTCAAAAATAGCATCACTTTTGTTTGATAAAAAGTAAACGCAAGTAAAACGAGAGAAATCATCAATAATAACAAAAACGTAGAGCTTACCGCCAAGACTAGCGACTCTACTAGGACCAAATAAATCTATATGTATCAACTGCAAAGGTCTGGAAGTACTTACAGCGTTGATGGATTTAAATGTAGACCTATGTGCTTTGTTCTTTTTACAGTCAGCACATACCATATCTCTCTTGAATAGAATCTCGAGGAGTCCTTTTACCAACTTCTTAGTACTCAGACGTAAGATAGTGTCCATATTTGTATGTCCTAGTCTCATGTGCCATAGCCAGCTTTCATCTAAATTAGCTACTAGGCATCTACCTGCATTATTAGTACTTTCCAAAAAGAAAACATAAATATTGTCTTCTCTAATCTTTTCATATACGGGATTACCAGATGACATATCATATATTGTACATTTGTCTTTTACAAAGTTGATACCATAACCATTATCAGCCAAATGACTTATGCTTAGTAGGTTATGTTTCAATTCTGTGACTAGACAAACATCCTTTATTACTGGGTAAGGCGATATACCTACAGTGCCATTTCCAATTATATTATCTCTCAGGTTATTTTTGAAGGACACTTATCATTTTTTCTTCATCGATAGCGTGGCAAACATAGATGCATCACCAGTCATGTGCCGCGAACGTCCGCTATCGAGGATCCACTTACTTTTAGCATGAGAGAGTTGAGGGTCCACCTACAAAACAAGTAGATGAATCCTTTGGTACCCATTTACTGAAGGGTCCATATTGATTAGTTTTAGGTCTCCAAAATAAAGTATAATTGTCAACAAGTTTTCTTGCTAAACAATACTGTGATATGTGTCCATGTGTACCAGAATATGTGCAAGTGAGTTTAGAACCTGTGGTAGTTGAAACTGTGTTGACATGCTTATTTGGTTTATTGGAAAACCTATAAGTGAAAGCATGATGATAGTCGTGTTTCTTTCGTGCTTTCTGATTTTTAGTCCACTTAGGTGTATGCTTAGCATTAGGACTAAACTTAGGCTGTATCACAGGTATTGCCCATTTGCCTAACTTGATTTTTAACTTTTTAGAAAACGTAATAGACTCTTCATATTTAGCAGTCATGTCTGAGAGTCTTTGTTCTGTGACTAAGTGCTTTTTCTTCTCTATGTCATATAACTCTTGTATTTTGACATAGTCACTTTCTTTTTTATCAAACTTGAGGATAACCTCATGATAGTCTACCTTGAGTTTGGCTATCTCTTCCGTGTTACCGGTAGTAGACGTCTCTTTAATATCTTCAATAAGATTAGACAGTCTAGCTATCTCGGTTGTGTATGCCTTCATCTATTTTTGAGATTCCTTATACTTGTTAAGCAGAGTCCTGTGTTCTTCAAGTAATTCGCTAAAGATATTTTCTAATTCATCAAAAATAAGTCAACATACAAAGGGTTTGAGGATACCTTATCAAAAGCCATAAGACAGACATTGGCATTTCTGCAGGCTGTCTTTTTCCTCTGTATCACTGGCATCACTTTCATGCCAGATACTTATGTTAGCATACTTTTGACTGGTTGTTGCTTTTCTGCTTGATCTTGATCTGTCGTATGGACTGCTTTTCTTCGAAGTTGGACAGTCTTTTTTCATGTGCCCTGACTTCTTGCATCCAAAGCATGTGATTTCATCTTCATTGCTTTCTTAGATATCTCTCTTCCTTCTGTTTTATTTCTCAAACTTTAGGAATTTCCTGAAGTTCTTCACTAGTAGGGCTTGTTCATCACCACTTGATGATTCTTCATCAGAATCATTGCATGTAGATTTTCTGGCTTGAGCTTTAAAGGCAATAGACTTTTCTTTCGGGGTTGCTTCTTCAAATTCTTGCAGATCAAGCTCATGGGTCATGAGCTTGCCCATCAGTATTTCTAGAGACATGGTGGTGAGATCGTTTTCTTTAATGGTTGTTGTTGCCTTCGGGTTCCAGTTCTTGGTTAGAGCTCATAGCACTTTTCTGATCTTCTCATGATTCCTGTAATCCTTACCAAGAGATTACAAAGGATTAGTAATATCAAGGAAACGTGTGAACATCTGTGTAATTGACTCACTGGGTTTCATCTAAAAAGATTCATACTCCTGTGTTAGTCTACTGATTTTGGATTCCTTCACTTGGGAAGTACATTCATGAGTTACCTCAAGAAGTTTCCAAATCTCGTGAGACGTTTTACAGGTTGAAACTCTCTGGTGAACTCCGTTTTGTCAATTGCACAGAACAGTGTGTTGATGGCACGAGCATCTAGACTAGCCTTTGCTTTTTCAGCCTCTGTATATTTGTCATGAGGCTTGTCTACAATCTGGCCGTCAACCACTGTAGGTGCCGGTTTCTTATAACCGTCAACAACTATAGACCAAAGATCAAAGTCAAAAGACTTTAAGAAGAAAGTCATCCGTATTTTCCAGTAGGTATAATTTGTACCATCAAATAGTGGAGGTCTATTTGTGGATTGCCCTTCACCGTTGAATATTGATTTCACGACTGCCATATATACTCTCTGAGGTTTCTTATATTAGAATATAACCTGCTTTGATACCAATTATAGGACCGTTGAGCACCTCTAGAGGGGTGAATAGAGTGAGCGCGAGTGCAGCAGAAAATAATCACCAATTTAAAATTTTAAACAGACAACTATGGCAGTAAATAAGAGACAGTAAAATAAATAAAGCAAGGGATAGAGAGATCAAACTCAGTGACACAGCGATGTATACTGGTATTCCTCTGAGAGGACTAATCCAGTCTCGAGTACTCTTGCTCGATGTTAATCCACTAAGGTACAAGCTAATTGAGAGCTTGTAGTCCCTTACAACACCGTGCTTGGTGACAAGTGCATGACCAACATCACAACATCGTGCTTGGTGACGAGCGTGTTAGGGTTATATACTAAAAGCATCACTTTTGTAGTAACCTTATTTCCTTAAATTTTGAATGAGAATCATATGGGAAAATGTTTGCATATTGTATTTGTTGCAAGTGTTAATGCAAATGTCTGATATTCTATATTATAGATAATATGGTGTGTGGTGTCACACAGAAGATCATATTATCAGTTTCCTATGGAGTATATAAATAGTTCCCAACCTAGATGGACTTGGACAATCTATTAGAAAGGTTGTAGTGTAATCTGGTATTAGACTATCTTGACTATAGGTTTACACTAGTACACTTTGTGTGTATTGAACAGGACTACTTGAGGTTGTTCTCTTTGTACTGACTACATAAGAGAACAAACACCTCTGTTATTATGGATGCTTGTACTCTTAATCCGGATATAATAACGGACATGTATATGCAATGTGTATTACTTTGACTCATAAAAGAGTGAGATTCATTATGGATCAACAACCTCTATGAATTGGGTAATAACATTGTATGTATGATAGGCTGTTGATTATAAATGGAATCCATGTCCCGATACATCGGGTTGATGATGTCCTCTTAAGGAGATCATAAGGATTGTCATGTAAACCCTGCAGGTGGATTATATCCGACATGACAAATAAAGTTGAGCGGAACTACTTAAGGATAAAAGATGTCAAATCAATATAGTTGTCAGTAACTTAATTTGATCGACGGACATACGATATCTTAACATGGGGAGCCAAACGAGCATATAATAAAAGGAGCCCACAAAAATAATTTGGGATTAGGGAGGTAGTGCAACAATAGCTCATTAGTGGACCGAGCTATTGTTAATGGGCCTGGATTGTGTGTTCGGGCTGAACACGGGATATGCAGATCCGTTAGGAGGCCTAAGCCTAATTCCTCCTCATGGTCCCTGCCGTAGCCTATATATATCCTCTATTCTCTGGCCGCCAGATTACTGATTAAAAATCTGAAATTTTCTCTAAATTCGTGATTCACGTAAGGAGAGAAAGAGAGTGCTGCCAAGGAGAAGAAAAGGTTGGGAGATCGTCGCCTACACGACGTCCAACTCGAGGAAGGAATACGTACAGAAGATCTTGGGGTCGTCCGCTCGAGATTGCCAGGAATTACTTGTCTCCTTTCTGCCGCAGGTATAATTCGTGAACCCTAGTTTCCGCCTATGAAGGGTTTGAACACGTATTTGATCTGTTTAACTTTTTATCGATCAATACGCACACTAAAGGAAGGGTCATGGGAATCCCCAGTTCCATCAATTGGTATCAGAGCCACTTTGGATCTACGTATTGATTGATACGTCCATGTTGTCCAATAAAACTTGCGCTATGTAATAGTCGGTAGATGTAGATCTGTTCTAACTCGGTTTTTCAGGCATCTTAGATCCAACTATTATGGTCCAATGCATATTTTTTGATTATGTTGTTTAAACCACGAACATGTCGTGGATGTTGTTGTTGCTGTGGATGTAATTAAAATTACGAGGGGTGATCGTGCTTATTAATTTAATTTTTCAATCTAGATTATGTGTGAACTCCTTCGGGAGACATATGATTGATGTAATTTTAATTATTTTTGATCAATCGTGATGGCGGTGGTGGCTGTTTCTGACGTCGGACGAGATGCTGGTTTTGAGCAATCCAGAGGCCGACAGATGATTTTCGATGAAGAAATCGACAACCAAAAGCTAAAAAAAATGGGACGCTGCCCCGAACCCCGCGACCTGACCAGGCAGGTCGAACCCCGTATAGATCTGTGCAGCGCCAGATTTTGGATTCGAATAGTTGAGGACGGAGCAGCAAAGATGACCATAATAGTTGGATATTTTTTCTTATTTTTGTCATTTTGCTTTTTCTAATTATGCATGTTTATTATTGTGTGGTTGTTTTTTTGAAAAACCAAGCCTACATTAATAATGGACAACATGGACATAATATCAACTAGTAGAAAAACCCTCATTGTTAAATAACTAAGTGGGAGAGGATTTTTATGTAGTATAAATCCTATGGTCTCCATTACTGGTTTGTAGGTGATGTAATTATACTTGCGTGTTGGCTTTAGTGCTTTCCTCCATATCGGATGAGTATAATTATGGATCACCAGTACAAACTTCCTTAGGAATAATTGTAGAAAGTTACCTAGTATGTGTTCACTTCTCCATCTGAAGGAACTCATTACAAGGTAATGGACTTAGTATTAAGTAATAGTATACACTTAGATACAAATAATGGTATCCTCCCCATCGGAGTCATTGCTATTATTTGTATGACCAGAGCAAGACCATCATATTAATTTTATTTGTCATAAAGTTATATTGACATGATAGTAAAATTAATAAGAAAAATCTACTTGAACAAAGTTGAATTTGTATACGTCCACACTATCGTGGCATGCTAAATTCATGGTGTTCAAGGTGTTGGTGAATTTCTTATTATTGTTTTAAGGGAATCAATATTTAGTTAATTCAAAAAGTTTTTTTTGCCCTACATAATTTTATTTATGTGATTCTCAGGATTTCAAAAATGGGTTCTTTCAGTCCACTTATGGTGATTCTTAAAGAAAACAAACTTACTGGACCTAATTATATTGACTGGAAACGTAATTTGGACATTGTTCTGACTGCTGAGGAGTACAAATATGTACTTGTTGAGGAATACCCACCTAAGCCTGATGCTAACTCTGTTGAAGAGGTCAAAGAGGCTTATAAGAAATGGAAAAAGGCAGATGAGATGGCGCGGTGTTACATTCTGGCATCTATGTCAAATGTACTGCAACATCAGCATCAGGCCATGGCCACAGCTTATGACATGATGTATAACCTAAAGGAACTCTTCAGACATCAGAGTAGAGCAGCTAGGCAGTTTGCTATGAAATATTTGATGAATACAAAAATGGCTGAGGGCACACCAGTAAGGGATCATGTTCTCAAGATGATGGGTCATCTGAATGAGATGAAGATCCTTGGAGCTGAAATCGATGGGGAAACCCAGGTCGATATCATTCTCGGGACTCTGCCTAAATGTTTTGACAATTTCTGCCTTAATTACAACATGAACAAAAGGTTGTATAGTTTGGCAGAACTTGTAAAAGAGCTACAGGATGCTGAATCTCTCTTTAGGCAGAGTGGTCATGTTTTTGTTTCTAAAAAGGCTTCTACTTCTAAGCCAAAAGACGGTAAGAAGAAGAATAACATTCAGAAACAGGCAAACTTAGCAAAGAAGGTCATGGGACCTCAAGGCGCGGTGAAAAAGCCGAAAGGCAAATGTTTCAAGTGCAAAGGGTCAGGACATTGGAAGACTGATTGTCCACTTCTCAAACAAGGGAACAAAGAAGGTATATCTCATTTACTAGTAGTTGAAACATGTTTAGCGGTGTTATCTACCGGCACCTAGTGTGTAGATACATGAGCCACTAATCATGTCTGCAATACATTGCAGGGGTTCCAGGAAACCAGATGGCTCAGTGATGGAGAGATATGCTTATTTATGGGTGATGCTACAAAAGTATCGGTCGTTGCATTAGGAGATGTTACTTTATCTTTTGGTAGAAATAAGTCTTTGACATTGAGAGATTGTCTTTATGCACCTTCACTTAGAAGGAATTTAGTTTCTGTTTCTATGTTAGTTAAGGATATATATTCAGTTTATTTTAATGACAATATTGTTATTAGAAAGAATAAACATTTTATCTGTTCTGGTGCATTGGTTGATAATTTTTATGTCATTAATCCTATTTCGCCCACAATGCAACTTATGGAAATGAATAATATGTCATCTAACTTAAATAAGAGAAAAGAACCTTCTTGTATGAACCAAACATATCTTTGGCACTTACGATTGGAGCATATTAATCTAAGAAGGATTCAAAGACTGGTTGAAGATGGACCTTTGAGTTCATTGGAAGTGGAGGCACTACCAGTCTGTGAATCCTGCTTGGAAGGTAAAATGACCAAAAGGCCTTTTACGGCAAAGGGGTATAGGGCTAAAGATGTGTTGGAATTGGTTCATCCTGATTTGTGTGGACCCATGACTATCCAAGCTAGAGGTGGCTTTAAATATTTTGTCACATTTATTGACGATTATTCAAGGTATAGATACATTTATTTGATGCGCCATAAGTCTGAGTGCTTTGAGAAATTCAAAGAGTACAAGGCTGAAACGGAGAAACGTCATAGAAAATGTATCAAGTCATTATGATCAGATCGTGGTGGCAAGTACCTCTTTGGAGAATTTAGGGATTATTTATCAGAGGCTGGGATTGCATCCCAATTGACTGCACCTGGAACACCCCAACAGAATGGTGTAGCCGAAAGAAGGAATAGAACTCTTATGGAGATGGTTAGATCAATGATGAGTTATTCGAATTTGCCAGATTCGTTTTGGGGATATGCCTTAGAGACTGCATCTTATATTTTGAACTTGGTTCCTTCTAAGTCAGTACCTCTTACTCCCACAGAGCTGTGGATTGGGCGTAAGCCTAGTCTGAAACATGTTCGCATTTGGGGTAGTCCAGCACATGTGCTGAATGGAAAAGCAGATAAGTTGGAATCTCGTACAGAAGTATGCTTGTTTATAGGCTATCCAAGAGGAACGAAAGGAGGTTTATTTTATAGTCCTAAGGATCAGAAGGTCATTATTAGCACCAATGCCCGATTCTTAGAGGAAGACTATGTGATGAACCATAAACCTATAAGTAGAGTTGTTTTAGAAGAACTGAGACATGAGACACCAAGTACTTCAGTACCAACAATACAAGAGGATGAACCACAAATAACTGCACAACGTGTCACAAATGTTACACCACAACCGATAGTGCCTCGTCTTAGTGGGAGGGTTGTGATACAACCTGATAGATATATGTTCTTGGGAGAGTCGTCAGACTTCGTCCCTGAGGAACAAGATTATGATCCCTGTACCTACAATGAAGCACTCCAAGATAAAGATGCAGAGTCTTGGCAAAAAGCAATAATATCTGAAATAGAATCTATGGATTCTAATCAGGTCTGGGAGCTTGTAGAACCACCCGTTGGTGTAAAAGCCATTGGATGCAAGTGGGTCTATAAGAGAAAAAGAGGATCAGACGGTAAGGTTGAAACCTTTAAAGCTCGGCTTGTAGGAAAAGGTTTTACTCAAAGAGAGGGTATCGATTATGAGGAAACCTTTTCTCCTGTAGCCATGCTTAAGTCTATTCGGATTCTTTTATCTATTGCAGCTCATCTCGATTATGAGATTTGGCAAATGGATGTCAAGACAGCTTTCCTTAATGGAAGTCTTGAGGAAGACATCTATATGAAGCAACCAAACGGGTTCATTAAAAAGGGCCAGGAGCATCTTGTTTGTAAGCTCAAAAAGTCCATTTATGGACTTAAGCAAGCTTCCAGATCTTGGAACATCTGTTTTAATCAGGTGATAAAATCCTATGGATTTGATCAATGTCAAGATGAATCATGTGTATACAGAAAGTGTGACAGAAACGTGGTGGTGTTCCTAGTACTTTATATGGATGACATCTTGCTCATTGGAAATAATGTGAAGGTATTATCTGATGTAAGGGTATGGTTATCCAAACAGTTTGATATGAAGGACTTGGAAGAAGTAGGTCACATCCTTGGGATCAAAGTTCTACGAGATCGCAAGAAAAGGATGTTGGGCTTATCCCAAGCTTCCTATATCGATATTGTACTAACTCATTTTAGTATGCAAAATTCTATGAAAGGTTTCTTACCTTTTAGACAAGGAATTGCTCTATCAAAGGAGCAGTGTCCGAGGACACCTAAAGAGATAGAGAACATGAAGGCAGTTCCTTATGCTTCAGCAGTAGGAAGCTTAATGTATGCAATATTTTGTACAAGACCAGACATCTACTTTGCCGTAGACATGGTCAGCAGATATCAGTCTAACCCAGGACAAGAGCACTGGACTGCCGTAAAGCATATTTTAAAGTACCTGAAAAGGACTAGAGAGTATATGCTAGTTTACCAGGCAGATAGTTTAGTTCCCTTAGGGTATACAGACTCAGATTTTCAGTCAGATAGGGATTCCAGGAAATCTACCTCAGGTTATGTGTTTACTTTAGGAGGTGGAGCCATTGTGTGGAGGAGTATCAAGCAAAAATGTATTGCTGATTCCACCATGGAAGCCGAGTATGTGGCAGCCTATGAGGCAGCCAAAGAAGCGGTTTAGCTCAGAAACTTTCTGTTGGACTTGGATGTGGTACCTAGTTTGCCTAAGTCTATTACACTTTATTGTGATAATAGTGGTGCAATTGCAAACTCGAAGGAACCACGAGCCCATAAGACAGGCAAACACATTGAGCGCAAGTACCACCTGATACGAGATTTCGTAAAGAAAGGAAAAGTTACTGTGATCAAGATAGCATCAGCCGACAACCTAGCTGATCCCTTTACAAAGAGCTTACCAGCTAAGGCTTTTGACAGTCATGTTGAGGGAATGGGAGTCAGATGTGTAGCAGCATGGCTTTAAGTATAAGTGGGAGATTTGTAACGGTATACTGAAAAACAATGCTTTGAGTATAAGTGGAAGATTGTTAGGGTTATATACTTAAAGCATCACTTTTGTAGGAACCTTATTTCCTTAAATTTTGAATGAGAATCATATGGGTAAATGTTTGCATATTATATTTGTTGCAAGTGTTAATACAAATGTTTGATATTCTATATTATAGATAATATGGTGTGTGGTGTCACATAGAAGATCATATTATCAGTTTCCTATGGAGTATATAAATAGTTTACAACCTAGATGGACTTGGACAATCTATTGGAAAGGTTGTAGTATAATCTGGTATTAGTCTTTCTTGACTATAGGTTTACACTAGTACACTTTGTGTGTATTGAACATGACCACTTGAGGTTGTTCTCTTTGTACTGACTACATAAGAGAATAAACACCTTTGTTATTATGGATGCTTGTACTCTTAATCCGGATATAATAACAGACATGTATATGCAATGTGTATTACTTTGACTCATAAAAGAGTGAGATTCATTATGGATCAACAACCTCTATGAATTGGGTAATAATATTGTATGTTTGATGGACTGTTGAATATAAATGGAATCCATGTCCCGATACATCGGGTTGATGATGTCCTCTTAAAGAGCTCATAAGGATTGTCATGTAAACCCTACAGGTGGATTATATACGACATGGCAAATAAAGTTGAGCGGTACTACTTAAGGATAAAAGATGTCAAATCAATATAGTTGTCAGTAACTTAATTTGATCGACGGACATACGATATCTTAACATTGGGAGCCAAACGAGCATATAATAAAAGGAGCCCACAAACATAATTTAGGATTAGGGAGGTAGTGGAACAATAGCTCATTAGTGGACCGAGCTATTGTTAATGGGCCTGGATTGTGTGTTCGGGCTGAACACGGGATATCCAGATCCGTTAGGAGGCCTAACCCTAATTTCTCCTCATGGTCCCTGCCGTAGCCTATATATATCCTCTATTCTCTGGCTGCCAGATTACTGATTAAAAATCTAAAATTTTCTCTAAATTCGTGATTAACGTAAGGAGAGAAAGAGAGTGCTGCCAAGGAGAAGAAAAGGTTGGGAGATCGTCACCCACACGACGTCCAACTCGAGGAAGAAATACGTGCAGAAGATCTTGGGGTCGTCCGTTCGAGATTGCCAGGAATTACTTGTCTCCTTTCTGCCGCAGGTATAATTCGTGAACCCTGGTTTCCGCCTATGAAGGGTTAGAACACATATTTGATCTGTTTAACTTTCTATCGATCAATACGCACACCAAAGGAAGGGTCCTGGGAATCCCCAGTTCCATCAGAGCGCACGACCGGCTACACAACAGAGATAATTTTTGTACTTTGAACAACCTCTTTACAACTCTTGAGAACCAAAAGACTCTAGATCAAAATAGATATTACCGGCTTTTGGCTAAGAGACGTATATGTGTGATATGAAAACTTTTGATCGGGTGAAAACACTTATTGAATAGAGAAGAGCAGATGAAGAATGAATGAGTGATTTGAAATAAAAAAACTCTCTTCTATTTATAGGTGTTTTCTAGGATCGAACTCGGGTATAGTTCTGGCAGAGTTCTGATGGAAAGATTTCATATATGAACGTTGCATGCATATTTGGAGGCAATAAATATTTGAATTCAAACAGACCGAACTCGGGCCGAACTCGGTTTGAGTTCTGTCTAGGAAAATATATAACATTTGTCAAACTCTATTGCAAAAATGCAATTAAATTTTTTTGTGGATGGAATATGAATAGGTAAGCTTTATAGAAAAGTGGACTAATATTTTACCTAAGCCAGTATTACCTAGTCGATCTTACAATTTATATCCTAGACTCAATAAAGATAAAATACATAATAAATTGTAAAATGACTCGGACTGGATTCCAATGAAAGTAATCTTCAGATTGATGATTTACGTGCTTGCAGTAGTACGCTTGTTGGTATTGATTTCACACATCCTGAAATAATTAGCAGCAGTTCATATATTTTGTGTATTGACTTAAGTTCATGTCGATTATTAAAATCGGATGTGACCATGGAATGGGCCAACAGAAAGGGTCCTTCTGTCATACAGGCGTAAACAGCCTAAAGTGACACAGTGCACTAGTCTTCGGACTACCGCTAGCTGGGATCCGACCCCTGCAGCTAACCCAAAGTAGTAGACATTACTAAATTAAAGAAATATAACTTTTATATCTTGAATTTATTAAATTTACCACATTAATGACATTGGGAATGCAAGTGGCCGAACTCGGACAGAACTCGGACCGAGTTTGGATGGAGCCGGTGCGAATTTCTAGAACACTAGCAGCCGGCCCTAGCCTATATATATATTTTATTTTTACCTCCTTCTTTCACCATCTCACAAACCGAGAGCCTCCTCAAAGTAAAAATTTACTACTTTCTAGCCTTTCTCCTCCCTCCGTCGCGGATCTTCGTAGCTCGGAAACAGTCTTCTCCTTCCTTTCTCAATCTCTTAGAGGTATTCTCTCTTTTTCAATTCAATTCTCATGGCACCCAAACTCCACCACAAGAGGAAGATACCATCTTCCAAGAGTGGTTATGATGTTGGATCCTCCTCCGCTGAGTATGAACCAGTTAGCATTTTTAGTCCCGCTCGTCCTACCGACGACGATGACTATGATTCTGGACTTTTCCCGGCTGCAGACTTTTCTAGTGCCTGGTTTGACAACTTTTGTTATAGAGATATTTGTCCCGATCCTTATGTAAATTTTACTATATTTTCTGAGTATGTCACTACTTTTGAAAATCAATCTCTTCGTGACTTTTTCGTGACCGCCGACAATATATATGATAATGCCGTTCGCATGTATTACTGTAACTTACAAGTTATAGAGAACGATATTTATTCATGCGTTGGAGGTAGAGAAATTGAATTCAACTATACAGATGCCAGTGAATGTTTTCACATGCCTGACGTAGGTGAAGCCCTAGTTGACATCAGTCATGTCCAATTTCCTAAGGGCATGACTCTTAATTCTTTCAAGGTCGCCATGTGTTATCCTCGTCCTGTTCCTAAAAATGGCAGGGTGTACTCACGGTACCTTAATCAAAAAATTTATGAGTTACATCGTTTCGTGTTCTCTGCTTTGCTTTCCAAGACGGGATCTTCAGACGAGGTCATATTTTTTAAGATGTCTGCTATGTATCACCTGTACTTTGGTGTCACTTTCTCTGTCTCTAAGACTTTCATTGCTTGGATTATTAGCTGTAGGAGGATGGGGCGCAACCTCTTATACCCAATGCACTTGGCTAAGATCTTTAGACGTCTTGGAGTTGATCTCTCTTAGTGTCCTTTCTCTTCTACTGCTTCTGAGTTAAGTACATCCAGGACTTATCCCAATCAACCTCCTCCACCTGGTGTTGAACCTGCTGCTCCGGTTCACGCTGATGATCCTCAGGCTCCTGCCCTGCTGTTCCAGCTGCTGCTCCTGGTTTTGACCCAGGTTTCTATCAGCGATTTAATGCGTTCGTTGCCCTCTCAGTGCAACGTCATCAGTGCTTTGATGATTTTGTTGCACTTTCTGCACAACGTCATGAGAGCTATATTGACGCTGAGTTATGCCACATCACTCAGGCTCAGGTGATGCAGAACAGCCTTGCTGATATCCACTGGAGCTTATCTCATGATCCCACTCATCTGATTCAGATGACTCATCACCCCGGGTTTACTAGACCGAGGTTCGATGATGAGACTACTTTCACTCACTTCGATCCTACCACGGCCTACTTTCCACCGGATGCTCCCGGAGGTGAGGACACACCGCTGTGATGTGGGACTTCAGTTGGTTTTCATGGATGATGATGCTAGATGATGATCATAGTTTTTTTTGCTGATGTACTGATCTAAATAGATAAGTTAGAAGTTTAGACTTGTTTTGAAAGTCAGTTACTGCTAAGTTATGACTGATTATGATTATATTAGTTGCACTTTAGTTGATCTTATTATATCAGATTTTAGTTGTGTTACTGCTTCTCTTAGTTTATTTTTTTCATGAGATTTGTTATCTGTACAATTACTCTGTCTTTGTCTTTGTTCAATACTTAACATTGTTGCATTTTAAACATGATCAAGGGAGAGAAAGAGACACTACCAAAACAAAAAAAATTCAAAAGCTTCACATAACAAATCAGGTATTTTATTTTATTTTATATATTTTTTTGGTATAGACTCAAGTTTGTCATTTATCAAAATGGGGGAGATTATTAGCCCATTCCTATATGGTCACACCAGATTTTGATAAATCAACAATGACTTAAGTCAATACACAAAATATACAAAGTGCTGCTAACATTTTAGGTAAGTGAAATCAATATCAAGAGTGTACTACAACATCTGGAAGCATGTCAATCATCATTTCGAAGCGTTCATGTATTGGAATCTTTCTGAGTTATTTTACAATTTATTATGTATTTTTATCTTTATTGAGTCTAGGATACAAATTGTAAAATCGACTAGATATTACTGGCTAAGGTTATCCACAGTCCACTTATCTAAAAAGCCTACCTATCCACCAAAATTCCTTATACCAACAATAATACATATCCTATGCAAACAAAATTAGACAAAACATTCTTCTAAGTATTGGATGAACTTAGACAGAACTCTGGCCGAGTTCGGCCCGACTACGAACCGAGTTCGGACCGAGTTCGATCAGTTCAAATTCAAATGTTTGTTGCCTCCAAATCTGCATACAACGTTCATTTACGAAATCTTTGCATCCGAACTCTGTCCGAGTTCAGTCCTAGAAAACACCTATAAATAGAAGAGAATTTCTCATTTCAAATCACTCATCAATTCATCTTCTCTTCTCTCTATCTAATCCGAGAGTGTTTTCATTGATCTAAAGTTTTCACACTTCACCTATACATCTCTTAGCCAAAGCCAGTAACACTATTTGATTTAGAGTCTTTGGTTGTCAGAGTTGTAAAGAGGTTGTTCAAGCTCAGAACACATTTCTGTTTTCGGAGCCGGTCTTGCGCTCGTCGCCAAGCACGGTGTTGTGAAGTCGGTCGTGCACTTGTCACCAAGCACGGTGTTGTAAAGAGACTGCAAGCTCTCAATTAGCCTGTGAATAGTGGATTAACAGCAGGCAAGAGTACCTGCGACTAGATTAGTCCTCCAAGAGGGAAACCAGTATATATCGCGTTGTCCACTGAGTTTGATTCTCTGATCTTTTGCCACAATTATTTATTGTCTCTTTATTCACTGCCATAATTATCTTTTTTTAATTGGTGATTATTTTTTGCTGCACTCGCACTCACTTTATTCACCCTCCCTCTAGAGGTGCTCAACCATCCTACAGCCGTGACTTTTCTGAGCCAAAAACTTGTGTTTTATCTTTATTTCAGAATTATATTAGATTAAATAGGATTTTATGTGATTTATTTCAGAATTAAATAGAATTAGTTATGATAAACCATTAGCCACTGTCTAGGATGAGAGTGGGATTTATATATCTAACTTATGATCATTTATGTGATAGGGTAGATCGGGTTACGACATCTTGAATCGCGACTTCATCCTTTTCCGGAGCAAGGCAAGTTTCACAATGGCATTATATTACCTTTATTTTGTACTTCATGTATCATTATACTGTCTTTTCACTGCTATATCTTTATATTTTATGTTGTCACTGTTCTTGATTGATCATGATTACTGCTTGTACACGAGAGTTAGAGTCACTAGAGTATATGTACATCATGCCTTACTTCTAGTTTATCGTGATCATCGTTTATCGTCTTGTTAATGTTTATCGTGTTGTACATATACTTGTGAGATATTCGGGTGAGAGAATACGACTAGTAGACATATGGTACCCCAGTGTCGCCCAGAGTTTATTCGGTCAGGGAACCGTCTGACAGTGTTTGTTCAGTCAATACACATCACGTGTTGACTGTCTGATTCCTAACCCAACTATGTTGAACATTGGTATTCTAAAGCACACAGTATACGTGATCTTGTTGCTATATTGTTCATTCGTTTCTTTTCCATCGAGTCGACTGTCATGTTGTTCTTATGTTATAACTTTACTTTTTCTTATCATGCATCTAGTTCGTTTTCCTTATTATTGTTTCCTTCACGCACGTATATTATATTGTGTCGTGTGGTGTTATGGTAAACTTGTTCCAATCCTGACTGGATATATTTTTTAGTTGACAGATTCTTGATGACTTGCTCTCTTGCTTTGGGTTCCTTCGGGTGGAGTTAGAGATATCTTGAAGGCCAAAACCTAAAGACTAGTTAGATAGTTTTAGATTTTTTGTATTAGATTTTGTGAGACATTATTTTTGTTTAAATATAAATCTTGTAAATTCTGTAATTGATTTAGAAATATGAATAAGCAATAAAATGATTATTTTATCAGCACTTGTTATTGTGTGCTAGACAACGTTCTACCGCCGCCACTGCGGCATAGGCTGAGCTTGCACACGCATTCGCATCCTGAAAAGCGAGTGCGGATCGTAACACTTCTCGCCCCTGACTGGTATAGGGATCCAACCATGGTACGTTACAACACAGATTCTCTGAGAAGGTCGCAAGCCTTCTTAGAAATCAGTGTCTATACAAGTACAAGAACAACAACAAAGCTTGCACAAGGTACGCCAAGATATACAAGGAATAACATCTTATGACAGGATCCAAAAATACCAATTTGTGTAACCACGTATCAAGAAATCAAGGATATCTAAACTAGATGTAAGAAACATAGAGGATATCATAAAAGGGAAATTATCAAAAAATATACTCGCCTGAAATCTGGAGTAAAGTATCAACAGTATCTGAAATAGTGCATCGAAGATCTAAATATGGAATATCAATATCAATTGGTGTTTTGGAATCATAAACATGTTATACTAGCTCGATACTAGGTCTATAAGTCATTTCTAAGTCAAACTAGTTCGACTAGGTCAATACCTTGCTAAACTAGGTCAAACTAGGTCATTTTAGGTTTCTAGGTCCATACCTTACCATACCAAGGTATTCTAGTTAATATTAGGCCACATAGCTAATACCCTATGTATCTACCCTATAGTGTGCATATGGACTAAATGATGCAATACCTTATCTATTTACTCAATTACCTATATACATTACCCTATTGCCTATATGCCTTACTCTTACCTATTACCTAGACATTACCTATTACCCCTTCCACATACATACATGCATATACCTCA
>JANAVB010036619.1:4337435-4354935 GCA_029216955.1 Iris pallida
AAGTACAAACGCCAAGAGCAGTTCCAATGAATTGACAAATACTATAAGAAATAGTTATAATGGAATACAAGATAGAATATCAAGACTAGAAGTAAAACAGTACAAGTGAACTAAATATCATGCTATGGTGTGAAATACTGGAATGTAAAGCAGTACAGGAAAATCTGATGTATAATGTAAATATAAACAGTACATTGAGATATTAGAGCGTTATGTGATCAGCTTGGGTCCAGATCAGACTGTTCCATTTGACCGGCTATTCACGAGAACAAGCACAGGTAAACCAGGAGATCAGGCCAGCCAAAATGGAAAGCTATTATTCTAGTAGCATCAGGTCAGGCTACACCCTACGTGTGGCGAGGGTGAAGCTATGCACAAGTAGTTAAAGGAGGGATATTGATCATATAACATCTAATAGCTCCGCAATCCCCCGAATAGTATAATGGATCCAACCATGACACGTCATGACACGGGATTCAAAAGCAAGGGGCCATGTCCACTCCCAAATTGATGTCTATGCAAGTACAAGAAACAAGATCGAACAATATTCTAATATACCAGGTAAATCGGGAATAACATCTCATGATGGGATCCAACGTATACTAGTCCGTGTATCCTCGTGTTGGGAATCAAGTAAAATACTAAAATTGTACATATATAGAAAATATCAAAACAATAAAAACTATTAGAGAATGTACTCGCCTGCGGTTCTGAGCTGTCAATATGAATCGAGGCTCAAAGTGCAGTCACAGAACTATAGATGAGATATACCTATGTTAAATAGGTTTTAGCAGTATTAAACATGGTTTTCTAGTGTGTGATATGCAATCTAGGTCAAACTAGGTCAAGTGTTGACTCACAGTTGACCTTTGGTCAACTGGTCAACTCTAGTCAACTCCTAGTCCAATCTAGGTCAGATGTTGACTAAAAGTTGACTTCTAGTCATAGTAGTCAACCTTAGTCAACTATGGTCAAATCTAGGTCTAGCATCCTATATCTAGTCATCCTAACTATGATACCCTAATCTAGATATCCATGTACCCCACATTACCCTCATATGTATATTTACAATTATATTAATATACCCATTTATTTAGGCTATAGGTAACCCTCTATCATAGGTTAAGAAATAACCTCTACACATAGCTAATAGGTAAACCGTCTATTACCTTAGGCTAATAGTCAACCCGATACCTAGATCACTTTGGAGGCAAACCCCCAAATCCTAGCTAGGTCACCCTACTCTAATTAGATTGGTAAGATCCTAAACTAGATTTGATATCCTACACTTAGTTAGATAGGTAAATTCCTACTAACTAGATAGGCATATTATATCCTATACTAGCTTAGGATAGGTAGATACTTAATATATATATATATATATATATATATATATATATATATATATATATATATATATATATATATATATTTTTTTTTTTTTAATATATATATATATATATATATATATATATATATATATATATATATATATATATATATATATATGTCTAAATCACATTCATAGAGGATGCAGAGGGCTCCTCCGGATGGAGCCCCCTGGCTCGCCGCAGCCTCTCCCTCCCCCTCCCCTCTCCTCGTGTTCGGCTGGCTCGCTTGGCCCGGCGGCATCCTCGGATCGGCTCCGTCGCCTAGCCCCTTTCCCCTCCTAGGTGGCCCTCTCCCCTCCTGTCGCCCCTGCTCCCCCTGTTGGCCGGGGTTCGCCTGGCCGCCTCCCCCCGCTTGGACGCCTCACCTCCCGTGGGGGTTCTCCTCCCCCCTTTCCGACGTCGGCTCGTCGTCCATCTTCCTTCCCCCTTCTCTACTTCCCCGCCCTCGGCGCCGTCGTTGTCCCCGGCGTCTCTGCAGCCTCCGATCTCGGCACAGGCTGCCCGGCCCCCCTGGTCGGCAGTTCCCGCCTGGAGGCGCTTCCAACCCTTCCCTCCTCGGTCCTCCGCCGGGGTCGTCCCCGGCCCTGCTCGGCTGGCGTTCCTCCCCATGCGTCCCTCCCTCTGCGGTGGCCCATCGACCCCTCGGCTTCGTCCTCCTCTTGCCCCCACGCTTCCGACGGTCTTGGAGTGGGCCCCTCTCTCGCTTTCCAGGCTTGGAGTGGCCCCCCTCCCTCTCTTTCTCAATATAACTTAAATAATTATTCAAACAATATAATGATGCAAATTGACAAAAATATCCATATTTTTGAAATGTGGTAGTTACAACCCTTCTCTTCTTAGAAAGATTTTGTCCTCGAAATTTAAGTTGGTCGTGCTCTTCTTAAGGTCATGCCCTCAACAATCATGGTCTAAGAAAACTTATCTAAATCATACAATTTTATTGAAAGAAATAACGTACATGGTCATGACATGCAATATCAATTTGAGGTCTCATCTAACCATACTAACCACACGATAGCACAAGACAAATCATAAGGTACCAAGAATACACAAACAATGGTGGGGGTGTATCGTCAACTCATCTCAAAAGACATACTATTATCTAGGTCAAATACTCACCTCCAACTAGGTCTAGTGGCTGGAACTCCCTCCTGGAAGCGGGGCCTCGACTAGGATAGGTGCCGTAGGACAGTCTCGTATCATGTGTGCAGCTAACCCATAAAATATGTACAACTTTCTCCTCCTTCTACAGTCGGACCACACTTGCCCAGGCTTCCTACAGTAAGCACAGGTAGGCACTCGCTCAATTGGCCTCTGTTGGACAGAAATCTGAACTGGAAAGGATGGCACAGGCTGAAGGTCTGGGTGCTCCTGAGGCTCTGTGTGGATATTGCTCCTCGTCCTCTTGGGACTAGGCTCTCTTCGAGAATGCACTAGGTCCTACAGCTGTTGGACCCTCTGGCCCTGCTCCTTCAGGATCTCGATCTGAACTCTATGTGTCTCTAACACATCCCGGAGAAGTCCAAATATCTGAGTTCCATCAGAGAATAAATCTCTTGAGAATATGGTATGGGGTACCACTTATAATACTACCGGTATACTATGGTTTCAGGCCATGGGCATACTCAACTTAATGGCACCATGCACTAACTCCTCTATATGATACTTGGAGGGTACTCCCATACTAGGTTACTCATGTCTCTCCTCCCACTAGTCACTAAAATGTTAGTGCCTAACCCTCTATAAGACCTGAATACTCTGGCTCTTGCTACTAGTGTATTCCTCCTAGTCTGGTACCTGGTGCAAATCATACCCTGACACTCATTACTTACGCTAGGGTTCTCATTTATAAATGGTTACTAAAACACACACAATTACTTCCTAACCATACTCTAAACAGTTAATACTAATACTTAAGGACGCAGACCAATTATAATCCACCAAACCATCACTCTATGGAAGAACTATAATTGAAATAAAGCTCTACAAGAACTGGACTAAAAAGAACTGAAAGCATCCCTACTCCTAAGTTAATTGATGATGGAATATAATTCTATAATAACAGAAGTGAATGATAGAGATGATATGTTAAGAACCTCCTCAAGATATAATCTGATAATCATACGCGTCTGTCCAAAATCATGATACTCGGAATCCTTGCCATGCCAGTAAGCAAGGCTGCAATAAACAGTAGATTCCATAACTGGGTTATGCACCTCTATAATCATGTCGTCTAGAATTCTCGTTATACCGACTAGTCTAGTTGCGAGTAATTGTAAATCTCATAACCAATATATATATATCCGAAGTCAGGTCTCCACGTTTTTGCTACATCGGTTGATATGGTTGCGATAAACTCCAGGCTCCATAACCAAGTAGATATTTTACCTTCGTTGTTGTCCTCGTCATCATATGTTATCAGAAGATACCGTAATCAAATCCATAAAATTCGTCTCGATATGAAAATCAAAGTCAACAACGAACCATCAAAATCTAATTCAATAACAAGAAACAAGGGTGAACAGAAACAAGAGGAAAGAATTTTGAATTGACGTTCAAACAAGATTCTCAAGGGTCGTCCCAGAAATCTCTCAAGAAGTCTTAATTGTGATTGAGTAACTCCTATAATAACTTAGAACCTATATCCTAATAGCAAACTCGTAGCAGCGCTCTAAGTCGAGCACCACTACGACATCACACTAGTTGCGACCTCGACCTGCATGGGCCACCACAAAAATATGTCACAACCTGTACCCTATTTAGGGGTACGAGCATGTGGGTACGTCCAGCCTACACCACCGAGTCGGTAATAAAATGTTGTACAGGTCATCTAGAATATATAACATCTAACACACAAATAATATAACATGTCTTCTCTGCATGGAGGAATATAATCACAACTCAATCACAAAGTAACTAAGATGGATATCAGCACGAAAATTTAATAGATAGAAGGATCTCAAATTTTAATACAAACTATTATTGAAAAGAGCTAAGTGTTATCAACACCAAACAGAGTACAAATCAAATACATATCAAGAAACTAAAAGACATAACCTAACTGCCTAGCAGTCTACTCCAAGCACTACTGGTGTCTCCTCTAGGCTAGCTGGACCCTCCAAGTTCTTTGTAAAATTTTGTCAACGTATCCAGTCAAGATTAAAGTGAAGTACAAATGCCAACAGTAGTTCCAATGAATTGACAAATACTATAAGAAACAGTTATAATGGAATACAAGAAAGAATATCAAGACTAGAAGTAAAACAGTACAAGTGAACCGAATATCATATCATGGTGTGAAATACTGGAATGTAAAGTAGTACAGGAAAAATCTGATGTGTAATATAAATATAAATAGTGCCTTGAGATATTAGAGCGTTATGTTATCGGCTTGGGTCCAGATTAGACTATTCCATTTGATCGACTATGCACAAGAACAAGCATAGGTAAACCTGGCGATCAGGCCAGCCAAAATGGAAAGCTATTATTCCAGTAGTACCAGGTCAGGCTACACCCTACGTGTGGCGAGGGTGAAGCTATGCACAAGTAGTTATACGAGGGGTATTGATCACATAACCTCTAATAACTCTCCAATCTCCCGAACTGTATAATGGATCCAACCATGACATGTCATAACACGGAATTCAAAAGCAGGGGGCCAAGTCCACTCCCAAATCGATGTCTATATAAGTACAAGAAACAAGAGCGAACAATGTACCAATATACTAGGTAAATCGGGAATAACATCTCTTGACGGGATCCAACGTATACTAGTTCGTGTATCCTCGTGTCAAAAATCAAGTAAAACACTACAACTGAACAGATATAGGAAATATCAAAGCAATAAAAACTATCAGATAATGTACTCGCCTGCGATCCTGATTTGTCAATATGAATCGAGGCTCAAAGTGGAGTCACAGACCTATAGATGAGATACTATGTTAAATAGGTTTAACAGTGTTAGACATGGTTTTCTAGTGTGTGATATGCAACCTAGGTCAAACTAGGTCAAGTGTTGACTCACTGTTGGCTTTTGATCAACACAGGTCAACTCCTAGTCCAATCTAGGTCATATGTTGACTTCAACCTTGGTCAACCATGGTCAAGTCTAGGTCTAGCATCCTATATCTAGTCATCCTAACTATGATACCCTAATCTAGATATCTATGTACCCCTCATTACCCTCATATGTATATTTATAATTATATTAATATACCCATCTATTTAGGCTATAGGTAACCCTCTATCTTAGGTTAAAAACTAACCTCTACACTTAGCTAATAGGTAAACCTTATATTACCTTAGGCTAATAGCCAACCCTATATCTAGATTACTTAGAGGCAAACCCCAAAATCCTAGCTAGGTCACCCTACTCTAATTTGATTGATAAGACCTAGATAGGTATATTACATCCTATACTAGCTTAGGATAGGTAGATACTTTATACATACATATATATATATATATATATATATATATATATATATATATATATATATATATAAATATATATATATCCCTCTCAATACCACTCAAAGAATCAAAGAACCTAAATGTGAAACATGGTCTTCGCATAAATAGGCTCTCAAAGGCCTAAGGCCAACACTGCCCAAGGGGAAGTATCCCCTGGTTGCTGTTGCGAAGGCTGCACAACAAAGTGCTGCTTCTCATGCTGCTGCTGTAATTGCTGTAATGAGCAATGCAATGCAATGCTCTACAGCTAACTGCTGTATGCAAGCAAGGTTGCTGCAAATGCAAAGCCACATTCTCAAACCAAAATCTGAACCAATAACACTCTATCCTACTGATATCTCACTCCAACCAAGATACTAACTAATATCCAAAATATACTCTAACATATCACATAATCTCTAATAAAAATCCTATCATGAACTAATCAAACAACTAACTAATATCCTAACTGACATTATCCTAGGTATTCCTTAACCTCTGATACTATATCTAACTCCTCTAACATGAACTAACACCCATGATACTAACTAAACTCTAATCTAGCTATACTCTTAAACCCAGAATCCATATCCTAACCACTAACTTACCAATTAGGATACTCACAACTGATACCCAAATATATGAACTGTATCATAGGGATACACTTCACTGATACATTGAGTCATACACTTTGTTCTTAGGCCTTTGGCCAAATAACCAACCTGCTCCAACTGAACTCAGTCAGTCCCCAAATCTGATACTTATGCACTCAAAACCAGACCCCTCTCATGCTCACATACCTATGGTCAAATGGCCAATCTAACATTCAACAACTAATATCCTATCTAATAGATACTCACACCAAAATCTCCAATATCCTGATACAAACTGATACCATCCTCCAAATCCTAAGTTACAACCTTAGGCCAAAACCAATGGCCACAGACCTCTGGTACCCTAACTGAACCCAGTGGCCAACAGCCACTATACAGAGCCAACATCTCACGCTACTGCACCTCTGCAATACCATGGCCTAAGGCCACTGCCTACTACTGTAGATGTTATTTCTGCAATGCTTCTACTTCTAGGGCCAAATCGAATCCTCTTTGTTCAGATACTCAAATGGAAACCCACATCATTGCCTAAAGGCCCTTGCTACTGTTGGCCCATTCCATGGTCACACCCGATTTTGATAATCAACATACACTTAAGTCAATACACAAAATATAGAAAATGCTGCTAATCATTTCAGGATACATGAAATCAAATTCAACGGACGATGTACTGCATCAAACAAAGCGTCAACATCATCAAATCTTCAGAAGACTCATTTCTCACTTTATTCTGTATTTTATATTTTATTGAGTCTAGGATTTATTTTGTAAAATCAGTTTTGGTAATACTGGCTTAGGGTTAAAACTGTCCACATTCCAAAAGCCTACCTATTTACCATTCGTATTTTATTTACAAAACATTTCAAAAACATAGTTTGAAATTAGCCTTTACAAATGATTTTACAAATAACCAAAAACATATTTTGAAAACTGTTTTTACAAATGATTTTCAAATATCTCCTGACAGAACTCGTAACCGAGTTCGGCCCGAGTTCGGTCCGAACTCTGACCGAGTTCGGCCAAAAATGTTTCAAACTTCTGTTGCCTCCAAATCAGCGAGCAACGTCTCTTTGCGAGATATTTGCATCCGAACTCTGCCCGAGTTCGGTTCGAGAAAACACCTATAAATAGAGAAGAACTTTTCATTTCAAATCATCAATTCATTCTTTATTCTCTTTTCTCTACTACTCAAGTGTTTTCAAACGATCTAAGATTTTCAAATCATACCTATACATCTTTTAGCCAAAAGCCAGTACTATCAGAGTTGATTTAGAATCTTTTGGTGTTTCAAGAGTTGTAAAGAGGTCGTTCCAAGTTCAACAACTTTTTCTGTTGTGGAGCTGGTCGTACGCTCGTCACCAAGCATGGTGTGTGTTGTGGAGCTGGTCGTGCGCTCGTCACCAAGCACGGTGTTGTAAGAGACTGCAAGCTCTCAGTTAAAGCTTGTGCCATAGTGGATTAACATCGAACAAGTGTACTCGAGACTGGATTAGTCCTCTCAGAGGGATACCAGTATATATCGCTGTCTTACTGAGTTTGAATTCTCTATCTTTATTTACTGTCTCTTATATCTCTGCCATAGTTTAATTTTAATTGGTGATTATTTTCCGCTGCACACACACTCTATTCACCCCCTTCTAGAGGTGCTCAACGGTCCTACAATTGGTATCAGAGCAGGTTATATTCTTATATAATATACCTTAGAGAGTATATATATATGGCAGCTGTGAAATCTATATTCAACGGTGAAGGACAATCCACAAATAGACCTCCCCTATTTGATGAAACAAATTATATCTACTGGAAAACACGAATGACTTTCTTTCTATAGTCTCTCGACTTTGATCTTTGGTCAATAGTCATTGATGGTTATAATAAACCAGCAGCAACAGTGGTTGAAGGCCAACTGGTGGAAAAGACCCATGATAAGTACACTGAAGCTGAAAAGGCTAAAGCTAGCCTAGATGCTCGTGCCATCAATGCACTATTCTATGAAATTGACAAAACCGAGTTCAACAGAGTTTCAACCTGTAAGACGTCTCACGAAATTTGGAAACTCCTTGAGGTAACCCATGAAGGGACTTCCCAAGTGAAGGAATCCAAAATTAGTAGACTGACACAGGAGTATGAATCTTTTAAGATGAAACCCGGTGAGTCAATTACACAGATGTTTACTCGTTACCTTGATATAACTAATCCTTTACAATCTTTTGGCAAGGATTACAGCAATCACGAGAAGATCAGAAAAGTGCTGCGGGCTCTAACAAAGAACTGGAATCCAAAAGCCACAGCAATCATTGAAGAAAACGATCTCACCACTATGACTCTGGAAACGCTGATGGGCAAACTCATGACCCATGAACTCGACTTGCAAGATTTTGAAGAAGCAACACCAAAGGAGAAATCTATTGCCTTCAAAGCTCAAGCAAGAAAATCAACATACAACGATTCCGATGAAGAATCGTCAAGTGGTGATGAATGAGCCCTACTTGTGAAGAACTTCAAGAGATATCTAAAGTTCACAAGAAGAAAGAAGAAAGATGTCCAAGAAAGCAACGAAGATGAAACTATATGCTTTGGATGCAAGAAGTCAGGGCATATGAAGAAGGACTGTCCAACCACCAAGAAAAGTAGTCCATACGATAGATCAAGATCAAGCAGAAAAGTAACATCTGGTCGAAAGTATGCCAACACAAGCATCTGGCACGAAAGCGATGCCAGTGATACAGAAGAAGAAGACAGACCCTGCGGCAATGCAAATGTTTGTCTCATGGCATTTGATAAGGTATCATCTAACCCTTTGTTTGATGATTTCACTTTCGATGAATTAGAGAATGCCTTTAGTAAACTACTTGAAGATCACAAAACTGTACTCGACAAGTATAAGCAATCTCGAAAAGAGATTAAGGCACACACAACCGAGATAGCTAGACTGTCTAATCTGATTGAAGATATTAAAGAGACATCTACTACCGGTAACACGGAAGAGATAGCCAAACTCAAGGCAGACTATCATGAGGCTATCCTCAATATTGAAAAGAAAGAAAGGGACTATGTCAAAGTACAAAAGCTTTATGACATAGAGAAGAAGATGCACTTAGTAACTGAACAAAGACTCCTAGATATGACTGCTAGATACGAAGAGTCTATTACGATTTCTAAAAAGTTAGAAATCAAGTTAGGCAAACATGCAATACCTGTGACACAGCCTAAGATTAGTCCTAATGCTAAGCATACACCTAAAAGGACTAAACACAAGAAAGCACAGAAGAAACACGAACATCATCATGCTTTCACTTATAGGTTCTCCAAACAAAGCAAGCTTGCAAACACAGTTTCTACCACTAAACTGACTTGCACATATTGTGGTACGCATGGACACATATCACAATATTGTCTTGCAAGAAAGCTTGTTGACAACCATACTTTAGTCTGGAGACCTAAAACTAATCTGAGTGGACCATACAGAAAATGGGTACCAAAGGATTTATCTACTTGTCTTGTAGGTGGACCCTCAACCCTCTTATGCTAGAAGCAAATTGATCCTCGATAGCGGATGTTCGCGACACATGACTGGTGATGCATCTTTATTCGCTACGGTATCAATGAAGAAAGAAGGATACGTCTTCTTCGGAAATAACTTGAGAGGTAATATAATAGGTAATGGTACTGTAGGTATTTCTCCTTATCTAATAATAAAGGATTTTGTCTAGTAACTGAATTGAAACATAACCTATTTAGCATAAGTCATTTGGCAGATAATGGTTATGGTATCAATTTTGTGAAAAATAAATGTACCATATATGATATGTCATCTGGTGATCCCGTATATAAAGGGATTAGAGAAGACAACATTTATGTTTTCTTTTTGGAGAATACTAATAATGCAAGAAGGTGCCTAGTAGCCAATCAAGATGAAAGCTGGCTATGGCACATGAGACTAGGACATGCAAACATGGATACTATCTCACGTCTAAATACAAAGAAGTTGGTAAGAGGACTCCCTGAAATTCCAGTCAAGAGAGATATGGTATGTGCTGACTGCGAAAAGAACAAAGCACATAGGTCTACTTTTAAATCCATCAACGCTGTAAGCACTTCGAGACCTTTGCAATTAATTCATATGGATTTATTTGGTCCTAGTAGAGTCGCTAGTCTTGGCGGTAAGCTCTACACTTTTGTTATTGTTGATGATTTCTCTCGATTTACTTGGGTTTATTTCTTATCAAACAAAAGTGATACGATTTTTGAATTTCAGATATTTTACAAAAAGGTACAAAACGAAAAAGGCTTCATGATTACTCGTATCCGAAGTGATCATGGTGGCGAATTCAAAAATTCTGATTTCAAAAAGTTTTGTGATGATAGTGGATATTACCACGAATTTTCTTGTCCTGGAACTCCCCAACAGAATGGTGTTGTGGAGCGGAAGAATCGTACTCTAAGCGAAATGGCTAGAGTCATGCTGAATCAGTATAATCTTCCTAAATATTTTTGGGCAGAAGCTGTTAGTACAGCCTGTCATATTTTAAATAGGGTGTTAATTCGACCAATCTCGAAGAAAACACCATATGAGCTTTGGTTTGGAAGAATTCCAAACATTTCTTATTTCAAAGTTTTTGGTTGTCGCTGTTTTATCCTGAACACCAAGGATAACTTAGAAAAGTTCGACTCCAAAGCAGATGACGGGATATTTCTCGGATATACTGCTAAGAGTAAGGGATATAGAGTTTTCAATAAAAGATCTATGATTGTTGAAGAGACTATTAATGTTACCTTTGATGAGTTAAATAGTCACAGATCTAGTGACAGCGATGATGAAGATACACATACAAAGACTAAGAAGAGTTCTGAGAAAGATCTGACCCAAGAGGCAAGGACTGATAAAAGTTCCGAAGATGCAGGAACTGAGAAGAGCCTTGTGAAAGATATGGCCCAAAGATTTGAATCATTGAGATTCAAGCCAGATCATCCAGAAACTCTCATTATAGGTGATGTATCCAAAGGTGTAAGTACACGTTCATCTCTTAAAGATTCTGAATTAGCAGCAAATATAGCATTTATTTCAAAAATAGAACCTAAGAATGTAGATGATGCTTTTACTGATGAGTTTTGGATTTCTGCCATGCAAGAGGAACTTAATCAATTTGAGAGAAACCAAGTTTGGGAACTTGTTCCTAAACCAATTGGTCAATCTATAATTGGTACCAAATAGGTGTTCCGAAATAAACTCAGTGAAGATGGACAAGTTCTACGCAACAAAGCACGTCTAGTGGCACAAGGTTATAATCAAGAAGAAGGAATTGATTATGATGAGACCTATGCTCCTGTTGCTAGACTAGAAGCCATCCGCATATTTTGTGCATTTGCATATTTTAATGATTTTAAATTTTTTCAAATGGACGTGAAAAGCGTATTTTTAAATAGATTTTTGAAAGAAGAGGTTTTTGTGAAACAATCCCCCTGGTTTTGAGGATTTTTAAAAACCTGATCATGTCTTCAAGCTTAAAAAAGCACGTTATGGACTCAAACAAGCACCTCGTGCTTGGTATGAACGCCTAAGCGCCTTCTTACTTGATAATGGATTTTTGAAAGAAAAGATTGATACTACTTTATTTATTAAATCCATGAATGATGATATTCTTCTAGTGTAAATTTATGTAGATGATATTATATTTGGTTCTACTAATGAAAAACTCTGTCAAGATTTTGCCAAGTGTATGCAGAGTGAATTTGAGATGAGTATGATGGGAGAGCTAAACTTCTTCCTAGGACTACAAATCAAACAGCACTCGAACGGAACATTCATCAACCAAACTAAATACACGAAGGACATACTGAAAAAGTACGACTTCGAGAATGTAAAGCCAATCGGGAAGCCTATGGCTACATCTACAAAGCTTGATGCTGATGAAAGTGGCAAACCTGTCAATCAGCGTAAGTATCGAGGTATGATTGGTAGTTTATTATACTTAACTGCTAGTTGCCCTAATATTATATTTAGCGTTTGCATTTGTGCACGTTATCAGGCAAACCCTAAGGAATCACATCTTAGTGTCGTTAAGCGTATCTTTCGATACCTTAAAGGAACTTCTACAGTTGGCTTATGGTATCCCAAAACCAAATCCTTTGACCTTATAGGTTACTCGGATGCAGATTTTGCTGGATGCAAAGTGGTCCGTAAAAGTACAAGTGGCACATGTCATTTCTTAGGAAAGGCCTTAGTCTCTTAGTTTAGCAAGAAATAAAATGCAGTAGCATTATCAACAACTGAGACTGAGTATATCGTAGAGGACGTTGTTGTGCTCAGATTTTGTGGATGAAGCAAACCTTAGAGGACTACAATCTGCACTACACTAATGTTTCTATTTATTGTGACAACACTAGTGCTATAAATCTGACTAAGAACCCTATTTGTCATTCACGCACAAAGCACATAGAAATAAGACATCATTTTCTTCGTGATCATCAACAACACGGGGATATCTGCCTAGAATTTATTGACACTGATCATCAACTAGCAGATATATTCACTAAACCATTGGCTGAAGACCGTTTTAACATCTTGAGGCGTGAGCTCGGAATTCTTGAATTCTCAGACTCATAATGTATATAGTAATTAAAATTGAATTTATGACATGATACTTTATTATTTATTTAACGAAAATTGTTTTTGGGTACAAACTTAAAAAGGGTATGTCTGTCACCACGGCTACGGTCGAAGCGAAGCGGTATTTAAGATTTCCCCGGTGAACCTCCGTTAGCTGGGATAACCCCTACAGTTAACCCAAAAATAACAGTCGTTATTTAATATTACAGTCAAAGTTATTAAATTCTAATTTTAAACCTACCAGAATGCATTGACTGTCTCGGGAATGCAAGTGGCCGAACTCGGCCCGAACTCTGACCGAGTTCGGACCGAATTCGGACCGAGTTCGGACCGAATTCGGACCGAGTTCGGACCGAATTCGGACCGAGTTCGGTCGGTGCTGTTATGGTTCCAGAAACGAACAGCCGGCCCTAGTGCCTATAAAACCCATCTTCTCTTCCACTTTCTCCACATAACAACTCGTGGAAATTACTCCTCTCTTCCTAGAAGCTTCTCCTCCTTCATCCTAGCAAGGTTTCGAAGAGATCTAGTAGGCGATCATCTTGTTCCTCCTTCCTTTTTCTTCAAAAAGGTACTTTCTTTTTTTCTCATGGCCCCCAAGCGTCAAAGAGGAACCACTTCCAAAGGTGCCTCCTCTTCTTCTGAATACACCCCTACTAGTCTATTCAGTCCAGCACGACCTAGAGATCCCGATGAATATGACTCTACTTTGTTCCCGGACAAAGATTTTTCGGATCTCTGGTTCGACTCTTTTTCTGGTCGTCGTATTTGTAATGGAGGTTTTGTAAATTTTACTACTTTCTTTGAGTACGCTCCAACTTTTGACCAGTTTGGGTACCGAGATTTCTTCGAGGTACAAGAAAATATTTATGATAATGCCGTCCGTATGTTTTACTGCAACCTGCAAGTAAAACCAAACGAAAATTTTTATTCTTGCGTTGCTGGGCAAGAATTGGAATTTAGCGCCACCGACATCAGCGAATTCTTCCATATTCCTGATCTTGGTGATGCCTTAGTTGACATCTATCATATTCTATTCCCTGCTGATGTCACTCTTGCTTCCTTCAGAGAACTAATCTGTCATCCTAACCCTGTTCTTCGTAGAATTTTTGCCAAAAATTTGAACCAAACCTTCTATGAACTTTATCGTATGGTTTTCTTTGTACTTCCTCCAAAGAAAGGTTCTACTGATGAAGTAACCTTTATGGAACTATCTGCTTTATATCATATTCACTTTTGCATCCCATTCTCCATTCCCAAAACTGTGATGTCCTGGATGCTTAACTGCAGAAATACAGGTAGGAATCTAGTATATCCAATGCACCTAGCTTCTATCTTTCGATGTTTCGAGATTGATCTTGAGACATGTGCCATCTCCTCCACTCCTGTCGAGCTGACTAGATCTCGTCGATTTCCTGCTCCACCTCTGCCTCCTGGAGCTCATCCTGCTCCAGCTGCTGATGCTGAGGTCCCTCCTGCTGATGCTCCTCCTGCTCTAGTCCCTGTCCCAGGATTTGATCAGACGTTCATTCAGCGCTTTGATGACTTTGTTGCTGTCTCTACGCAACGTCATCTGGATTCAGAGTTCCGGCGCATTTCTCAGGCCCAGGTGCTGAGAAATGGCATTGCTGACCTCCACTACAGCCTGGCTCATGATCATGTCCATCCAGTCACCATCTTACCTCACCCTACCTTTTCGGGTCCTCGATTTACTGATGAGGCTTCCTTTCAGTATTTCGACCCGACTACAGCCTACTTTCCTCCTGAGGCTCCTGGTGCGGACGACCCCACGATGTGACGTGGATTCAGCTATGGGCTAGTAGACATTGATTAGATGATGATCAGTTGATGTAGTTTTTTTATTTCATGTCTAAACTGATTAGTTAGACATTTTCAGTTGTACTTTTGGATTATTAGTGGAAATTTTCATGACTGTTTCAGTTTATTATGAGCTGTTTCTTTCTATATTAGTTGTTTCCATATGTTTATGCTCTGATTATGTCTTTTTGCTTCACTTTGTCTTGTGTTTGTTTATTGTTGGCTTTACATATTACGGGGGAGCCAAGTCATTTTACTACTTGACAAAGGGGGAGAAAAAGAGTACAATACCAAAAAGAAAAGCAAAGCATATACAAATCCAAAAACAAAATCAAAACATCTCATTTTGTATTTTCAGGTACTTTGTATTTTGTTCTATTTTTATATAAATATATTTTGGTATAGACTCAAGTTTGTCAATTATCAAAATAGGGGAGATTGTTGGCCCATTCCATGGTCACACCCGATTTCGATAATCAACATACACTTAAGTCAATACACAAAATATAGAAAATGTTGCTAATCATTTCAGGATACATGAAATCAAATTCAACGGACGATGTACTGCATCAAACAAAGCGTCAACATCATCAAATCTTCAGAAGACTCATTTCTCATTTTATTCTGTATTTTATATTTTATTGAGTCTAGGATTTATTTTGTAAAATCAGTTTTGGTAATACTGGCTTAGGGTTAAAACTGTCCACATTCCAAAAGCCTACCTATTTACCATTCATATTTCATTTACAAAACATTTCAAAAACATAGTTTGAAATTAGCCTTTACAAATGATTTTACAAATAACCAAAAACATATTTTGAAAACTGTTTTTACAAATGATTTTCAAATATCTCCTGACAGAACTCGTAATCGAGTTCGGCCCGAGTTCGGTCCGAACTCTGACCGAGTTCGGCCAAAAATGTTTCAAACTTCTGTTGCCTCCAAATCAGCGAGCAACGTCTCTTTGCGAGATATTTGCATCCGAACTCTGCCCGAACTCTGCCCGAGTTTGGTTCGAGGAAAACACCTATAAATAGAGAAAAACTTTTCATTTCAAATCATCAATCCATTCTTCATTCTCTCTTCTCTACTACTCAAGTGTTTTCAAACAATCTAAGATTTTCAAATCATACCTATACATCTCTTAGCCAAAAGCCAGTACTATCAGAGTTGATTTAGAATCTTTTGGTGTTTCAAGAGTTGTAAAGAGGTCGTTCCAAGTTTAACAACTTTTCCTGTTGTGGAGCTGGTCGTGCGCTCGTCACTAAGCACGATGTGTGTTGTGGAGCTGGTCGTGCGCTCGTCACCAAGCACGGTGTTGTAAGAGACTGCAAGCTCTCAGTTAAAGCTTGTGCCATAGTGGATTAACATCGAGCAAGAGTACTCGAGACTGGATTAGTCCTCTCAGAGGGATACCAGTATATATCGCTGTGTTATTGAGTTTGAATTCTCTATCTTTATTTACTGTCTCTTATATCTCTGCCATAGTTTAATTTTAATTGGTGATTATTTTCTGCTGCACACACACACACTCTATTCACCCCCCCCCCCCTCTAGAGGTGAACAACGGTCCTACAGCTACTGCATTTGCTTACAAATGCAAGCCAAACATGGCTACTAATGCCTATTGCTACTGCAAGCTTGCCCAACCCCCAAAGCCAAATTCCCTGCTCCTTCATGTTCTGATACTTAAATAAGCAACTGACACCCCAAGATCTGGAACCATCTCCTTTAGAATAACCCCTAATTCTGAAACATGAATTCATTTTTGAAACTAAAAGAACTAACCCCTTTTCCTCCTCATCATCACAAGTCTAATGGCCAAGATGGCCAACTCCCCTACTACCAGCGTTCTACTACTCAAGGAAAACCCAAGACTGATACACACTGGACTCTCGAGTTTATGGCCCAATGGCCAATACCACTTCTCTGATGCAATATCCCAATTAGACCCAAAACTGATATACTATGCTCACTCAAATACGACCCCCTCTCATTCCTCCCTGCAAAACACACACACAACAAATACATACAACATATGTATATATTTCCCCCAATTTTCAGATACAAGACACAGTGCCACAGTGCCACTCGAACTTCCCTATCCATGTTCACTGTTCTGAACCAAGTGTTCAATATGGCAGTGAACTCTGTAACCAATCTCAAAACAACTCACACACACACTCACACATACAATATATATACACAACATGTGGCCCTAAATATAAATATATATATATATATATATATATATATATATATATATATATATATATATATATATATATATATAAAATATATATATATATATATATATATATATATATATATATATATATATATATATATATATATATATATATATATATATATAGACACACACACACACACACACACACACACACACACACACACACACACACATATCGATAATCATTAGGGAAATCATGGTAATATCCTAAACTATGAATAACCTATCCAAGCCCATGCCCAAAACTGAAAACAAGGTCCAAACTAGCCTATGGGGCATTTCATCAAACACTTGGGGTCTCTCCTCGGATTTCTCCAAGGATGGCTCAAAACCCCAAATAAAATGCACAAAAATGAGGTCTAGA
>JANAVB010036619.1:4362435-4467435 GCA_029216955.1 Iris pallida
GATGTAAACTTAATATTTGAACCTAGAGTTTGTAATCCATATTATTAACGAATAATGATCATACAGATTACTATAACCTAGCTCTAGATGGTATGATTAATAAATGGTTTAGTTAACATAAGTATTACACGACTTAGAACGATCCAAGCTTTCTAGGTAGGAGTGGTTAGTCATATATTATTTAGTAAATAATAAATATTTGTTTGTGATTTGGGGTTGATTGATATTTCACGGAGTATGATTCATTGGTTCAAGGATAGTTCTGGTAGATTGGTACTGCAGTCTCATCACAGATTGGACAAAACTCCAGGCAAGTATACCTTGCCTACTTGTATAGTTTATTTTTTTACATTTCTATACTATTATTCCTTTTCAGTCATATTTCATTATCTACTATTCATGTTCATGATACTACTATTTTCTTATTTATCGTGCACGTTCCTTATTTGTTCTCCATGTGTCACTCTTTAGTTCTTATGAGTGTCGTGACGATATTTGTTATTCCTTAGTCTCTGTTCTACTGAATTGACTTGACCTTTAGCCGAGATCAATTGCTAGACATTGACCTATGTTACCTCTAGATCGGGAGTGTCCAATGGCATTACGGTATAGAGACTCCTTATCGACTTGTTATTCCATCCCTAGGTCTGGGAGCGTCCCATGATGTTACGGTGTTAGAGACTTGCTATCGACCTGTTATCCCGTCTCTAGGACCGGGAGTGTCTCATGGCATTACGGTAGTAGAGACTCATCTTTTGTCTTGAGATCGGGAGCGTCCTATGGCGTTATGGTATTGATACGTCTTTTTTGATTTGTTTCATTTACTTTCCTATCTTTCTATGCATGCTATTTACTGTTACATTTGTCATATTTTATGTATCTTGTTACGTCCCTCTGAGGAGCTAGTGATCTCTCCAGGTTATTGCTGGTTTTCTTCCAGGTATTGTTGAGACTGCTAGAATAGAATGATAGATTGGTGGTCGATTGTATCTCCACTATTTAGGTATCACTAGTGGTATTTTATCGTTCTTTCATCTTTAATATTTTATGATGATATTTCAGCTGTATAACCTAGTTTTATAAGCTTTAGTTTTTATCATGAGCTTGCTCAGATGATTGTATTAAGGTCTGGCCAGCCTTATTACAAATTATCTATTCTTGTATTTATATTCAAGTGGCATTAGTGCATTATTGTTTGATTAACATTAATGTACTGGTTCCCACTTGAGAGTATTATATGTGGATTGAGATATAGTTGACTTGCCATTTAGACACAATATAAATAGCTTATACATATTCGAACTGGGATATAGTCTAATTGATATGTAGCTGGCATGTATACCTATCCTAGTCCTACGGGGACTGGGGCGTTACAGAGCGTTCCAGAAGTCCTAAAAGAACTTGGTTGTTCCTGGGAGCAGATCATGTAGGGGCAAATCTTACTTTGAGCAACGGTGACCTATCCACCCCATCAAGGGGATAGTTTTTGTACTTCCTTGTTGTATTTTTGTTCTTTCTCATTGTAGCATAAACGAACGTAAAGAGAAGAACATTGTTGTTTGTTTCTTCTTCATCCTTTTATGCTTGTGAACGTTCTTTCTCAATTGCAACTATGTTTGCAAAGAAGAACGAGTTTTATTATTGTCTACTTGCAACTTGGGATTTTTTTGTTGCTTCTTTTAAATTGCGTTGGTTTAAAGAGCAAGTTTTCTTGTATGAATTTCTAGACCTTCGTCTACTAGAAGGAATAGAGGGTAGACAAAAATATTTACATGAACCTCTAATATTTTTCCTTGTTCTCATCGTTGACCCACCTTGTAATGCCTCACTCCATACCGTGCATTATGTTGAGTCGTTGACTCGAACAGTTACGTTAACGCGAAGAATGCATCGAGTCGAATCGATACAAGAGTTACGTTGGCCCGAAAGAGAAAAAATGAGTCGGTTCGAAGAACAATAAATCGAGCGACGCAAAGCATAAGTCTGATTCGAACAAGTATTAATTTTAGTTAGTTTTATGTGCAGGCTACGCTTTTACGCTGAATTATAAGAGGTCGATCTTATGCCTTATTTGAAACGATGTCCGCAGAACCAAAGCATCGCCTCGCAACTGACTGAGGCATAGGCACAGTAGGCCGAATCAGTAGAGTATTTCAACGGAGCATGAAGTGTTCGAATGGCTATGCCGCAAGAGTTGGCCGGACAACAAAGTTATAAAATTGAGCCGTATCGGCTCGGTGAAACGACAAGGTGTAACAGCTTAGGGTGGGAGGACTTTGACCCTTATTTCCTACTCCATCATGCCTAACTAAAATATAGCATTGTATGCTAAGTTAACATATCGAGTCCACAGGCATGGCTTGAAAGAGAGAAATTGTAGTGTGTGTCAAACGCTAAGATAGAATTGAATTGAAACATACCTCAAATGTACGAGTCACCATAGAATATCGAAATACTGCAATGGCGACCGCCTCAGTGCATAAGCCATATGAATATAGGATAACTATAACGGCGAGTGCCTTAGTGCACGAGTCATTCCTGCCTTTGCGTACGAGTTAGAGCGCTAGAACATTAAAAGACTATATCGGTGCGAGTGTCTCAGTGCACGAGCTGTAGAAACATTGAATACTGTCACGAACCGATTCCAAGATTTTGGGTCCAGTCAGATCATGCCTAGCATGTACCCTTGTGAGACGGGTGCAGTGGATCTGGGGAGATTGAGGAGTGGGTTCAAACGGTAGGATTAGTCAATTGGGTTTGGGTTAGTGGGTTTGGATATGGAACGGGTTGTTGGGTTACACTCATGGGTAGAGGATTTCACTACAAGCTTAAGTCATGGGCTCTAATTAATCTAGCCAAAATCAATATTAAAAAAATTGTATTCAATTAATTATTATGGATAAAAATAAAAATTAGTTTTCCATATTTTTGACTATATATATAATAATAATACACACTAATCTACAATTAATAGCCAATAAATATTCTAAAACCCATTTATTAATTAAAATCCAAATTTATGGATTTTACAACCTTTCCTCCTTAGATAACTTTGTCCACGAAATTTCTACTGGTAATGACAAGAAAGGGTTAGAACATACCTTAGATCAGATGAGGATACTTCTCCCTCTTCTCAGCCTCTCGCTCCTAGGTTAACTCGTTTGGAAAGTTGTGAAGCCACTCCACTGTGACTAGTGGAATTACAGTGTTGTTCAGCTTCTTCTCTCTTCGATCAAGATCCTTACCGGTTGTTCTGGTACTGTGAGACGATCCAATTTCTAGCTCTAAGTGATCCAAAATGTGGCTCGGATATGATACATAGCGCCTCAGTTGCGATACGTAGAAGACATTGTGTACGCCCTCAAGACTTGGTGTATGAGACACTTTGTATGCAACTTCTCCAACTCTGCTTAGTACTTCAAATGGACCAATATACCTGGGACTAAGCTTTCCAGCTCTGCAGAATCTGACAGTGCCTCTGGTAGGGGAAATCTTGACAAAGACCTTGTCTCCTGCCTCAAACTTCAATGTTCGGCGCTTAATGTTCGCCCAATGCTTCTGGCGGTCCTGTGCAATCCTTAGTGTCTCCCTGATCATCTTCATTTTTATTTGTATTATCTGTAACCATCTTTATTCCCAGCATAACTCGATCTTCTACATTGTCCCATGCTAGTGGAGTACAGTAACGACGTCCATACATCACCTCAAATGGTGTCATGCAGATGTTGGCCTGGTAGCTATTGTTATAAGAGAACTCAACCATGATCTTCCTAAGATCCTCCAAACTGCAAGACGCATGATCTCATCTTGTCCTCGAGTGCCTGAATAGTCCTTTCAGACTGTCCATTGGTCTGTGGATGGTATACAGTGCTGAACTTTAGCTAAGTACCCAAGCTTTCTTGCAGACTCTTCCAGTAGTGCGAGGTGAACCGGCTATCCCTGTCTGATACGATGCTGATCGGAACTCCGTGAAGCCTGTAAATATTCTACATGTAAAGGGCTGCTGACCTCTCGATAGATAGACCAACCTTGAAGGGGATAAAGTGGGCAAACTTGGTCAGTATATCTACAATTACCTAGATGGCATCCTTTCCTCCTTGGGACCTGGGCAATCCCGTTACAAAGTCCATGGTGATGTGCTCTCATTTATATTCTGGAATAGAAAGCGGCTGTAGCAATCCTGCTGGCCTTTGACGGTCTGCCTTCACTTGCTGGCAGATCAAGCACTTGAAGACGAATTTTTTCACGTCTTTCTTCATTCCAAGCCACCATATATGTACTTTTTATTTTTTGTACATTTTGTTTGCTTCTGGATAAATAGAATGATGTGACTGATGCACCTCCTGCTTCAGCTCATTCCTCAGTTCGCCAATCGACATGCAAAGCCTCGTGCCATGCCATAATGCTCCATCTCCAGCTATAGATAAACCCTCAAGTGTTCCGGGCAACACTCGGTCTCTCAGCTTGCATAGTGTCTCATCTTGGAATTGGGTCTCCTTGACTTTGTTGATTAGGCTGGACTACACTTGTAATTGCATCAAAAGTGAGTCCATTCCTGGTACAGTAGCATCTTTCTAAGCTTCATCAACGTTGCTTCTGGTAACACCATCTCTAGCCTAAGCTTCTCATGTCGATCCTTTATTAGAAACATAGCCATCGGGTACCAACTAAGCGCATCAGCAACTACGCTAGTCTTACCCGGATGGTAGTACAAATTGACATCAAAATCATTCATGAGCTCCAGCCATCGCCTCTGGCACATATTGAGCTCCTTCTGTGTAAAGACATACTTTAGACTTTTGTAGTCTGTGTATATCTCTACCTTTTTTTGTATAGGTAATGCTTCTAGAGCTTTAAGGCGAAGATGACCGCTGCTAGCTCCAGGTCATACGTCAGGTAATTCTTCTCATGATCTCGTAACTGTCGAGAAGCATAAGCGATTACCTTTCCATGCTGATGTAGTACACATCACAATCCTTTGCCGAAAGTGTCGTTATAGATAGAGAATCCACCTGATCTTGAGGGTAGCGACAATATTGGTGCTGATGTCAACCTTCTCTTCAACTCTTCAAATGATGCCTGGCATGCCTCTGTCCAGACGAATTCTTCATTCTTCCTGGTTGCTTTGTCATGGGCTCAGCAATCCTCGCAAAGTCGTTCATGAACTTCCTGTAATACCCTGCTAAGCCCAAGAAACTCCTGATCTGTGCAACTGAAATGGGCGTCGTCCATGTCTCTACGGCAGCTATCTTCTTAGGATCCACTAATATGCCTTCTTCTGTGACAACGTGGCCGAGCAAGTTCATCTTGTCCAAGAAGAATTCGCAATTGGACAGCTTACCATATAGCATCTCCTTTCTCAATATCTCCAAAACTATCCGCAAGTGCTGCTTATGTTCTTCTATGGTTTTTGAGTAGATCAGAATGTCGTCAATAAAGACTACAACAAACTGGTCCTGGTACTCATGGAAGACCTTGTTCATGAGGTTCATGAACACTGTTGGAGAATTTGTATCCAAAGGGTATGACCAAGAACTCGTATTTTCCATATTTGGTGTGCCGTCTTTGGAATGTCTTCTTTCCTCTCTTTGACTTGGTGATATCCAGACCTGAGATCAATCTTCGAGAAAACTTTCGCTCCACTTAACTGATCGAAGAGGTCTCAATCCTGGGCAGAGGATACTTGTTCTTGATGGTGACGTTGTTCAGTGACGGGTAATCTATACACATCTGTCACGACCAGCTTCCGAATATTCGGATACGAGTCGGACACGTCCAGCCTACATTGGAAGACACAATGCAGTAAGCTGTAAACATCTAAGGAAAACTCCAAGTATAAACATGAAAGTAAAACATCACAACATCTAACCGTCCCAGAAATGATCACCATAATCCACAAGTCATAATACCATTTATACATAAAAGTACAAGAGACAAATCTGGTAACAAGAATGAAATACAACTATGAACTCTCAATATACAACATCTAGAAGTAAAGCTAAACAAATATAAACTTATAACCTCTAGCTAAGACATGGCTCCATCTTGCTCAGCTAAGATCCCGGGCTCTGGCCCATAAAGGTTAACAAGGTCATCAAGTATACCTGCAACATATCTAGTCAGGAGCAGAGCAAAGTACAATTCTAGGTAGTGAATAAGAACATCATGATATGGAAATTTGTACAGGAGAACATGAAGAAGTAAAGTACTAGAAATAAAGAACATGAAAGTACATAAATATAAATACAGGGAGTACAGAAAATAAAGTACATGAAGTAAATCCTGAACAAGAAGTACAAGAACATGACATGTGCACAATATTTGAAATACAACTAGCATATGTGACCGGCTGGGTGAGTACATGAATAAGTACAGGAGTACATGAATATCGGTACGACTTAGATTCCCACGTACAAGATGTGAGACCTAAGCTATCAACCTAAATTTCTATTTTGGGTTTGGTCACATATCTAGTGTATTTCCCCACCCCCCCCACCAAATACAAGCAAATACAGGAACATGAAAGTACAAGAGTACATGATATACCGTGTCACAACGTGTCGCAAGAAAAGCACATAATATTAATATAAAGAACATAAACCATAGAATGTACTTGCCTTGCTCAGAATGATCGGGAGTGGAGAGAAAATCTGTATGTCCTCCTGAATAATAGGTACAAGTTGGTTAAGTTCTAAACTGGCTATTTGTTTCTAATCTAGCTTAACTATTTAACTATTTAACTATAGGTAGATTATATCTCAAAATACTGTATAAAACCTATTACTTTAATTACTATATAACCACCTATCATATTTGTGTAAGATATGAAAAAAAATGACCAGAGTGGTTACCACCCAATTTGCTACCAAGAACTTAGTATTTATAAGCACAAACCAAAATACTTATAAGTTGCAAAATCTTAGTACAAAACTAAAACCCAATTTAGCCTGCACTCTAGTCCTCAGATTATCACTACACCAATCACACACAATGGTACTCACATCTTCTTCCACCTGCAGCTGAATCCACTCCTTAAACTCAAAGAGGCAAACACCACTTTTCCATAAAAGCAAATGAAAAACTAAAAGCCATTTGTAGATATGGTACACACCATGAGAAAACAAGCCTGCATATGGCTGGGACCCAACGGCTACTTAACTCAGAATTTGAAAAGAAAGTAGGGATGAATACTCCTTGAATTACTATAGTTACACGCAACAGTTATGAGATCAAATTCACTACTGGCCAATTAATACACATACAATGATATAAAACCATGATAACCCATATCCAATCCCCCAGTAAAATACATATACAAACCAAAATAGAATCAAAAATAGATTTGATACAATTATTTAGCAAAAGAAAAATTATACAAACCACTGATGAATTCAAAATAGGATTAAGCAACTAATTTAACTATAAATCCTAATAGAAAATACTGCTCCATAATATCCCTTCCACGCCATACGTATACTGAACATGACCATTCCTGGACACGGTTATAGAACTGGCACACGAACACAACGACACCTGGACATGCAATACTGGGTCAGACACAACTGTATCCTGGTATGCACACTGGACACGTCGCACCCAACCTATCGATCCTGGCCAACCCCCACTCATATCAAATCCGACACGGAAACTTATAATCAAAAAGAAGACAACATAATACCTGAAGGAGAATTCGATAGGATCCAAGACGCGTCCAACTGAGCCGGATATGATCCGTGACTCAAAAGCTCACCATACTTGCTCTGGTACTACGGAGATCTGGATCTACTTAACCACAGGAATTACTCAAAACCTATCGCAAAAGAACAATTAAACTCAATCAATTAACCTAGCTACAGAATTCTTAATCACAGCATAAAATCAGAACCCTAAGCTCACCAAGAATGGTGATCGGCTGTCAAGACTGAGCAGGGATCATATTTCCAGAGAGGGAATGATGTCGATCTGGAATCTCGTATCAAGAACAGTTAGATCGATACGACCGGAACAACTAAAAAGTGAGAGGATCGAAACAAGACTCACCGATTGCCGAACTTCCAGATCGAAGAGGCTCAAACAGGTGGAGAAATGTCTCATCGTCGGAGAGAACCGTTGTTGAAAAGATGAAGTCAGTCATCGAGGAAGCCTACGCACCGCCGAAGTTGTTTGTTGGCCGTCGGTGAAGAGAATGTCTCCTGAACTGCAGTGGTGATGGAACACCGCAGTGCTGCCGCCTCTAGGGCTTGCCGAAGAAGTTTTACGGGGAGATCTCACGCCGATGCCAAGCCCTAGCTGCCGGAGGAAGGGATCATCGTTGTCGCCATGGGGTTCGTCGAGAATCGCATGTCGCGGAAGAGATTCATTGGTGGAGGAGTGGCGCTCGTCGATCCTAGCTCAGCCACCGCTCGGGAATAGGATCGCCAGCCTCGCCATGGCCAGCTTCTCCAAGCTAGGTGTAGAAGCATAAAAATTTTAGCAATAAAGCCTAATACGCCCAAGCCAATGAGGACATATGCGCCCAAGTGGACTCACATGCGCCCAAGTCACCCTGGAAAGCTCTATGCCCCCAGGTCACCCTGTGAAGCTCTATGCGCCCAAGTCATCATGTGAAGCTCTATGCACCCAAGACAAGCTCCCCCCAGAAAGAGGGCACATAGCCATGTTTCAAACTATGTGCCCAAGCCAGAACAGCCCCTGACTTGGTCAAATCCACGATCAAAATGTGCACCAAAGCATACGGCCACGTCAGTCTCCATGAGTAGTCGTGCACCGAAGCATGCGGCCACGTCAGCACCACGATCAACCTACGACCACGCAGCTTGCATGCGCCTACATCCTATGCGTCCAAAGCAAGACCATGCGCCCATATGAAAACCAATGTGTTTTCTCATGTGGGCGTATAACACCATTCCAGCCCAAAAATGACTATAAAATGGGACTTCATCCCTCTTCAAAGGACAGAATGGAGAGCTAATAACTGATGAGGAATCAACTCCAAACCTCTGTGTGCAACAGTACAAACTGATATATAATATCAGTCACTTATTTGGGTATATCAGTTCTATGAGAACTGAATTGGGTGTATCAGTTTCGAAGAAAACTTATAATGTGGATCAGTAAAGAATTGGCATGAATGGAAAGGGTGTCCAGTCTAAGAAGTCTAGTACCCTAATATCAAATATAAACCCAAAGTAGATGGGTATTAGGGGCTGCCAGTTGTAAGGACAGGGGTATACCATATCCATATGTATATACATATACATATTGTGGTAGGGTATGTTATATGGAGATATGAACACACTACATAGGGAATATAGTTAACTGGAACTAGTGGCCTTGTAAGTGGAGGAAATAAGTATCCTAGGAAACTAATAACCTAGTAACTAGTCTATTCCATTCTATTTCACGTAATGACATTGTAAATTCTGTAAATAGGTTACTTGGACTTCGTTTCGGACCCCGACCCATGTCAGCTGCTCAGGACGCCAAGCGAGTACAGTTTATTGTCTGTTTTTAATATTGAATTTTACTATATTTTATTGATTAGTCATTGGTTATGTGATTTTATACTCTATTATAAACTGTTGAGTCATGATATAAGAAGTACCAAGGATGTGTGATCCGACCATAGACATTGTTTATTTTTATGCAAGTAGACCTCGTAGACATTATTTATTTTTTGCAAGTAGACCTCGTAGACATTGTTTATTTTCTGCAAGTAGACAACATAGACTTTGTTTATTTCATGCAAGTAGACCTCGTAGACCTCGCGATGTAGTGTCCCAGACTGATCACATATTAAAGGTACTTCTTACAGTTGACAAGGTATTTTACTTATTTATTGTTATTGATTTTTCAGTCTTTCCTCACATTTTCCTATTTATTTTTAAAACATATAATTGGTGACTAACCTCTATTTTATAGTCATTTTTATATATTAGAACTACATTCAGTGAATTGTACTCGTTCCATCCTGACTTGGTAACCAAACAAATTTTTAGGTGATTGCGAGAAGGTCGAGTGCCCTAACCAGTATGGCCCATACATGGGGGACATAGTAGAGACGGATTTTGCTTATCAGGAGGAGTATGCAGCGTCTGATCCCGCTACGTATGCTTAGTTTCCGTTTAGCTAGAGCTGAGACTTTGTACTGGATATTGAGTTAATTTTGAGACTTGTAGTTGAGATTTCATTTGACTTTCATTATACATTTTTATTAGAGATGGTTTTTTTTATTTCACCTTCTAGATGTTGAGCTGTGATTTTGAGTTGTGGTTTGTTCCATGTGAGAATTATATTACTGCGTGGATGTTCATCATATTGTTGCAGCATTCTACCGTCGACTCTGCGACGTAGGCTGGGCGTGTACATAGTTTATGCCCAAATATTGGGTGCGGGTCGTGGCAAAAACCAATGTGTTTTCTCATATGGGCGCATAACACATTCCAGCCCAAGAACGACTATAAGAAGGGGCTTCATCCCTCTTCAAATGACAGAACGGAGAGCATTTTCAAGAGCCAAATTGCTGCACTTCTTGCCAGTGAGCCGAGAGTTAGCAATTTTCTTAGGTTTTCTCCCACTTTTGTAATCGGAGTGTCAACGGAGTAAAGGAGAACTATCGCTCGATCTCCATCGTCCCATTCCCCAGAATTATTTTTTGTACTCGGGGATCCTCAGCACAGAATCTCTCAGGCGTACTCGATTTGTCGTGCCTTACGCCAATAAAGAAAAGACAGGCGTTCGAAGAGAAGGTGGTGACATAATCCGATATCGACAAAGTGGGGAGCACTCAAAAGGTGCTGATCGTAAAGTTCGATTAGCAGGCGTTCGAAGAGATGCTCTCGAGGGACGACTCTCCCCCTCAAAATCAGTGAAGCCAAATAAGTCTCACAAGACTTGGCTTCGGAAGGCTCGTCGTGCATATCCTGCTAGTGTCATAGCAGATATGCAACTAGAGGACTCTGTCACATGGGCGCATGACTCTACCACAGAAGCTTCCCAAATAAAAAAGGCTCATACTATTCCAGGCTCTACTAGCCTACTGACTTCTCTCCTGTACAACCAACAACAGGGTGTTCGACGCTCGAGACTTGGCAAAGGAAAGCACTACGATGCCAAGAATTGGAGTGTTCGATACTCTCGACAAACCCTGTGGGGCTCACAAGCAAATGAGGCAAAGCTGGACAAAAATAGTATTGCTTCACCGAGCATGCGCCCAAAGCCATGCGCCCAAGGGGTATTTGGGCGCATAACTCCAATCAGAAGGCTTCTGTCTTCGACAGAATAGGAATCCAGGATCATACGCCAAGGCTATGTGCCCAGGCTCACTTGATCCATACTATGCGCCCACATCAAGGAGGCTTAGACATGCTGCCAAGAAGCATGCGCCCAAAGCCAGTCTCCAAGGCCTATGCCCCACAGCAAAAAGATAGGCCCCAACGCATATAGCACGGGGCTGTCTTCAAGGACATTACAGAACTTAGGTGTGGGGGTTGTCCCTATACGTGAACTAAGTCTGGATGTGCCAACTCTCCTTATAAACCCATATGCAAAGGTCAGCGATGCATGCAACATGGGTTTTAAGGCAAAACTTCCTTCCGCTGACTTACGCGACATGATAAATCATAAGCGTAAAGTGAGAGAGGACATAACAATTCACGGTGCACATCCGTGCACCAGTATTGTCATTAACTGTTGCTGCTCCAAAATAATAAGAGTGGCTCAGAGATAGTCCATATTTCGTTGGCTGTATTTCTCTGACGATGCCGCTGTGTGTCTCATCCAACATGGCTTCGTGGGGTCCCCTTATGGAATCCCCAATCAAAGACGGTGGACCACGAACCCAACTTTATCTCTCAGTTCCGCGAGAAGAAGGAGAAGAAGTCTATCAACAGATGGCCAGCAGGCTGTCACAACTGAAGGAGTCTATATGGGTACTCGGTCAAAGGCGAGATTCCGTATAGATGATGAAGACTCCCAAGCTGGGGGTAGTATTTCCTTAGAGTCTGAAGCAAATGACCTTCACATTGGGGGTAGCCTTCCAGAGGACGACGATTCCTCCGAGTCTGATGGCGACTATCTACCTCCTCTACCTGAAGATGAGGGACTTGTCAACTCAGAGACAGACAGTATCAGCACCAGTTGTACTGTTTCCTCTGTTCATCCTCACATGTTTTCTACATACATGGCAGACAGAGAAAGACCTGAAGAAGCTAATGATCAGGCCAGCAAACGGATAGAGGGTCTTGAAACAACATTCGCCAAGATCACTGATATGCTTACCAGTATCATGGCGGTCCAAGCTGTTGGGGCTATTCCTCTACCTCAACAAAACGTCTCGGCTCACGCTAGTCCGGCTCATAGCAACAACCCTCCTTTATTACAAAAGGAGTATCATTCCATACACCTCCCCCAAATCTTACAAATGCTGGGGGTGGTCCTTCGCCAAGGATGCCTGAAAACCGTTCAGTAGCCGTTTTCCAATACATGCTCAATCAACAGGATGCAATTGATTCCCTGGTTGCCTGTCTTGACACCATCTCACACAAAGACAAGCTTCAAAAGATGGGATATCTCAACCTTATCCTCCTGAATGGGAGAATGCTACTTGCCCTTCTAACTATAAGCCACTGACGCTAAATTTATTTGACAGATTGACTTCTTCTCGTCAATACGTGACATACTTCAACACGCAGACTCTACACTTACCCAAGGACGATCCGTTCTTGTCAAAGCTATTTATTAGCACCTTGCAGGAGGTAGCTTATGAATGGTTCTGTAGTCTGCCTGACAGTTGTATCAATTCGTTTAAAGACTTAGAGATGTTGTTCCTCAACAGGTTTTATAAGAGTGGCATGCATGTTAGTATGTCCACCCTCATCGAGACCAAGCAAAGGAGGACAGAGTTTGTTATTGCCTTCATCGAACGCTTCAGGCGGCTAGCACTGAAGATGCCCTTCGGCATACCAGACTCAGAACTTATGGATACTTGTCGACATAACTTCCTTCCTACAGTGAAGTTCTGTCTGGGTATACATAAGTATGATACATGGCCCACTTTCATCGAGGCTGCTGATACTGCTAAAAATGGCGTTCCTAATCTGGAACTACTGGGGTTGAAAACACTCAAATCTGAAGATAAGGGCAAGCATCGTTAAACTATCCATGTCCGTGGGGGTAAAGGAAAAGAAGTCCTGAAGGTCGACACTTCCAAAGGAGCTTCCAATTATTAGGGTACCTCCGATAAGCCTAAGGAGACCTTCTCCTTTGACGAAGACGATGTCATTACCATTTTTCACACATTGACAAAGGGTAATAAACTGACATTGCCTCCACCATGACGTCCTGCAGAGGCGAACCAACTCAACGATCCCAAATATTGTCTCTATCATCAGTACGTGCATTATTCTACCAAGGACTGCACCGTCTTGAAGAAGAAGATACAACAACTTATCGACAGCCAAGTAATCAACCTCGAAGCTGAAGACAAGGTCGTATCTTCTAACATGATCTTTCTTCAGTTGGTGACTTTCCTCCCACAGAAGTTCCAGACGGCGTGGTCCCGATCCCTAAGGCAATAATAGAAGTCGTCAACCTACCACCAGCTTGCAACTCAACCTTGGTGCCACTCACGATTGAACGTGGTAAGATCATGTGGGTCCATCTGGACCTGGTGCAAGAAATAACACAGGAGGTGGTATCTCCCAAAGCAAAAGAGGACAAGAAATACAAGTCATGCCATATGGTGTCTTCTCCCATCTACGATGTTCTATCTGGCGAGACGCAATCGAGAAAGGCTCATCTTCGGACATACGATCCTGCACAAGAAGAAGCGGTACCTTCCCAAGCTCCTGCTACCCCCCATAAGCTCAGAAGCCGGCCCGTCTAAGCCTTCAACTACCGACAAAGCCAAGCAGAAGGAGATACGGTTTGGCAAGTCTCTGAAGGCGCCAGCTCCCGAAGGCATGGATCGGCCCTACAATTTTGAAATACTGGTACAGCTAGCTAATACACCTGCCAGGTTGTCTCTGTTCGATCTATTATGACTCTCCAAAGAAACACGAAAAGCCTTAAGTGAGGCATTACTACATGCCGACTCTTATCTCGCTGAAGAAAGCCCCCGCTAAAGACCCTGTCTCCTGTCCCCACTGCCACAGTACTATGGAAGTGGTGCCCAATATCACCTTTTTATAGGAGGATATGCTACTAAAAAATAATCGTCATGATAGACCTCTGTACTATACAGGGTATATTGGGGCGTTCAAGGTGGACCGCATGCACATCGATCCGGGATCCTCCCTCAGTATCATTTCTAGAAGTTTACTTCAAATTCTAGAAATCCTTCTGCACAAGCTATCTGCAACCAATACAACTATCATGGCTTTTAATTCTGGTCGAAGCCACCCGCTGGGCAAGATCCGTCTCAAGTGCCAGATCGGTGATCTCCGAACGGAGGTTTCCTGCTATATGAACGATGCCAATGTATCCTACAACATCTTGTTGGGACGTCCATGGATACACGAGAACATGATCGTTCCTTCCACACTTCACCAGTGCTTCAAGTACGTTAACAGCGACGGTGTCATGAAGACGGAGTTTGCCGATGTCGATCATTTTAAGGGCATCGAAGCCTACTATGGAGATTCTGTACTTTACTAGTCTCAGCCCCCAAGGATGACGGCAACGAAGATGACAATGAAGCTGAAGCAAGTTCATACTCCAATAATGGTCCCCTAATTATCCGAGTCAAAGGACGTACTACTCCAAAAAGTACTCCGAAGCCTCTCACAATCTGGGTGAAAAAGAAGAACCCTGACAAGGTTAAACCATTGACCATCACTCTCTGCAAGACACCTCAGGAAGAACCTGCTGAAGTTCGTCCTCCCAATCCTGAAGAATTACCCTACGTGGTGAATTTGGCCAAGACTGTGGCTCCTCTTCCAGATGATGATCTCTCAATGAGTATATCAATACTCATAATAATATACCTTCAACGGATGATATTTATCCCTGAAGAAGAACTTGCATATTTTCTTAGTAAAGGTTTATCATTGAACTACTCTAATGTCTATCAATCTGTAAACCACTACATAGATATGATATCCGCTCTAGAACACGGCATATGACCACACCTCTGCATGCCGGTCACGATACCTCATCTACGGGAAAAAGTTTACCTAGAAGATATCCACTACTTTATCGTCCCAGCCAGAAAGAAGGGCGAACTACTAATCATCTTCGGTCGAATAATTAGCGAAAGAAAGTTCGTTCCGGACTACTTTTCCCAAGCACAACACGAAAGCTGATTATGCCTCTGGGAAAATGCAACTTTTTTGATATAATTGGCAGGCCAAAAATATCATCCAGAACATGGGATATGACATCAAAAGCGACCAGGGGCTAAATTATGGCCGGGGACGACGGTTGCCAATACGATACTTTGCTCCTTCCGGCAAACCCGAGAACTACTATCAACGAAACGGTGTTGGTTTAGGTTATGTCACTCCTCTAACAACTCTCGATAGATCAGATGATAAAGTAGATCGTTGTTCTCATTCTTCTGATTCCTGCCTCTGGGACTCGGACTCCAACATTGGCGACAGTTCAAAGCAACTCTGTCCGTCAATGTGGATTCAGTTGACCAAATTGCGGACGATTTCCAATCAATCGAGCTTGAACAATAGGCTCAAAAGATGGATACTAGGTGGGAGCTATGCTTCGAACAACGTGAACCACCTACCGAAGACAAAGTCATCCAAGTCAATTTAGAAGATGAATCATCTTTTAGACCAATCTTCATCAGTAAAAGTCTATCCGGCGATGAACGGCAATCTTTTATATAGCTTATAAGAGAATGCATTGTCGTCTTTGCATGGAGCTATGAAGACATGCTAGGCCTGGACCTTAAAGTTGCCATACACCGCCTAAATATTTTGTCTAAAGCTAAGCCAGTAAAACAATGACGACGATTCCGACCATATGTCATGGAGGCCATCGAAAATGAAGCCAAGAAACTCATTGCCAGTGGATTCATTCATGAAGAACAACACCCTGACTGGGTTGCCAACATCATTCCAGTCATAAAAAAGAACGATAAAGTTCGAGTTTGTATCAATTACCATGATTTGAACTCTGCATGCCCGAAAGACGAGTTTCCTCTACCAAACACCGATGTAATGATCGACAATACTTACGGCTTCGAGCGGATGTCCTTCATGGATGGATTCTCAGGCTACAACCAGATCAAGATGTTCCTCGACAATAAGAAGTACACATCCTTTCGAACACCATTGGGGGTATACTGTTATACAGTGATGCCCTTCGGATTGAAAAATGTAGGGGCGACATACCAGCGAGCCATGAACATAATTTTTTTCGATCATTTATACAAAATTGTGGAGTGCTACATAGACGATATTGCAGTTAAAGTCGTCTCAAGGGCAACCACCTCCAAGACTTGAGAACGATGTTCGAACTAATGCATGCACACCAACTCAAGATGAATCCAACCAAGTCTTTTTTGGGAGTCTCCAGTGGCAAGTTCCTTGGTTTCGTCATCACTTCAAAGGGTCTACATCTTGACCCAGAGAAAGTGAAGGCTATCCTCGATATGCTTCCTCCAAAAAACTTCAACGAGCTACGCGGACTGCAAGAAAGGCTAGCCTACATCAGACGATTCATTTCGAACCTTTCTGGAAGGTGTCAACCATTCACTCAACTAATGAAGAAAGGTGTATCCTTCGTCTGGACTGAACAATGTCAATGTGCATTCGACGTCATCAAGAAGTATCTCACAAGCCCTCCAGTTTTTGTAGCTCCAATAATGGGGAAGCCCTTCTTGCTATATGTTCGTGCTATGGACCGTTCTCTTGGCGTCCTACTAGCTCAGAAGAATGAAGGCGGCCATGAACAAGCAATTTACTACCTCAGCCGCACAATGGTGCGTGCTGAACACAGATACACACCTGTAGAGAAGGAATGCCATGCATTGGTATTTTCTATCTAGAAGACATGCCACTATGTGTCTGAACAGACTATCCATATCATATCTAAAGTCAATCCTCTCAGAATACTCATGACTAAATCGGGTTCTCTCAATTCCCATTTAGCTACATGGACAATGTTGTTGACTCCATACGATATGCTCTTCGTTCCTCAGAAGGCAGTAACAGGCCAAGCATTAGCTGATTTCCTAGCAGCTCATCCGGTGCCAAAATCTTCCAAACTCTATGACGAAATCCCCGATCAAGTAGTGGAGTCTAACACTGCAACTGAAGAAATCCCCATTTGGCGAATGTTCTTTGACGGTGCATCAAGAATAGGACCTAAAGAAAATATTGTGGCCGGAGTAGGCATCGTGCTCATGTCACCTGATCATCTGGTTATACATCATGTATATTCTCTCGTGGAACCATGCACCAACAATGTGGCCGAATATAATGTCCTATTAATCGGCCTACAACTAGTAAAACAACTGGGAGTTGACTATCTAGAAGCTTACGGCGATTCCAAGCTAATAGTTAGTCAAGTCCGAGGGGATTATGAAGTTCGTCACGAAGATCTCATCCCCTATCACAGAGCAACAATCGAGTTGGCATCTACTTTCGTTGGATTCTTTATCGAACACGTGCCTCGACTACAGAATATAGAAGCAGATGCTCTAGCCGGTCTTGCTGTGTCCTTGACCGTCCCTACCAATACTCAGCAGTCGATCACAGTGTTTGGTCAAGAACTATTCTGTATGAAAAATGCCTTGCATATTCATCACAGTTACACAACGGAAACAAATATCGATGTTAAAGACTGGAGATTTCCTTTCATAGACTACGCCGTCTATGGAATCCTTCCTGAGGACCCGAAGGAAGCAATGTCTATCAAAAGGCGATCCTTCAGATTTTACTATGACACAGCTACCAAGATGCTGTACCGACGCTCTTACGACGGGCTACTGTTACGATGTTTATCAGACACAGAAGCCAAACATGCACTCTGGGAGGCTCATGATGGAGTTTGTGGTGCACATCAACCAGGCCCCAAATTACAAGATTGCCTCAAAAGAATGGGTTTATTATTGGCCCATGATGATAGCAAATGCTATTGAATATGCAAAAAGTGTAGAGCCTGTCAGTTCCACGCCGATTTCATTAATCAACCTTCGGAGTTTCTACACCTAACGGTAGTATCTTAACCTTTTGAAGCCTGGGGCATGGACGTCATAGGACCAATCAGCCCGCCATCTTCCAGAGGACATCGGTTCATCCAAGCCATAACCGATTACTTCTCCAAATGGGCAGAATCTATACCGCTCACTGAAATAAAGGCATCAAACATGATCAGTTTCATCAAACATCACGTTATCTACCGCTTCGGCTTACCTCGCAGGATCATTCATGATAATGGTCCATAATTTGCAAGTCATGTATTTTATCGGTTTTGCGATAGGAACCGAATCCATAATGTAGCCTCTACTGCCTACAATCCAGCGGCTAACGGGCTAGCAGAAGCTATAAAACACCTAAATTTTTAAAAATATTTTTTTATTATTTAATTGCCTTAAATGGGAATTTTTGGAATTTTCTAAGTATTTTTTATTTAATTATTATTATTATAGATGACCTTAGCCATGATTGAGTTTTGGAGTACAAGATGACTAGAAATTGTGACACGAAAAGTATAGTCGAGTGCTTTGACTAGTATTTTAGCCATGGTAAGGAAAGCTGAGCGATAGGTGTGTTCTAACTAGGAAAACCAGTCCAAGTTGCAACTTAACCCCCACCGGTGATTTATTTATTTATTAATTAGAATATTGACTTTTATGTGACTCGGTTGTACTAATTTGGTCCGAACTGGGCCCGAACCATATCCAAGCCTATGTAGGCACGTAGTGAGACCAAGGACGGCCATGTAGACATATTTTATGTGCGTACAAATATTTCTTATTTATTTTGACGACTAATTTCTAAATATCTATTATATATAAATTATGGGTATTATTATTATTAAATAGCCTGTTTGAATATTGTACGATTTTCTGGAGCTAAATGAGGAGTGCGTAGGTTAGGATCACCAAACACTATCATTGGTTTATTTATAGGGTTATTAAGATTATTATTATTATTACTGTCGTTATTGTTAATATGAAATAAAATTATTATTATTATTGGTTGTTTTTATTGTATCATTATTAAAGGAATATATCTATATATAAGTATTTCCATAAATAGGCCTACACTAGGAATAGATAGTATTAAGATTTTTTTTCTGATTTATGGAGTATTATATATATTAAGATATATGTGTATATTTAGTTAATATATATAAATATGTTTATCTGGATTTATAAAGGAAAAAGAAAATTATATATATAAAGAAATTCGTGAATAGTGTAAAGCATTGTTCACTTTTCCCTCCCCGATCCTCTGTAAAATCGAGAGTTACTCTTCTTCTTCTTTTTTGTTATTTTGATTTGATCACCGTTGATCAAATCTTGGTCAATTTAAATCAAATCTTCTCCAACCTAATCTAAACAAGATTCTCCACTAATCCAATCAAAAACCTAATCGAATTTAGGTTTAAATCAATCTAAAATTTGGTTTTAAAGCCGAAAAGTATATATATAAGTTGAAGGAGAGATTTTGCAAAACCCAGCCACTCTGATACCCTTGTCACGACCCGCACCCGCTTTTCGGACACAAGACGTGTCCAAGCCCAGCCTACGCCGCAGTGTCGGTGGTAGAACGCTGTCTATAACTCACAAGTCACTGAATCTAGAATCACTGGGAAATCTGTATCTCATCCACATAATAATCAAGACACAACCAAGATTAATGAATAATCATGAAACTAAGAAACAATGAATATAAACTGAATGTTTTCAAGAATCAAAGTCACGTCCGGTAGACGCAAATCCACTACTAATAGACAGAATAGAAAAATACATGAAATAACCAACTGAGTACAAACTGCTAATCAAGGCAACCTCAACTGCAAAGCACCGTGGTCTGACGCTGACTCAAACCCGCTCGTCTGCTCCTGACTCAAACTTGGCTAAACCTGAAGAGATCATCAGGTCCTCAGAGGACATAGCAAGATACATGTAAACATGCCTATCTAACAGTTTTATCATGCGTAAGAAAATAAACAAGAAAAATAGGGACACGACAAATGACTACGAACACGAACATGAATACAAGAACAACTACGTATAAATGAACTGTCGGACAAACAATGAACACGAGATCAATGGAAGAACCAAACCCTCATCCCGAGTGTGGACTCACGGGTTTGAACTAAGCACTAACCCTCGTCCCGAGTGTGAACTCTCTGGTTAGCTCACGGCAAAATACCCTCATCCCGTGTGTGGACTCTCTGGTGCAAATGGTCAACCCGCGTCCCGAGTGTGGACTCTCTGGTGCCAATGAACACGACAAACACCCTTGTTCTGAGTGTGGACTCTCTGGTGCAAATGGTCACCCCTCATCCCAAGTGTGGACTCTATGGTTGTGTAAAACGATAATCAAGGATTTAGCAGTTCAACTACACGCACTTGTTCTATGACACGACTCAAGCAAGATATTGATGAGAAACTCCAAGTATAAACCACAAGACCAAACATGAACACGGCTATATGCAATGAAAACAGCTCAACAGAATATAGTACGAAAAGCACATGTCCATAAACAATCAAAACTGGAAAATGAAATATAATGCATATAAATAAAACTATAGAGGGAGGTAAGGTATACTTGCCTTAGGTCCTGAGCTGCGGCTACGGTTCAAGTACTGAGTCAAAATCCAAAGAACCTGTTTAATAATTCATGACGGTCAATGCATGGTATTGGAAAAACTAAGTCAATGTCTAATTATTCTATGCTTGTGGTTTACTTAGAGGTTACCCATATTACTACACAAAAGTGTATATATTAGCCTATTGATATGCACAACTGGTATTTGGCACTAATTCCCATATAACCTTTTTTTAGTCTATATCATACTTGCTACGTTCATAGAAATTAAGGGTGAACCCAACACCTATTGATATCAAGCATCCCTGTGTACAGGTTGCTGCTGTCCTTCTATTCGAACCCAAATTTTGGTACACTATGATACCATGCTTATTAATAGGTCCAACACCCTAAATTCTGATATCATACTTAATCCTAACATATCTTGTTCTACCTATTACTGCACTCTACATTTCTTATATCATACACAAGCCTCCCTCCAATGGTGGTTAACTGGTCCATCCTTATTTATCATTCATTACCCAAAAGTCAGACATGTTATACCTACATCAGTTATTCATCTGATACTGACCCAAGGCACAATGTTCAAGAGCCTCTCTATTCCTATTAGAACAGGTAAGTTTTTGGAAAGGGATAGTGAATCAAAAGAAATAGAACAACAAAGAGTTTGTGAAGGAAACAAGCATCTTGATATACTGAAATACAGGAGCTTGTCAGCAGGAATAACGTTTGACAGTATTGTTAGGATATATGCAGGATTCAAAGTTTACTATTTAAAAAGATAATCAAGGAAGTCAGTGATAAATGTTATGTGACGAAATAATCCAAGAAATTTCTTAGAAACACTGGCAGAAATGATAATATGAGTATAAATATAGGAAAACCTGTAAATCATATCACTGGAACACTGCCAATAGCCATAAAGGTATCAATTTGATTTGAACTCAATACTCTAAAGGGTCCAACCCATGGTTGTCACGACCCGCACCCGCTTTTCGGACGCGAGCTCGTGAGCAAGCCAGCTACGTATCGAGCGGACTCCAGCCCGACTCGAGTAAGTATAAGCTGTCAGGGTCATGGGTATCATGTCTAATCTAACTATATCTCAATCCACAGGAAATAATATAAACAAGAATGAACAAGTATGGGTCATGGTCTGCAACCCATTAGCATATTGTCCGATTAGACTCTAAGAATGATATGAGTCTATAAAATAAGCAGGAAATATCATGGTACTAAATATAAAGCGCGAGAAGATAATAAAATATCACCAACAAATACCTGTATCATACATCGCAATCCTCTACCATCCTGCTCTGCTAACTAACTCCATGCAGTCGCTAAACCTGAAGAGATCATCAGGTCCTCAGAGGACTAGCAAGATACATAATATACAAGCCAATATGTAACAGTAAAAAGATGCAAGAAACAATCAAGGGTATCCAACGAGACAAAATGAACCAAGACACAAGATCTAAACACGAGGATCCAAAGACACTGGCATGCCATACTAGAAATGGCTGGCTATAAACTGCAGTCAATAACTTGACATGACTTGAGTAGGATTTGACATGACTTGAGTGGGATTTGACTTTGATATTCTATAGATTGTGAGTACTTACCTAGACTACGGTCTATAGGATTTTATACAAGGATTGGCTACTGTTTTGGTTGTGAGTACTTGCCTTGACTGCGATTGAGATACTATAGATTGTGAGTACTTACCTTGACTGTAGTTTATAGCCAGCCACAAATAACAGGCACAATGTTCACGTGTGGGCTTTGACTGTCTCAGAATTTGACCGTAGGGCCCGCAAAACGACGTACGATTCAACTGTCTCAGAATTGGACCAAACTTGGCATACAGGACCAGAAAAATGATACGGTCCTATTGGCGCAAGTTTCGTCTCGATCTGATGAGTGTGCATAAAGTAATTAGAAAATTTTCAAAGTGCACGATACGGTGAATTTCGACGGATACGCATCAAATTCGTCGCGCACACGTGACCAATTTGAATTCCGTCAAAGCCCACACGACCACAAAGCCGTTACGCAGCTTTCGATCCTTTCGGTTCGCGACCACGTCGCCCGGTTTGGTGGGACGCACGTCGTGTGGATGAGTTTTCTAATATTTTATCGGTTTAAAGACTGGTTTTTCGTAAACTTCGGGACTGTTTTAATCAGTAATTAACTACAGAATGTATCTAACCAATTCCTGGGTTTTAATCTCGGTTATATAGACTATAAACATGTTCAAGTAGATTTCAAAAAATAGATTTGGATTGGAAGGTAATTGGCTTCCAAAATGGGGGTGGAGACTGTCCTGTTTTGCTTATTTGCAACAGGTTTTCGTCGATCTTTGGGTCGATCTTCTGGGCAGATGGTTCAACTAACCCAAAACCTATTTACTGGGATCTAATCTTGGTTATGTTGTTAATCTACTGAATCAACTAAATCGAAAATTGATTGAGAGGCGGGAGAGGAAATTACCTGTGAAATCGGAGAAAAATGGGTTACTGCTGCAGCTACTGCCGCTGTGTGTTGTCTCTATCGTGCGTGCGCGTGCGTGTCGGCCGGCCGTGGCTGCGCGCGGTGGTGGCGCACGTGGCGGGTGGTTCGTCGGAGGCTGGGGGCTGGGGCGTTGGTGTTAGGAGCTAGGGTTTCGAAGTTCTAATCGATTCCTTCTCCCGTATAAACATATGTCGCCATATACATATATAGCGCTCGGTTTCACCTGGGTTTGGGATTGCTTATGTTGTGTTTGGGCTTTATTGATTTGTTTTCTTTTTGTTGTTGTTGCCTGTTGGGAAGGATTGGTGTGGGCTGGGCTCAGGCAGGCAGGCCGGGGCAGGTTGTTATTTGTGGTTTGGTTTGTTTTCTTTTTCTTTTTTATTCTCTAATGTTTTCTTTAACAACTAATTTATATATATATATATATATATATATATATATATATATATATATATATATATATATATATATATATATATATATATATATATATATATATATTCATATATGTATACAGGTACACATACATGTATACATTCTACTATATATATATATATATATATATATATATATATATATATATATATATATATATATATATATATATATATATATATGTAAAATATATATATATATATATATATATATATATATATATATATATATATATATTTTACATATATATATATAAATATATATATATATATATATATATATATATATATATATATATATATATATATATATATATATATATACACATACATGTATACACATACGTGCATACATTCTATATATATATATATATATATATATATATATATATATATATATATATATATATATATATATACACACACATACGCATATATACTATATATATATATGCATATATACATACATACACATATACGCATTTATATATATATATTTATATCTATATATATATATATATATATATACATTTGTACCTATATATATATACACACATAAATATATAATAATAACGATATAATAAGAATTATAATATAATAATAATATAATAAGAATAACATAATATTAAAATTTATGAAATACACCTACACATATATAGTAAGAGTAATATAATAAGAACGATAATAATAATAATAATAATAATAATAATAATAATAATAATAATAATAATAATAATAATAATAATAATAAGAATAAGAATAAGAATAAGAATAATAAGAATAATTTATTAATAACAATAATGATAATAATAATAAGAATAATATAATAATCAGCTAAAATGTCCACTAAGAGTTCTTGGTGGACATATCATACCCCATCTTTATTTGGCCCTAATAATTCGTACAATTATTCGAAAACACCATTTAAATATTAATACAATAATTAATATAATCTATTTTGAGGAATTTATCTGCTAAACCCAAAAATAAGTACAAAATGTTTGCACTTATCAAAATGTGCCAATAAGGTCGTATTGGTCCCACTGCATACCTACAAAGGCTTGGATTCGGTTCGGGTCCAGTTCGGGCTAAATCGACACAACGGGTCTCCTACAAGTCAAATAATATTAATAACGAATAATTAAACTATTTATTATAGTCATGTCACAACTTGACCTGGTTTTCCTAGTTAGGACACTCATATGGCTTGGCTTTCCCCTACCATGGCTAAACACTAGTCAAAGCACGCTACTGCACTATCCGTGCCACGATTTCTAGTCGCCTTGTACTCCAAATCTTAACCATGGCTAAATTCAACTACCGTAATAATTAACTAAATAATTATTTATAAAATTCTAAAATCACTATTTAAATCAAATAAATAACAATAAAAAAATTTAAAAAAAAAAATTCGGGAAGGGAGGCTACAATGCTCTCGAGTGATTCCCAATTATTCCCTGTTGCAACTGATACTATAGTTGCTCAATTTGCCTAAACATTCGATTACTAAGATGGCAGCCCCCTGCTATGCTACAGAGATGTAATCCCGACCTGTTAGCAATATACCCAAAGAATGGACTATAGTTAATCAAATTGGACATTACCCTTCTTGGCAATCTGTTTTAAGCAACACCTTGCAATTTAGTCCAAGGTTTCAGTCTGAATCTGGTACTGAGATACACATCTAACTTGGGATCAGGTCACATATGAAGTTGCAACTGGATTAATGATGGTCAAACACAACACATCCCAAGGGCATATGCATACATGTGGTCAAACGGGGACATACATGTAGGAATCAAAAGAGTGTACAATTGTTTAGTGGAACATTCAAGTTATCTGGCCTAACTCTCAACAGAGGGTAGGATAGATGGTTAAAGAAGGTGGTAATATAGTGAATGGTATAAGAGTTCAAGTCTGGACTCGAAGTTCATTATCTGAACTTAATATTCAATACCTGGACTCTCCTATATGCAGAAAACAAAGGAATGCAGGACAAGTATCTAAGTTCACTATAGGACTGAACTTGGAACTACAGGAAGTGTAATCCTAATGGAAGTTTATGTATGTAGTGAACAACAAGAATTGGACTCGACAGTGTAATGTGAAGTATCTGAGCAATTGGGACATGCAGTGGACAGGACCAACATGTGCAGTGATACATATATACCCATATGCCCGACCCAACAAGTGGTTAGTGCAGTGAATGCATGAATGTAAGTAGTGAACAATGTATGTTGCTGTTATTAGTCAATCAAATTTTGAATGAACAGAGCAAGGGACAGGTCTGGACAAGAAGCAATGGTTGAAACTATGCAGTAACACAGGCCTTATTCCCTCCCCAACTGATCTGAACAGTTGGACACCAAGAGACTGAATAATGACTAACTGAACTTAGTTAGGGGCTGAACAAACTAGGCCAAGGGACTGATCATTTAGATGTTAAAGGTATTGATCTGAGCATGGCAATATAGTAAGGGAACTGAATGATATTTAGATCGTTTAAGATAAAGATGGACTGGAACTTTACGTTATAGATATGGCTGACATTTAAATCTAAACATGATTGAATATCAATGTTGCAGTAGATCATGTGGTAGTGTGCAATGCAAGGATAAGGTATATGTTATGAGAGAAAGAGTGCAGTTGGTATCTTCTCCAGGATTTTGGGCATCTAATGCCTAAAGCTTGACATAATCCTGCAGTACTCAGTCCCATTCGACCTTAAGGACTTTACATCTCCCTATACCAACTAAGCTCCCAATCAATAGGTTAATTTCTCATCTCAGATAAGTCCTGCCTTACAACCTGGACTGACACATCAAGAAGTGAACTGGTACGTACTTAAGGGATTAAGCCTATAGAAATAGGAATAGCATGACATATATGGGCTCGACTGAAATTATATAGGCTGATCAGAAAACCTCTCCCCTACTGGACTGAATCAATTAAGTGTAGGAGACCAACACATGTTGCTGTCCTGTATTCAGACTCAGTCCCTACTGAGTTGTGTATCAGCCAATGGTACACTCTCTCTTCATTACTAATCCTCCTTAGTATATTTATCCAATGGTACCCTTCCTAATATTCGATCATCACCCCCTTTTTCTGGATTGGTACAAGAATCTAATTAGACTCGACACAAGCCAGTACCCTATGGATACAGGGGACACGACATCTCTCTCTCAACCTTAGGCCACCTAGGTTTCATCCTTTAATGTTGCTGTTGACAGAAAAGGTAGGTTCACCATTATACACTCCTTTAATTCATAATACACCACCATACTAATATAACTCAATTCATGTAGAACCATTCAATATGGACCTTCTATCGTCTCCTAGAAATAAACACGAGTACCTATACTACAGTTGAAGACAAAATAGACTAATACCCAGGTTTAAGAATTACTAATCGGGACAAAGGGTGAGGTTTACCTGGTCGAAAATAAGGCTGGACTGCTCCTCCTCCTCCTCCTCCTTCTTGCGACAGGAGAAATAATTAATTTCTAGGGTTTATCGAGGGGTTGGCCACAATCCTCTTCTATATATACTAGTGTATGATTAAGAAGGAGAAGATAGGAAGATTTGGTTTGCTCCTATCTAAAGTTTGGGTGAAGGTTTATCTCAAATTTAAATTTGAATTCGAGTACGGGGGGGTCATGGGTTCATTTTTTAAAAAAAATTGAATGATGACTTTTTGCATAAAGGGCCCTGTTATTACATATATTATCCTTTGGTTCCCTAATGTATTTAAAATAAAAAAAGACATAACAATAAATGAGACATCAAAGGAATTTAATAAATAAAAAGAAAAAATTTGGTCAAGGGGTTGACAACTCTATCCCCCTTAAACAAATTTTGTCCTCGAAATTTTGAGCCGTGATCCACTAGAATGCATAGTCTAGAGCAAATTGCTATAAAGAAATTCAATTTCTCTTAAACAATTCAAGGTTTAGGTATAGGTCTATCTATACTACTGCCGATATCTATTGAAAATTCTCATCAGCTGCTCCATGTGGTATTGTCGTATCCTCCGTGATCATGGCATAGGCTTGTCCTCCCTGTGCGGCTGGTAGTGGTGGTGCAGTCGCGTTCTTCTTTGGTCAATCTCGAGATAGATGCTGGTTGGATCCACAAGTATAGTACAACATTAACCATCTTCGGCAGTCTTCTTGAACGTGGCATCTCTTCTTACAGTACTGGCAGGTGGGAACATCTTGAACTTATTGTGGGGCTACTTGTGATTGTTGTTGATGCTGGTGTGTTAAGGTCTTCCCAGAAATGTTGGGACGTTTTGTCGATGATGATTGATTGTTGCCTCCTCCGAATGCGTCTCGATTCCTCTTTGGCTTGGGACTCAGCTCTTCCTCTACAGCTTGGGCGACCTCCAGAATCTCCTCGTAGGTGGTGGCTCGACTGGTGGCGATGGCTAGACGAATCTCGTGAGATAGTCCCTTCCTGAATCATCGCGCCTTGTCTTCAGTGGTGCTGACCAAACTCTCTGTGAAGCGGCTAAGGCAAGAAAATGCCGATGTGTACTCGTCGACGGTGTGGTTGCCTTGCTCTAGGTGCTCTAACTGTCTCATCAACGCATCTCGTGCTACGTATGGATAGAATTTTTTCTTGAAAAGTCGCTTGAATTCCTCCCAAGTTACGTCTGAAGCAGAAAATCGGGGCTCGCCTTGGTACCACGTCCGCACGATGTCGAAAAGCTGTCCACTAGTTGACTCAATCTTGAGATATTCTGGGACTCGAGCCATCTTCAGGTATCGTTCAACGTTCTCCAACCATTCGTCAGCATAGAGGATTCCCTCGGTCCCAAGGAATTCCCTGGGCCGGAGTTCCATGAAGTTCCTGGAAGTTCCAGGGCATTGCCGCGGAGCATCTCTAATCTGAAGAGCCTCCCTCAAGGTGTTGCGGAACATGTTAGCTTGCTGCAGAAAGATCCCCAGGAGTGTGACATTGTCCAGTGTCGATGGCATAGACAAAGCAGGTGCTGGATACATCGAAGGTGCTAGATGCATCATAGGAGTCGGGTACATCGCTGGTGCTGGGTGCCTGGCTGAAACTGGACGTAGAATACGTGCTGGATGCGGGACTTGTGCTGGCGGTGGGACAGGTGTTGGTGGCAGAATGGGTGCTGGTGGTGGAGTCTGCGAAGGAAACTGAAGATGTGGTGGAATGTCGCCTCTGCAGAGTCTCGAGAGCTGCGACTGATTGCCCATATGAGTGAGCTGGCCTCCTTGTATTGGTGGAGTCATGTACATGAAAACACCTCCTGTAGCCGGTGGAGTGTTCAATGCAGCGTTGCTCCTGTCTTGAGAGTTCATCTTAGCTGTAACAACAGAAAACACTTTAGTCGTTAAAGAATTTCAAGCAAGATGTGAGTCAAGGATTCAATGAAATCAAGGATTAGAGGCTAATAGTGAGTCAAGACATGTGGATGAGATCTAAGTGTCTAATCCTATTCGCAGGCTCACGACGGTACAGTGACGTAACCGATGGATACAGGGGACACGACATCTCCCTCTCAACCTTAGGCCACCTAGGTTGCATCCTATAATGTTGTTGTTGACAGGAAAGGTAGGTTCACCATTATACTCCTCTAATTCATAATACACCACCATACTAATATAACTCAATTCATGTAGAACCATTCAATATGGACCTTCTATCATCTCCTAGACATAAACATGAGTACCTATACTACAGTTGAAGACAAAATAGACTAATACCCAGGTTTAAGAATTACTAATCGGGACAAAGGGTAGAGGTTTACCTGGTCGAAAACAAGGCTGGACTGCTCCTCCTTCTCCTTCTTGCGACAGGGGAAATAATTGGTTTCTAGGGTTTGCCGAGGGGTTGGCCACAATCCTCTTCTATATATACCAGTGTATGATTAAGAAGGAGGAGATAGGAATATTTGGTTTGCTCCTATCTAAAGTTTGGGTGAAGGTTTATCTCAAATTTAAATTTGAATTCGAGTACAGGGGCGGTCATGGGTTCGTTTTTAAAAAGAAATTTGAATGATAACTTTTTGCATAAAGGGTCCTGTTATTGCATATATTATCCTTTGGTTCCCTATTGTATTTAAAATAAAAAAGGCATAATAATAAATGAGACATCAAAGGAATTTAATAAATAAAAAAGAAAAATTTGGTCAAGAGTTTGACAAATATAGGCTCATTGGGTCAAACCTAAGATGACTCATAACCCTTAGACTATATCTAATAGCAATCACAACATTTACTTATATATTATATTCATTCATTACATATGGGTATGAATATAGATATATAGTATCACACAATATAAAGCATACCATTCAACTACATAGAGAAACTACGTATATATGAAATCAAAGTAGAGGATGTCTATATTTTAATCAAGTATCTATATTCCTACTAACATATAGAAGCATAAATGATAACCAAAGGAAAATAAAGGAAAGAAAGGAAACGAAAGAAATGGAAAATAAAAAATGGAAAAATGGAATAGAAGGAAAAAATGGGACTGTTCAAGCCAGTCCAAAACTGAGATTGAACTCAATAGGGAAACCTGAGTTCACTGTTTAAATGAAAAAAAATAGTAAACAATTTCATATAAATGAAAACTAGCTCATATTTGGGAAAATCCAATGATACATGAAGTATCAACACTAAAACAACCTATTGTCAACTGACAAGGTGAAATATCGTAGAACCCAAACAATTTTGCATTATAAACTAACCTCGGTTCTCAGGAAAATAATATCCATATTTTAGAAATAACAAACATATGAAGAATTAAACCTATATTCGGATTTTCAGTCAAGTTCGAGTATCCTACATAATCAAACACCAAATTACAAGTCTAAACATGAATAAATATAATACCCAACTATGCAAACATCAATCTAAACATGTATATATGTTAATCATCAACAAAAAAAACCTTGAATTAGCAGTTCAAATCATTTTAAAACCCTGAAAATTCAGTTTCAGTAAAAAAATAGGAAATGTAAAACATTCAATCTCACATTGATTTCGAAAACTCAAAATACATAACTAGGCCCTGTGTAAACTGGAGAATAGGGAGGGGTACACGTGTGTGTGTCACGCTCGTACCAAATTTGTGTCAAAATTTTGTCCAGATTGTGTCCACGAATTGCGTATCAGTACTGGGTCACACGCGTGCAGTGCAATCGTCGTGGGGACGTGCACATCGATCTAAAACTCGACACAGGCCACGTCTTGCCTTGTGATCGTGTACGAGGGGCGACCTAGCATAGGTCTAGGTATCCAACACCCTGCCACACGATCACATGCCCACGTGTCAAAGAATCACCCGCGTATCAGAGTCGGCCTGCACGTGCGTGCACGACAGGCCTTGATCCGTACGGCTTGATATATGAGTCCGACACGAAACAAGATGACATGGCACTTGGGGGCTGATGTGTCAGTCATGTCCCCAAGCCATACACCAAGTTTCGCGTGTCCTGTTGGCACAGACACTGCGCACTGCTACCCGATCAGCAGGGCACGCGTGCGAGGGCTCGTGTGGCGTGTCATGTCCAAATTGGGACACAAAAATAACATGACACGATGCTCAGTGCCTAGGAAAATAGAAACACACATGTAGGGCTACAATCCTATTCAAATGGATTTCAAAATTATGAAAAAAAATTCCTTTGTAGCATTTCATCAAACACCAATACAAGAATACTGATACGTGTTTGATACGGACATCAAATCAGTACAAATTCCTACGAAACTCATCCTATGGCTAGGGGATACCTAGATGGATGCATCTACGGGAAAAAATTCATAAAATTATAGAGTTTTGGAGAGATTACCTATTGAGATGAATTCCTATAGAAGCTCCAAATGTGTAGATCCTCCTTACGGCTCCAAAACTCCAATGCACTTCAATTCTGAATTTTCTCACCATCCATAATTCATAAACAATGATCAGAACCTAATGCAAAAGACTAGGGTTTAAAAGGAGAAGAAATGAAAAGGATGGGAGGGATACTTACTTATGTTTTTCCAGGAGAGAAGGAATAAAAAAGAGAATAGTTCTCAATAGGAGATATTAAATACTCCCCCCCCCCCCCCCTTGACCTAGCTTGGCCGGCCACACATGGATGGGCTAGGGTTTCCTAATGTTTGGGATTGGGCCTCTTCTCTATGGCTAAAATAAAACATTAATTAAAAGGAAGTTTCTAACTAGCCCCTAATCAATATGCTAATTAGCTCCTAACCTGAAACTAACTAGAATATGATTTCTAACCCTAACTAATCATATTACTAAGTTACTAATGATGAGAACATAAAATGTTATATTTTTATCCCTTAATGTTCATCATTTTATGCTCATTTTATAACTATAGGTACTCATTATATTTATATTTTGCTGTAGGATAAATTTGGAGACACTATGTGCAAAATAGAGCTAAAATGCAATTCTTGACAGTTTTGACACCTTTCACCAAAATGGGCATAACTTTTTCATCCGAAAAGCAATGAAGGTGATTCAAAAAGTTTTAGAAATATAAGACACAGGGCTACAACTTTTATATTTTCTGTTTTTTGCAAATCAAGCTGCATCATGGATGAAATCAGACTTGAAGTTGGGTCAAAGATGCTGTGAACAAAAATAGGAACCAAAATAACCATGTTCCTACTTGTTCTATGACTTATTCTATTTGGTTTGAGAAGTTGTAACTTTTATAGGATATGTGGGGAGATATTGTGGGCTTGAAACAACTAATTTATGGTGTATAAAAGGGTAGAAATTATTAGAAGAAGGACACAACACAACTCTTCTCTTCTTCTCCAACTTTTCTTTTGAAGTTTTGATGAACATGTTCGGCTAAAGTCTTGTTGGTCGAAATGTACGGAAGCCTTGGAATCAATAAAAACTTATGAAATCTAATTTATGTTTATATGTTTGATTTATACTTTGAGTATCAAATGTTTTTTTATGCATATTTTATGATTATCTTGTTTAATTACTAGGATGCATACTAGTTTATTACTTTTGATAATCTACTGCTAAATTAGATATCGAAACTGAAATTATTCGATCTCTTTAATTTGTGAAGCAACCAAGATTTAATAAATTACTGCTTTGTATTATTAAATCTTAGGAAGAAACTATTCGATTAATTTAAATGCAACCGCTTGTACTTGTGTTGTTTTGTTTCATCGATCTCATTGAGTTTAATACGCTACTAGATTAAACCTTTAGCGCTTATCTGGGATTGTTTAGTAGTTAAGGTTAATTAGGTCGCTTGTTTCTAATTAACTGTGGCTAAAGGAGATAGAAAAATAATTCCAATGATGAATATTCATTATACATATCAATATATATTTGCATCTATGATCAGTTTCAAGATTCCGATGGTAGACGTAGACTTAGACCAACATTTGTTATTTTAATTTATTGTCATATTCTACTTGCTCTTTTTTATTGACTTTTATCATATTCATCCCCCTCTTTCATTATTCACATAGCACAAACATAAACTACTTACTCTCCGAGGAAACGATCCTTACTCACACTACTACATTTCTAAGAGTATAGGTTTTATTTTTGGGTGCCTACGACAGCATACCAAATTTTGGCGCCGTTGTCGGGGAGTAATTTAGTTAATTTTTGTGTTTTAGTGATCTTATAATTTTCTATTTATTAGCAAAAAAAATTTATAGGACATGGCGACCAATTCTCACCAATTTGCCACTTGGCTAGATCTTCCATCTAGGCATGCTAATGAGGTAAATATTTCTTCTCTTGAACAACAAATTGCTAGCTTAACTTCTCTTGTTCATGAAATGGTTATAGGTAACATGCAAAGAACAATGGCTTGTGAGATTTGTTCAATAGTAGGGCATCCAACTGATATGTGTCCAATACTTGAAGACGAGCCCAATGTAACTCAAAATTTTCCAAGTTACCAGAAGTACAAGCAACCATATCTCCATGAACAACAATGGAACCAAATTTCTAATTCTGGTATGTCTCTAGAAGATATTGTTAAGTCTATTACCACTAATACCTTATAATTTCAACAGGAGACTAGGGCCAGTATTCAAAGCTTGTACAATCAAATGAGTCAAATGGCTACAGCAATTAATAAGCTGGAGGCACGAAGTTCAGGGAAGCTACCATCTCAAACGATAATAAATCCGAAAAAAATGCAATTACAATCATTTTGAGAAGTGATAAAGAGGTTGACATTCAAGTAAAAGAAGTACCTACATCGTCAAAATAAGAGGAAGAGAAAACATCTATTGCAGACACTAACTTCCCCAACGATGATGAGGTACCCAATTGTAAGTTCCCACCTCCTTCTGATTATAAACCAGTACCTCCTTTTCCTCAAGCTTTAGCAGAATCTAGAAAAATTAAACAAAATAATGAGTTACATGAGACTTTTCGTAAATATGAGGTAAATATTCTACTTTTAGATGCTATCAAACAAGTACCTCGTTATGCTAAATTTTTAAAAGAATTGTGTACAATAAAAAGGAAACAAAAACTTGAAGGATATGAAAAAGTGAAAGTAGGGGAGAGTGTTTTTTCAGTAATTCAAAGAAAACTCTCTACGAAATGCAAAGACCCAGGAATGTTTACTATCCCTTGTAAGATAGGTAACAATAATATGAGAAAGCCATGTTAGATTTAGGAGCTTCTATTAACGCATGCCATTTGGTCTTTGCAATGCCCCGGCCACTTTCCAAAGGTGTATGGTTAGCATTTTTTTCAGAATATGTTGAGCATATTATAGAAGTATTTATGGATGATTTTACAGTTTATGGAGACTTTTTTGATAAATGCTTGTATAACCTTACACTTATTCTCCAAAGATGTGTAGAAACTAATCTTGTGTTAAACTCAGAAAATGTCATTTTATGGTTGAACAAGGTATAGTTTTGGGTTATATTGTTTCATCTAAGGGAATTGAGGTAGATAAAGCCAAAATTGATATTATTCAATCTTTATCTTATCCTACTAGTGTGCGGAAAGTTCGTTCTTTTCTTGGACATGCAGGTTTTTATCGAAGATTCATCAAAGAATTCTCCAAAATAGCGTTACCCTTGTGCAAGTTGCTACAAAAGGATGTGGCATTTGAATTCGATGAGGCGTGTAAAAAGGCATTTGATACATTAAAGAAGCTATTGACTTCTACCCTAGTTATCCAGCCCCCTGACTGGAACGTGCCTTTTAAGATAATATGTGATGCAAGTGATTATGCAGTCGGCGCTGTATTGGGTCAAAGGATAGGAGGAGCATCTCACACAATTTATTATGCTTCAAGAATATTAAATGAAGCTCAGAGAAATTACTCTACTACTGAAAAAGAACTTTTAGCTGTTGTTTTTGCTTTAGAAAAATTTAGACCTTATTTGCTTGGTACTAAAATTATTGTCTATTCTGATCATGCAGCTCTTCGTAATTTGATGACGAAGAAAGAGGCAAAACCAAGGTTAATCCGAGGGATACTTCTCTTGAATGAATTTGATTTGGAGATCAAAGATAAAAGAGGAAAATAAAATCATGTTGCAGATCATTTAAGTCGTTTAGTTCATGTGGAGGATGAACTTCGTCTGCAAGAAACGTTCCCCGATGAGCAATTGTTTGCTGCAATTGCGACATTACCCTGGTATGCAAATATTGTAAATTATTTGGTTACTAATATTTTTTCTCATGGTTTATAAAAGGCTCAAAGAGATAAGCTTAAAAGTGATGCCAAATACTATGTGTGGGATGACCCATACCTGTAGAAGAATTGTGCAGATTAAATAATAAGAAGGTGCGTACATAAAAATAAAATTATTTCAATTCTCACCTTTTGTCATTCTTATGCATGTGGAGGACACTTTGGAGCTAAGAGGACGGCAAGAAAAGTATTAGAATGTGGTTTCTATTGGCCATCTTTATTTCCTGATTCATATTCTTTCTGTAAAACATACAATAATTGCCAAAAGACAGGTAATATATCTCAAAGGAATGAAATGCCATAAAATCCTATATTATTTTGTGAAATTTTTGATGTTTAGGGCATCGATTTTATGGGATCGTTCCATGTATCTTTTGGTTATGTTTATATTTTGCTTGTTGTTGATTATGTATCAAAGTGGGTAGAAGCTAAAGCTACCAGGGCTAATGATTCTAAAGTTGTTTCAGATTTTATCAAGTCCAACATATTCTCTAGGTTTGGGATTCCGAGAGCCTTAATAAGTGATCGAGGTATCACTTTTGCAATCGAACCGTTGAGTCTTTGCTGAAAAAGTACCATGTGACCCACAAAGTGTCAACTGCCTACCATCCACAAACGAGTGGGCAAGCGGAGGTATCAAATAGAGAGATCAAGTCCATCATTGAAAAGACGGTAAATTCGAGTAGAAAAGATTGGAGTTTGCGCTTGGATGATGCTTTGTGGGCGTATAGAACTGCTTATAAGACACCTATCGGTATGTCACCATACCGGTTGGTGTTTAGGAAACCGTGCCATCTTCCTGTTGAGTTACAACACAAGGCTTATTGGGCTATCAAGAGTCTCAATATGAAGGCATATGAAAATGGAGAACACAGAAAGTTACAACTACAAGAGCTGGAGAAAATTCGCAATGACGCCTATGAGAATGCTTGAATTTACAAAGAGAAAACGAAGGCTTTTCATGACAAGATGATCTCTAGGAAGGAGTTTCAAGTTGGTCAAAAAGTCCTTCTATACTAGTTACGACTTCATCTGTTTCCGGGTAAATTATGTTCTCGTTGGATTGGTCCTTTTGTTGTTACTAATGTTTTTAATCATGGTGTAGTTGAAATTCAAAGTTTAGCAACATCTAAAGTGTTCAAGGTAAATAGCCAAAGGCTCAAGCTTTTCTATAAAACTTTCAAAGTGGAGAATGTGGATGAATTGAACCTTGAGGATCCAACTGATACCAATTGAAGGACGACATGTCCACGACTATAAACATAGGCAACCCAAGGGGAGTTTGTTATTATTCTTGCAATTTTTTACTTTTTTTTGTGTCTTTTCTTTTTATTTAGCCTTACATTGGGACAATGTCAATTTAAATGTGGGGGAGGGGATTTAAATTATTTTAAGCAGTTTCAGTTTTTTTTATGTTTCAAAAAAAATGAGTTTTTATTTTATATTTTTGTGGTTTTCAATAAAGTTTTATTTTATTTTATTTTCAAAAGAAAAAAGTTTTATTTTTTTGTGATTTTCAATAATTTTTGGTTGTGTATGTCATGAGGAAGATTTAACTAAGTTTAAAAAATTCATAACATGATTGAATAAATACTCTTTTCAACTTAGAATTAATTAGTATAGTTATTTTCCTTGAGGATGGTTGCGACTAAATTTGGTAGACAAAATCCAGTGAGATTTTGAGCCTCTAGACTGACACATCAGTCTCACTATATTTTTTTAATGAGTGATATTCTTCCATGGATTTGTTTCTCTTGAACTTGCTTTGATTCTCTTCAAGGTCACATCAACACATGCATACATAAACATGATTAAGGCCATCTTTGTTATACGCTACATAAGCCAAATAGCCTTCCTTAAAATTATTTTTCCTTTGGTTGAACCCCTTTGAGCCTTATTGCTTTTATTTTTGTGAACCCACATTACAAGCTTTAACCTGGAAAAAAAATCCTTACCCAAGTCGAAAAGCTAGTGGAGCATTATGATATGTATGGGTGTATATGAAATAAGTATGGGGGTATTTAACTTCTAGTTTGGCTACATATTTTTATTCTTAAATTTTTGTGTCCCATCATGATTGAAAAAAAAGAGAAAAAGAAAAAGTAAAGAGAACTGAGAAAAAAATAAAAAAAAACGAAAAAAAGAAGTAAAAAAAAAATGATGGAGGAAATAACATTTGATATACATCTTCATGATTCCTTCCAAAATTTCAAATAAAGGGATATGTTGAATGCTTTGAATGGAGTGATTGGTTTTACATATTCGAGCTTGAGTTAAATCATTTTTTCTCTACTAGTTTTGATAGCTTTTGAGCTATACTCCCAAAATATATCCTACCTTAATCCTAAGCCCCGTTACAACCCATAAAAAGTTCTTATGATTTGTGTTATGCATGTGATCCAAGTGGTGGAGAATGAGAAGATATGCAAGCTTATGGTAGATCATTTCTATTGGAATGAATTTGAGAGAAACACTTACCCTTCAAACCATGAGAGCTGAGTGTTTATTCCCGTGAGAGTCAACCAATTTAGTTTACTCTATCTTTAAGTGAAATTACTTACTAAGTAATTAGAAGTTGTTTAAAAATATATTTTCATGATATGTTATGAGTTTGAAGAGCATGGTTATTCTTTATTTATGACATTACAACCTTGATTTTAAAAAAAAAAAAAAAAATTTGGGTTTTATCCGAGGACGAACAAAAGTTAAGTGTGGGGGTATTTGATGAGAACATAAAATATTATATTTTTATCCCTTAATGTTCATCATTTTATGCTCATTTTATAACTATAGGTACTAATTATATTTATATTTTGTTGTATGATGAATTTGGAGACACTATGTGCAAAATGGAGCTAAAATACAATTCTGGACAGTTTTGACACCTTTCACCAAAATGGACATAACTTTCTCATCCGAAAAGCAATGGAGGTGATTCAAAAGTTTTGGAAATCTAAGACACAGGGCTAAAACTTTTATATTTTGTGTTTTTCGCAAATCAAGCTGCATCATGGACGAAATCAGACTTGAATCTGGGTCAAATATGTTGTGAACAAAAATAGGAACCAAAATAACCATGTTTCTGCTTGTTCTATGACTTATTCTATTTGGTTTGAGAAGTTGTAACTTTTATAGGATATGTGGGGAGATATTTTGGGCTTGAAACAACTAATTTATGGTGTATAAAAGGGGTAGAAATCATGAGAAGAAGGACACAACACAACTCTTCTCTTCTTCTCCAACTTTTCTTTTGAAGTTTTGATGAAAATGTTCGGCTAAAGTCTTGTTGGTCGAAGTGTACGGAAGCCTTGGAATCAATAAAAACTTGTGAGATCTAATTTGTATTTATATATTTGATTTATACTTTGAGTATCAAATATTTTCTTATGCATATTTTATGATTATCTTGTTTAATTACTAGGATGCATACTAGTTTATTACTCTTGATAATCTACTGCTAAATTAGATATCGAATCCGGAATTGTTCGATCTCTCTAATTTGTGAAGCAACCAAGATTTAATAAATTACTGCTTTGTATTATTAAATCTTAGGAAGAAACCATTCGACTAAATTAAATGCAACCGCTTGTGCTTGTGTTGTTTTGTTTCATCAATCTCATTGAGTTTAATACGCTACTAGATTAAACCTTTAGAGCTTATATGGGGTTGTTTAGTAGTTAAGGTTAATTAGGTCGCTTGTTTCTAATTAACTGTGGCTAAAGGAGATAGAAAAATAATTCCAAATATTCATTATACATATCAATATATATTTGCATCTATGATCAGTTTCAAGATTCCGATGGTAGACGTAGACTTAGACCAACATTTATTATTTTAATTTATTTTCATATTCTACTTGCTCTTTTTTATTAACTTTTATCATATTCATCCCCCTCTTTCATTATTCACATAGCATAAACATAAACTACTTACTCTCCGAGTAAACGATCCTTACTCACACTACTATATTTCTAAGAGTATAGGTTTTATTTTTGGGTGCCTACGACAGCACACCAACTAATTCATGGTGAGTCACTAGGCTAGGTTGTACCAAGGCTATACTGTCACAGGCCAAAATCACAACACCAACAATATAATATATTAAAATAATCAAAAGAATTTATAATTACCAAAATACCCTTAAATAGAAAATTGGGTGTGACATATTCAAACGTGTAAAAAGTACAAAAAAAGAACTCCTGAACAGGAGATTTCAGTACAAAAGTTTTAGGAAAGTGTGACGATGGAGATCGAGCACTGCAGCGGCTCTTCACTCCGTTGACGATCTGATGACAACTTGAACTTGCTCTGACTTTCTGACGCTCGAGATTGGTACTCGGGTTGCTAATCAGAAAAATGTCGACCTATTTAATGAAGGAGAACTCCTTCTATTTATAGGCCTAGCACATATGCAATGTGCTTAAGGTTTGTTGGGCGCGCAGGAGCGCTGCCGTTGAGATGTGAGAGAATCTGTTGTCATTGCACGGTGAGGGCTGCTGCTGAGCGGACACGTGGCGGATGTTGACATTCCCTCCTATCAAGATCTTCGGATGGTTATCAGCATAACCGAATAAATGACACATGGTGTGCATCTATTGTTCGAGATTTTTTGTTTAGATGTAGCCGAATGGGTTTAGCTTCTATCCAGAGAGTCATATTTTGTCTCTATCTTTGGGGCAGCAGTTTTAAACAAACCCGATTGGATATTGCCTTTATCAACAGAACCAAATTCCATTCTTATCTTCGGAGCGGTGGTTTAAACAAAATCGATTGGATATTGCTCCTATCAACAGAACTAAACTTTGTTTTTATCTTAGGAGCAGTGGTTTAAACAAATCGGTTGGGTCATATCTGAAAAGATGTAGGTGCCAGACTAGCCCCGTGGAACAATGCCACCTTATAGGACTGCACATCTATGCGAGCTGTGCTTCGGGTGAGGCTTTGATGTCACTGCACTTTTTAGACGACGAAAAGACTTGTCTTTCGAAGACGACGGAGTCACTGCACTTTTGGGCAACAATAAGACTGTGTTTCGAAGGCAACTGAGTTACTGCGCTTTTGAGTGAGGAGGATACTGTGTTTCGAAGATGACGGAGTCACTGCGCTTTTGGGCAACGAGAAGACTTGTGTTTCAAAGACGATTGAGTCACTGCACTTTTGAGTGACAAGGAGACTGTGTTTCAAAGATGACAGAGTCACTGTACTTTTTGGCGATGAGGAGACTTGTGTTTCGAAGATGGCGGAGTCACTACGCTTTTGGGCGACGATGAGACTGTGTTTCGAAGACGACGGAGTCACTGCGCTTTTGGGCGACGAGGAGACTGTTGGTGGGGTTCTGTGAAGCCACTGTGCTTTTTGGAAGCAATAAGGGAGTTCTAAGAGCTTTGTGAAGCTACTGCATTTTAACAAAACTTCTAAGGACTTCTGAGCTCTTTGTGATTAATGACTCATTTTGTGTCTGCTGAGTCACTGTATCTTTAATTGTCGCCATCTTTTAGGGAATTCAAAAGGTTCATGGCTTAGGATTCAGTCAAATAAACCTATTAAATGAGATTTATTGTGCTGAGTCCTAGGTTCATTCCATTAATTCGGGAGTTTTTGACCGATTGACACGTGGCATTTGGGGGTTGGACCACTGTAATGACCATTGTTCGTATTATGTATTTTGTTGTACGTGTACGTATTTAGACTCGTATTGCATGACTCTCTGCTTGATTTAATTTGGCATTTCATTGATTGGTTTATCTTGATTCGGTTCGGCTGGTTGGCTTGGTTCAGTTTTGTTGAGAACCAACCCCACCTACCACCCTCCTCATTTTTATCCCACCAAACATTTCTCCCTCCTCATTAACTCTTCTTCTTCCCTACCATTACTTCTCCACCAACCTGAGAGAGGAAGGCTTAGGCAAGTGCAGCTTGCTTCATGGGGGAACTCAGTTTTTATTGTTTCATTCTCTTCCTCACGAGATTCTAACACACTTTAATACTTAGCATTTCTAATTTCCATGGTTCAATTTGTGTAGATCTAAGTTTATTGTATTTTTGGATTTTCTTAGGTCTTGATCTATTTAACCTTGTTATTATCTAGTTTTGATGGTTCCATGTTGTAGAGAATTTGATTCTACCCTATTTTGACCTATGGAAGTCTGGATTCAGACCTTGGATGAAGGATTTATGAAGCTTTAAAGCCATGGATTTCATAGCTCTTCTTCTCGGACAAGTGGGAAAGAAGAGCAGTACTTGACCGCATCAATTTTTATGCGGCAAGCTTCCATAGCCGTATGGCATTTTGGTTCCCAGCCGCATAAGCTGTCCTTGGTCATTGGCCGCATGAACTTCTGCCTTCGCAGCCGCGTGGCCTTATTTATCACAGCCGCATGGCGCTCCCCTTGATCAGCCGCCTAGGACTCCACTTGAACATAGCCGCATGGACTGGTTCTTTCCAGCCGCATATACTTGTCGAACCCCAGCCGCATAGGCCTTGGCTTGACCTAGCTGCATGGAGACGTTTCCTGCAGCCGCATACGCTCTGTATTCCGTTGCCGCATGGCACTACGTCTCCTGGCCGCATAAAGTCAATTCTCCTAGCCGTATGGCGTTTCTCCCTCGCAGCCCCATATGTACGCAACTCCCAGCCGCATAAGCTTACTTCCCGAGCCACATGACATTGCTCCCCCGCGGCCACATAAGCTCATCCTCCCTAAGCCACATGCACCCGTCCCCTTCCAGCCGCATGAGCGCGCAGTCTCCAGCCGCATAAGAGCGCATGCTCTCTGGCGCATGCGCTTATCTCCTTTAGCTGCCTGGCTCCTGCCATAGTCTTTTTTTATTATATTATTATAATTAAGGCTACTTTTATGCTCATGTTTCCTGACTCTCTATGAAGGCTTGTACTAGGTAGATTTTTGCACAAATCCCTGAACACGACAGTGGCCCGCCGCGGCGTACTATTAACAAATAAACCTGACGTGATATGTCCCGATATGCTGTTAAGACAGCTAGCCTGATATAACATGTATGAATAACCTGGACACCGTGGACGATTGTGTTTGTACAAATAAACTGATGTTATCTTGCATCATGTCTAGGATATGGATCCCTGAATACCACGGTCAGGAGTACCTACTAAAATTGACTAAGGCTAATAACTAGAAATTCAGTAGTCATGGAGAGATTTCCCAGCTACAGGCAATCCCGTTATCTGGGCGCACTAAGTGGACTTGTAGCCTACCGACGAGTAGGGCACAATTCCCGCACACAGTCATGTGTTGCACCTTTCATGAACGGACATTCGACCTGGATAACCTGGATGGTCTGCAGGGCTTGTGGCTGTTGGAATAATCGTATTGCATTTTGCTAGTAACTAGGCCTGTGATAACCCTAGTTAGTTAAAGTATCAAGCCGTACTCTTTGCTTCGTCGTAATTTATTGGATGGGGTTTAGCCCAGCTTAGTCTTGTCCTGATCCTGTACACGATTGTAACATGACATGATTACTTATGCTTGCCTTAACAATAATGATCAGGGGACCAGTTCTATTCAGGCGAAGGGTTACAACCCCGGTCCTTATTTGGTTTAAGGGTTGTAACCTGGCTCCCGGAGCAGTTCTGTGTCCTCTCTTTGTTTATTGTCATATTGTACCCCATGCCATGCTCGTCGTGTTTTACCTTACTTCAATAGCTTGATTATTTTTATTGGCCTTAACAATAAAGATCAGGGGTCCATTTCTGTTCAGGCGAAGGGTTACAACCCCGATCCTTGTTTGGTTTAAGGGTTGTAACCTGGCTCCCGGAGCAGTTCTGTGCCCTCTATTCGTTTATTGTCTTATTACTTTATCAACAGTAATTGAGGCGGGTTTCTATTTAGGTGAAGGGTTACAACCCCGGTCCTTGTTTGGTTTAAGGATTGCAGTCTGGCTACCTGAATGGTTTCCTCGTGCTCAATTTATTATTGTTATCTCGGTTATTATCAGTATCTTTTAATTATCTTTAATATTTATTTATGATATGCTGGTTTTAGTTCCTAAGTGAAGTCTCATTTATGGTACTTGCTTTTTCTTGGGTCTGACCCAGCTGGTTTTGTATGGCCAGATATCGGAGCAGCTCCAGAGGATCTACCTACCTTCCAGCCAGATGGTGACCACCAGGCGTAACCCTGGCAACGAGTGGGTTTTTTTTGTTCTCTCACTCTATTGTAAAAGTATTCTTTTGAGGCGTTTAGCCGGCGAGCACGTGTTAGCTCGTATTGCACCTGTATTTACTGTCTGCCTACAGGCTGTAACATGATTGACAAATCCTAGGGTTGATTATGTATGACTGAAACTCTTGCTAGTCTTGACATTTTGTTCGACTAGCTTTATGATCATCCGAATATGTAATGTATGGGATGCCTTACTATTGTATATTTGGTGCTCTGAGATCTTGTAACTATTATTACTTGCTTGAGATTGAGACAATAGGCTTGTTCATGACCATAGGAGACTGATGGCTTGTAGTTAAACCCTCATGTATCTAGACAGCCGTGACCGCATAGTGAGGTGGGTTGCACTTCAATATACGTAGCTGGCTATGTATGCCCCCGCTCTCCAGTATTCTGGTTCTGGGGTATTACAACCACATATAGGCTATATAAAGGGAAGCTTTTTTGAGGAGCCACGTCCATTATCTCTTAGCATTCCCACCGTCATGCTTGATCCTGACTTAGCTTCGAACGGTCGTTGGCCTTGCACAAGTCGACTGTTGGTTGTGGATCTCTTCGTTCAAAGAAGCTATGTCATTGTAGAAAATTGGCTACTGGGGTTTGAGATGCACTTGAGCGTTTGGCATAAGGAGTTCGAACCTGAACAACATCTTTGAGGTCTTCGAGATCCAAGCTATCAGGTTTGGATTGATTTCCAACCCGAAGAGCCATAGGTTGTGCTCTGCCCTGCTCAATAATGGCTTCATTAGCCATATTGTGGTGGGGCTGCACGCTCTATTATGTTGGAAGATCCACGAGCAATGTCGCGAGCAGGATCTACGTTCTTCGTTCGGGCCAATAGCTGCTTCATTAGCCATACTGGAGTTCCTCCACGTCTGACTAGGAAGTGGCTTGCTATGACGAGGAAGTGATTCGCTCTGACACTATTGCGCATTTGGGGGGAGGCTGTGCACTTTCTGAAGACTGCACACTTGTAGACTTTAGGTGTTTTCGTCTTTATCTGTAATCATGAAGAATATGTAATAGATCTTTTGTAGACATGATTTAATAAAGAACTTCTTTTGTATGTCTTCTGTGATTTTGTTACTGTCTGCGCTTTTGGGCAACTGCGCTTTTGCAAAGAATATGCAGCGACTATTGTCATCTGCACTTTTGTCACTGATGTGCTTATTTTCATGCTTCTACACCCGTGTCGTAATGTACCATGGTTGGATCCACTATACCAATCGGGGACAGGGAGTATTAGTGTAGATATGTGATCATACCCTCTGTGTGCATGTCTTGTTCCTTGTGAGTGTTGATCATACACCGCACGTATGCTTAACCAGGCCATTATCCATGTGCAAGTTCCCAAGACGATCATATGTTGAAACTAATGCTCACTCGTATAGATAGTCATTTTTTTATTCTTGTACATGATATTTCTTACTCTTATATTACTTACAATATTACTCATATCTTTCTATATTCATGTACATGTTTTATTATCTTGTATGTTCTCTCTATTTACTGTTACAGTCCTTATCACTTACTGGAACTGTTGTTACAGGTGTGCTTCGTTCCAATCCTGACTGAATATATTTTCCAGATGATTTAGAGGAGGGATGCTCTACTCACTACGGACCTCAAGACATAGTAGGTGTAGACTTGGAGACCGTAGACCAGAAGAGGACCAGTACCAGTTGTTGAGGCGGCTTAACTAGTATAGCAGACATTTAGTTAGTATATTCTTATTATACTGGATCTGTCTCCAGCTTAGACATTTGTGTTGTCATTGATTTTTGGACTTATTATGATATTTTGCTTGACCCATAGACTTGGTTATTTTGTTGTGTCTATTCTAGTTTGAGATTTGTGACTTACCTTCCTTATTTGATATCGTGTCATTCCTCCCTTATAGATATTGTGATTGTGTATTGGTTATCATATTATATTATCATCTAGTCCTCCTTTTGGAGTTGTGATATCATTAACAATTTCATATATTATTGAATGAGATAGTTAGATAGTATTATTGACCTAGACAGCATTCTACCGCCGATGATGTGGCGTAGGCTGGGCGTAACCACGTACTCGTATCCTTATTCTGAGTGCACGTCGTGACACAAGTACCATGTGTGTAGTAGGCTCCGAGTAGATCAAAACCATATATTGGGTCGAAAGATTTGACTCGAGGTTGGGTCTCAAATTTTAATCGAAAAAGACATCGGTATTACGGTAGGCGATGGTGTTGGCAGTTTTGACCCAAAAGTTGTACGATAAAAATTGAGTACAAAGAAAATATATTTAACTGGGACATGATATGTCTAAATGAACGTGTACTCATCTAGATCACAGATATAAATTTTTTTTTAAGAAATTGGTAATTGTTGTGCTTCTAAAATCAAAACTACGATAAAGGATATTTATAGCCTAAATTAAAATTAAAATATTATTTAATAATAAATAATCTTATTAAATATAAAAACATAAATCCCAAAAGTCAGAGGGTTTACAACCTACCCAACTTAGAAAATTTCATCCTTGAAATTATAATTCATCAATATTCCTTAGAAATACAAGTCCACTATTATCAGAATCTCCTCAAAATTTTAAATAACCAAAAAAATTATTCAATGGGACATATTCTAAGATTCAAAATTTTAGAATTTTGTAGCCTTTAAAATTTAGATTCAATTTCTATCCTCAAATTTCAAATTTACGATTCGTCCCTCATGCCCAAAATTTAATAAATCCTCTAATTATAAAGTTCTTAAATCAATTCTATATAGATTCAAATTTTAAATTCAATATTAAAGATACTTTCTCCTTAAATCAAATATCAATCCAAAAATTTTCTTTTATTGTTAACATTAACTCAATAACCATAAATGTTCTTCTGAAAATTCATGAAGTCAAAAGCACTAAATTATCTCAATTTTATTTTACTTGATTGCCTTTTCAACCACTATCTAAGTGTTTTACCTGTAATATATATAAACCCTTTCTAATTTGTCTTTCAACACAACTTCTACCTAACTTAGAATCCATTACTTTTTCATAAACACAAGATTACTTCTTATAAAAACCGTCTCAAGATTTAAATTGAATCCAATCTCCTCTCTCTTAAGTTTGTAAATTCATAATAACTTCATCAATCATTTAAATAATTAATTTACCACCAACTAATGAATCACTATGTGCCTTAAGGACGTCTACCTACATATGGTCACACTATCCCATCAAACACATGTTGCCATAAAATTTCATAATCGTTGCCCACAAATTTCCAAAATTCAATACCACTATACCGATGGCATATGGCATCCCCAATCCCCTCATATCTATCAAGCAAAAGCAAACTAATTTATATGATTACCAAGGAATACTGATAAATTCTATAGAACACGATCATTGGTCACTCCAAAATAGGAAGTGACAAAATAGTTGAGTGCAAATCCAAAGTTCAAGAATGATAGAAAAATTCTAAAAGAATTGTCAAGACAGTTATGGATTGAGAATCCTAAGAGTCTAATCCTATTCGCAGGTCCACTCAGTAGAGTAACATAACTAAAACGGCTAACTCGACCAGTATAGGCCAACCAAAAAAATGTCACGTCCAGTCCCAAAGTACGTAGGACTAGGATATGTAAACATACTAGCTATGTATTAAGTGGACTCCAGTCCATCTCGAATACGTATAAGTTGTCTACGTCTAGTTATAACTCTATATCATCATAACAATTTATATCTCAACCATAGAAAGTAAATCTCACGTAAGACCAAGTACACTGATGTTGGTCATGCATTAACACACTGGATCCTACAAGCAAACAAGGATGGATAATATATAATAAAGTGGACCAAACTCTATTATAATTATCTGACCAAGCTCATGACAAAGAATAAAGCTTGTAAAACTAGGCCATATCAACAGAATAAAGGAATAGAAATGAATATAATGTCGGATGAATATAATGAAGATATCAACCAAATATTTACCTGAATTCCTAGAGAAGCAATCACCAACTACCCTTCCATTCTAGCAGCTCAACAAAAGCTGGAAAGATCACTATGTCCTCAGGGGACATAGCAAGATACATTATATATATATATATATATATATATATATATATATATATATATATATATATATATATATATATATATTTATATTTATATATATATATATATATATATATATATATAAATATATATATATATATATATATATATATATATATATATATATATATATATAAAATATATATATATATAACAGTAAATAACTTGCATAAATAATAATCAGGAAGGAAACACAATAACTGGCAATGAATTAAACATGTATACAAGAACAACTACGCATAAATGAACTGCTGGAATGGAAACAAATATAAATGCCAAGCTACTATGTGAACACATTGCATGAAATCAAATGAATAACCAAACCCTCCTCCCTAGTGTGGACTCACAGTTTAGCTCAAAAAAAATCAACCCTCGTCCTTAGTGTAGATTTACAGATTGAGAGAAAAAGAAAACAGAAATAGCAGTTCAATTATAACGCACTCATTCTTCCAACTCCCGGTATTATAGTAAGACTCAGACAAGGTATAAGTCGAATAAACCTAGTATAAACTGTAACGCTAAACATGAATAATGACGATCTATCAACAGGATAACTAAACTAGTATGCATAATATGAGAGGAAACACATATCAACAAATCTACAAAAGAAAACTAGATAATGACATGTCAAAGATACTATAAAAAGGCAAGATATACTTGTATGTATCTCCCAAGTGTGCGTACAACTTTTTCAGCTTTCATACTCCCAATTAAATCGTCACAAATTCCTAGAACACAATAATAACTACCAATCAACTATAGCACTAGTGTACGTTGCACACCAACCACATTAATACCATCTATGTTCTAAACTAGGTCTCCATGTAACTAGCCTACTATAGAACCAAGTTAGATAGTTATATACTTTATAGGTAACATGCAAAACCCTTAAACTACCATATTTATAATCGTAAAATATATTATATTAATTCTATAATAATTATGAAAAATAATTTTAGACATAATCTATTTATATTATGTACCAAAAAATGGTAAATAGTTAACATAGTCAACTAGTCGCACAAAGTTTACAATTATTGAGTTGATTGGAGCGATCTAATTATGCAAAAATAATATATTTATATTCTTAAATATTACACAATGAAGTTGAATATCCAGTGATTAAACCATGAAAAATCAGGGTTATGAACATCGAGAATTTTATGACAATTTGGTGCACAAACCTAGCACGTCGATCTATATACGAAGATTCAATTGTTTACAGCGACGAAAACTTTGAAGATTTGACAATAAAACTATATAAAACCTAATAAGGAATTTTTACACATGAAAGGGGCATTAGAGAGGGGTGTTAGGATGCTCACCAAGGGTCTCAGGGTTGACGTGGGGCTTCGCAAAGTTGCGTAGACATCAACTACTTCAAACAAGGTTTAGCCTGGACAACTTGTCGTGTAACTCGCGCCACGGACAAACGAAGTTAATTCGCGAGCTGCGGCTTTGAGGGAAGGTAGAGGATAGATAGAGGTACGTGATAGAGTTGGTATGATCGAGGTTTGATTGATAAAAAGTAAGAAAACAATGGTATAAAGACAGCAAACATGCTGGTTCAAAATTTGGCTGAAGTTTTGACTTGGTTTTGGTGCTCCACACGCCAAACGTATGATCGTGGCTCCTCGAGGGCTTAGCAGAATGAAAGAGGGATGTCTTGTGGTTGTTGTGGAGGTGGGGTATGTCACGCCCCGATTTCGTAGAATCGATAGTCGTCCCCCGGGCGTGATGCCGTGTAAGCCTAAGTTGCGCTCGCACAAGGCATAGTCATAAGGTTATCCGAAACACAACAACAAGAGAGTGTGCAGAGTAAATTGAACACACATTATAGAGAAGGAAATTTAAGCTTTATTGATAATGAACATCATTTTACAGACTCGATACAAAGGCGCCGTACGGGCTTTTTACAAACTGACTCCATTACAAAATGAACGTCGACAAGATAACCATTCCATACATTTCATCCCTTGATTACAACCAGCATTACAAAACCACCTGGGATGATGGAAAGTCGCTCCATCTGTCTTCTTGGCCTTCGACAGCAGAGTCTTCAAAAGAGATTGGATCCAAACTTCGACCGCAAGGACGAAGCTTCAAAACACATGAGCGTAGCCTCCCTTCACGCGGCACGCTCCTCCTGATTTATCGCACCTGCAGAGAGAGCGAGGATCAGTACAATCAACATGTACTGGCGAGTGGCTAATTAGTTTCCAGGCTCTCATTTGGTTCAAGAGTTTAGATAAACATTTACACAACTTGGTTTTCGTGATCTTTCTAACTATCCAAGGTAATTTCATACGAAGCATTTAACGAAACATAACCCAAGTAAGTTACACCAGAATTTCCCTCGGTAGAGCGTGCTGTGCAACATAAAACTTACCATCACCTTTCCTGTTAGTTGAATAACAATTTATATCAAGTGTTTGAGGTGGAGGTCACTGGCATTAACTAGACATCCTGGACATAGCCTGGTAATACGGGACCCTTGCAACGCAAGTAGCGAGCTCCGATGCAAGTCCCCGTCTTACCGGTTGCTTTATATCCAGCTCGGCTATAACCTGTTTCTTCCTAGGCCGAGTCGGTCCCGTGGCCCCGGGTTGCCGCTCGAAGAAACCATCGCCCTTGTCGACAAGTTGTCCATGACCTTGATAGGTTAACACGGTATATTTGGGGTACCGTTGGGGCTTCTTATGTAATCGATTCATTTAGTTGTTTTGTAGGCCTAAATAATTCTATCTTTTTTCTACACAATTCATCTTTTCTCTACTCAAACATAGGACTTGTGTTTTCCAACCGAATCATTACATTTCATTACCATTACCCAAGTTCTCATTTTTGAATTAGAGGGTCGAGATGAAGGAGGTCAGCCACTCACCTTGAGTTTTTGCTTGAGGCGAAGGACTTGTTGGCTGCGCTAGACGTCGCCTACGCGATCACCTGAAATCGCACAAGCAACCGATTAGAACACAGTGTTATGCAAGAGTTCGATAGAAAATGCGAGTTCGAAATGTAAACCATGAAAACCATCGAAAACATTCACGAAAACGCATTCAGAAAACCAAAGCCCAAAACCAACGCAAGCGGCGTGAAAAGCAGAGCAACGGAAGGTCTCTCTCGACTCAGCCGCAGAGTCAATCCTTGAGGCGCTACCCGCTGAATATGGGACTTGGTTCTGAAGAAGCCATTCCATAACGTAGAATGGATCTTAATTCAACCGTTCCCGTTCGATCGATCCCGACCTATCGGTCCCGACCGAGTCGATAGCGACAGTGTTTCTTTCTCGCGCACCTTGTGGACGGACAACGGGGCACAATATAGGGACGGGGCACTACACCATAACCAACAAAGAAAAAGTTTCATCCTCGAAACTTAAGAACAGAACCTACCTCTATGAAAATAATGAAGGAAACTTTTCTTTCATATCTGACTCGAGTTTTCATGTCGACTCTTCTGCCGTATGGTTCTTCCAGAGTACACGAACAAGAGGGATCACTCGACTTCGAAGCAGCTTATCCTTGCGTTCTAAGATTTGAAATGGCTCTTCAACGTAGGATAAGTCGGACTTTAGCTCCAGCTGGCCAAAGTCCAGCACATGGCTAGGGTCGTACACATACTTCCGCAGCTGAGAGATGTGGAAGACATTGTGCACACCTTCGAGCACCGGCGGTAGGGCAATTCTATAGGCTACTGGGGTGACCCGCTCGACTATGTCGAACGGTCCAACGAATCTCGGACTCAGCTTCCCCTTCGTGCCGAACTGAGTAACTCCTCGCATGGGCGACACCTTCAAGAACACATGATCACCCACCTGGAACTCAAGCGATCTTCGATGGGTATCGACGTAGCTCTTTTGCCGACTCTGTGCAATCTTCAGTCTTTCCCGAATTAGCTTGACCTTTTCCACAGTCCGATCCACTAGCTCCGGACCGAGTATCTGTCGTTCCCCGACTTCATCCCAGCAAATGGGCAATCTGTACTTCCGGCCGTACAAAGCTTCATACGGCGCCATTTGGATGCTGGATTGGTAGCTATTATTGTATGCAAATTCCGCCAGCGGTAGGTGGACGTCCTAGTTTGATTTAAAGTCAATTGTGCAGAGCCGTAGCATGTCTTCGAGAATCTGATTAATGCGCTCCGTTTGGCCGTCGGTCTGAGGATGGTAAGCTGAGCTGAACTGCAACTTGGTACCCAGCGCCGACTAAAGGCTACTCCAGATTTGCGACATGAACCGTGAATCCCGATCAGAGATGATGGATACTGGAACTCCGTGCAGCCATACTATCTCGTCAAGATAAATCTGCGCCAGACGATCAACGCTCCAAGTAACTTTGATGGCGATAAAGTGCACTGACTTGGTTAATCGATCGACGATGACCCAGATGGCGTCATTCCCCCGTGGTGTCTTCGGCAGGCCAACAATAAAATCTATAGTGACGTGATCCTACTTCCACTCGGGAATAGCAAGGTTCTGCATCTCCCCGCCCGGTCGCTGATGCTCAGCTTTCACTTGCTGACAGGCCATGTATTACGATACGAAGAGAGCCACATCTCTCTTCATCCCGTGCCACCAGAAGGTCGTGCGGAGGTCCTTATACATCTTGGTACTGCCTGGATGCAAGGTATATTTTGTATAATGCACCTCCGACATTATCTCCTTTCGCAGTTCTGAATCATCCGGAACACATAGTCGGCCATTCAATCTCAGCACGCCGGTCTTGTCTTCCACAAAGTCGATCGTACTACCTGTCGAAATCCGCTCGTATATTTTCTTCAGGTTCGGATCATCCTTCTAAGCGACCATGATCTTTTCCAGCAAACTCGGCTCTAACTGTAGCTGCGCCAACCGTACATCCCTGAATCCAACCCGGAGATCGATGTCCATTTCTTCTAGATCTTGTAGTAGTCTGCGGTTGATGGATAGCGAGGCAAGATATTTTTGACTCAGAGCATCCGCCACCACATTTTCCTTGCCCGGAGTGTAGTCGATCGTCAAGTCATAGTCTTTGATCAGTTCGAGCCAGCGCCTCTATCGCAAGTTCAATTCCTTCTGGGTAAAGAGATACTTGAGGCTCTTGTGGTCGGTATAGATTGCACACACCACGCCATATAGATAGTGACGCCACAATTTCAACGCGAACACAATAGCCGCTAACTCCAGGTCGTACGTAGGATAGTTCTTCTCGTGCGGCCTTAACTGTCTGAAGGCGAAGGATATCACCTTGTTTCGCTGCATGAGCACACATCCCAAGCCCTGGCCTGAAGCATCGTTGAATATCTGAAAACCCTCTGGCCCATCCGGAAGTGCGAGTATGGGTGCCAAAATTAGTCGCTATTTTAGCTCCTGGAATGAAGCTTCACAGTCATCCGACCACTCATACACGACGCCCTTTTGAGTGAGGCGAGTCAATGGCGATACAATCTTCGTGAAGTCTTTCACGAAGCGACGATAGTATCCCGCCAAACCAAGAAAGCTTCGAATCTCACTAGCAGATGCAGGCCGCTTCCAATCAGCAACAGCTTCCACTTTCTTCGGATCGACTGCAATGCCTTCGGACGAAATGATATGACCGAGAAAGGATACGCTGCTTAGCCAAAATTTGCACTTACTCCGATTTGCATATAACTCATCTCTCGAAGTGTCTGGAGCACGGCCCGTAAATGTTATGCATGCTGCACCCTATCCTTTGAGTAGACGAGAATATCATCAATAAAGACTACCACAAATTTATCAAAAAAGGGTCGAAATACCCGATTCATTAGATCCATGAAGGCGACAGGGGCGTTCGTCAGGCCGAATGGCATCACCAGGAACTCGTAGTGTCCATACCGAGTGCGAAAGGCTGACTTTTGCACGTCGTCTGACTTGATCTTGAGTTGATGATAGCCCGAGCGGAGATCAATCTTCGAAAATATCGAGGCGCCTTGCAGTTGATCAAATAAATCGTCTATGCGGGGCAATGGGTACCTGTTCCGGATGGTGGCCTTGTTCAGCTCTCGGTAATCGACGCACAGACACATGGACCCATCCTTCTTCTTCACGAACAACACGGGCGCTCCCCACGGTGAAACATTAGGCCGAATAAATCCTCTGTCGAGTAACTCTTGTAACTGGACCTTGAGTTCCTTCAGCTCGGCGGGGGCTATTCTGTACGGGGCCTTGGAAATTGGTCTGGTATCGGGGAATGTATCCATGCTGAACTCGATTTTTCGGTCGGGGGGCATGCCGGGTAGCTCGTCCGGGAACACATCGGGGAATTCTGCCACAACGTCGGTCTGACCCGCATTTGCATCATCCTGTCGCATGTCTCGAATGGACGCCAAATAGCCTTCGCACCCAGAGTACACTACACCAAAAAGGGTAATTTGAAACATTTAGTATTTTAGACTTTGGCACGGTTTATATGTGTTCCTAGACCTTGGAACATGTGTTAACTGTTCCAAACAGCTAAAGTGTTCCTAAAGTTAATTTACTTAAAATTGAATTAAAATTTTATGTTTTGGAACAGTCAATAAATGTTTTTGTTCGCATTCAATCACATATATTAATCACATGATTAATTAAGAAGAGAAGTGTTCCAATTCTTTATTCTAACCTAAATACCCCCTCATCGGTTATATGTATTCCACAAAAATTGTAATTCTCCCGTACTTATTTTTCAGGTTTCCCTCTCCTCCCTCTTTCTCTCATGGAGCTTTCTCTACTCTTAAACTGCAATTTTCCAAGTTCCTCTCATTTGTAGTTCATCTTGTAACTTTTTTTTCTTCATCTATAATTTATTCGTGATTATGCATAAGGTTTTCATCTCATTCTTAATTCCTCAAAAGTGTTACTGATGGTTTTTCTTGTGTTGAATATTCATTGGAGAAGGAGGAGGTGTCGAGATGCATAGGTTGCACCCCTCCTACCGACGTGCCACAGAGGAATGGATCGATCCCAAGGGTCTGATCCCGTCGACGCGTCATACTTGGGGAATAGATTGATCTCTATGGTCCCACAGGATGAGGTCCCCAAGGAGAAGGTCGTCGTCTAATGTCATCGAGGAAAATCTGTGGTACGTATGGAAGGATTTGTTATGGGCAAGGAGGAACATCTCCATCACCCCTTTAGTTTGTACACACAATATGTTTGTTGAAATGCTTGAGTAGAATAAAATTAGCTAGCTTGTGCGAACCAAAATAAGATTCAATTCAGAGTACATATACATAATGTGCATAGTTTATGTGTATCTGACATTGAGGAGTATGCTTCTTGATTATTGTTTGAACTTAGTACTGTACATTTGAAAAGTTAATAGGTCAAAGAATTAAGGTGATATATTGTGACGAGAATGTTGTATCCTAGTATTCCCACGTGATATCAATGATTTTTAAACTTGTTTTTCCTAGAGAGTTTGTTCTTTGCTTTACAGCTGAGGATTTCCTAAAATAGGGCTTGTGCCGGTGGCGGACACAACGATGCTAAGTGCCTGGCTTGATATGTTGACTAGCTACAATTGGTCAGTTGGTCAATTTGTGGATGTTGTGCAATACTAATTCACGAGTTCAAAGAACAACTATTAACATATTTCTAGATTTGAACTGTCCGTATTAGTTTTTACATGAAAACATAAAGGAAGATTAGTAGCTTCTATTTTTCTTCTTGGTCAAATCTTAATAGCATTGAGTCTGATGCAGTGGCTACACTAGTATATTCAAATTCACCAGTCAACGTAGTCCTTAATAATTTCATGTAATAGCTAGTAATGTCCCTTAAACTTCAGGTAGAGTGAAGCACTGTTTTTATTTTGTTTTGTTTTATTTTTTTGAAGTGTGATACAAAAGAAACTCAATAGAAGTATCAAATAACAGAAGAGTATGTTCACAAGAATCATGAGCACATCTATTTAAGCATTGTTTTACCTCCATCCTCCATGTCCTTATATTTTGATTCTGAACAAGATCAGATGACTAATTTTGCCAAGTTTAAGTAATTCAAGCATAACTCTAACTGTTCTTCTCTTATTGCTTTAGAGATGTACAAGCTAGTAGTATCCTTCTAGATAATAAGTTTGAAGTCTGTCTCGGATGTTTAAGTAAAGTATATGCTCAAGAAGGGGATAGGCATCAGAATGTTTTCACAAGGTTTTGAGAAGATCAAAGTAAGTTGTGTTTTACTAAAAATCAATGCTAGTTATTTTAACAACAAACTCATTCCAAATAATATAACTGTAGGCATTTTACATGAAATTACTATTTCTGTGTATTTGTATATTTAGATCCTTTTGCTCATCAATTTATACTTTCTTGCATGTTTAGACGGTAATCTGTGTCCGGTGTAACATTTTGCATGTTTGTTGATATTTAACTTTAGTTGTAATAAAGAAGCAGTAGTCATTGTTCGATAACGCGATACTTTTTTTATCAAGCAGTTTCATTTAAACACTCGTACATGTAATTGTGAGAAACGAGCCTTATTAGCTGATGCAAATAAAATAATTACTGAAAAACATTGTTCAGGATAATCATGTATTTCCAAGTTCAATATAAATTAGTCACCCTTTGCCTTTTTGAATGCTTCATGCCCCATCTGTTTTTCTGTTAATATTAGATTCCTCAAAGTACAGTGAAGTACTTCCTGCATATGAAACTTAAACTCTTAAATCATGGAGTATACCAAAATTCAGTGTGCTATTAAGTCAAAAATACTGAAAGGATTGGAATATTGGATTGATTCAGTTGACCTAGTAGCTTCCTTCTTTCTGTTGCTTAGTCAACATCTCATCAAGACATAGCGAGTTTGAGATGCCATGCCTGCATATGCAGATATCAATCGACTTTAACATGTTCTCACACAAATAAAGATTATACTACATCTAACGACAAAACAGTGACATGTACCTTAGCTAAGAGGCCGACACCACTCTATTAAGCAAGTGCCATCCTTATTGCCATAAGCCACAGTGCTATCCTTGTCTTTACTTTGCCACTCAGCTAAAGAACGGATTTGACAAGCAGGATTGCTTCCTCTCGAACCTCTGTGAAGAAGTGGTCTGGTTGTTCTCCCCTAAGCCAAAGGGTAGCTCCAACAAGCGAGAGCATGTTCCTTGCTAATCCATTGAACTTTAACTCGATGCCAAGTGATTACGTTGATGTTCTATGGTACAAGAATTCATTTTACTTCCTAAACAAATGCACATTCTATTTTTATGCCACAATATAGTAGTCATAATTATGATAGAATGTCTAATACAAGATGTTACATAACTGTCAACTTATTTTTAAATAAGAATGGTGGTTGTCACAACAATGCGACAACTAGTACTTTAGGAGGGAAAATTAATTATTTTCTCTCTCTTCTTCCCATTCATATCACTTTTACACTATTCCCTTCATTTTTTTTTTTGCTTTATTTCATTTATCTGTGGACTGTAATAGAGGGCTAATGCTGCTATTGAAGCCTTATATCATAGCACTTACTGCTCCAGTTCCTCTTGTACATGGTAATAAATGCTCGAATGCTTGTAGTTGTGGTTATGCACTGCTATACAGAGGCCATGTGACTTGTTGTCCATGCTATATTGGCCTTTAAAAATGTTTTTTTCCATCTTAAACTTATTTGAGCAATTTTGTTCTTACGATTAAGTATGTTTCTCTTTCTTGTGAGTTGTTCCTTTATAATCTTAGTTGAAACTTCTTGCAGGGCTTAGAATGGAAGGAGAAAGTTGAAAATCTTGAGTTGGAGATGCAACAATGTTTCAAAGCTCAGTCACGGTTGTCTGAACAATTAGTTGTAGAAGTGGCCGAGTGTAGAAGCTCAAAAGCTCTTATTCAAGGAAAAGAAGCATTGATAGCGAATCTGCAAAATGAACTCTCACAAACAAGGTTGCTAATGCATAACTCTTAAAGGCATTTTTCAGTCTTTTGTTGTATAACAACAATTTTAACTTACTACAGGATATAATTTCTGCGAGGAGAACTCTCAGCTCAAGCAGAATCTGGATGAAAAAACAAAAGATATATCTATTAGTGAGAACTGTTCGTAAGGCACAGCTTGATAAGGCGTTACTGAAACTAAAAGAGGCAGAAACTATGATGCTTACTTCTACTTCAGACTATGCTGCATCTTGGTGGTTTGACATTCAGTTCATGATTTCAGTGAAAGACTTTATAGGAATAGGAAGTTTCTACCTAATGAAGACTTGAGGTTGCAGAAATTTCATTTTAGATTTTCCATACCCCTATTTCCCATAAAGAAAAGATAGTCAATGATCAAAAGGTAGCGTCTTACATATAATAATGATGGTTTAATGCAAATTTCTAAATAAGGTATGCTTGCAATTAGTCTAATCACTCTTTGTTCACACAGATATAAACATGTTAGAATAATATAAATAGTATCCCTCATCCCTCACCAACTCTCTAGAGTACATGTTAGAATAATATAAATATTAGCCCTCGGCCTCGCCAACGCTCTAGAGTTTTGGTGCAAGTGGCATACACTTTAACATGATAGCAGAGCAACACAAGTTTCGGTAGAGTCATCACCCAATTGATATAGGTTTTCTTTTCTTAGTTACTTGTCTAATAAACAATTTGGTGGCTATGTATTTAACTGTTGTCAGATGTGGAAAACGAAGATAAGTATTCAAGCTTGTTATTTTGTGGTTTTCCTTGTTTTGGGAAAACTGGACAAACTTACTCGATGGTATTTGGAAGTCATGTCTCTATGATTGACCTTGAGATGTTAGAGATGCAATATATGTGTTCCACAATTATAATGCAACTGTATGTTACTTGATAATATTTACGAAATCCTTCTGTCATATCCTTATTTAGGTTTCTGCATGAAGATGTTTATGCAGCTCTATAATTTATTTATAATTGCAAAACTAATAATGGCTATATATTTCTAATCAACAGTTGTGGAATAGATACAGATTCGTGAATCCTAATGCAATCATGCAAGATGATAGTCTATCAAGCTTCCAGCTATTCATCTGTAGTTTTGCAGTAGGAACGTGTGCCAAAGCCATGTTTCACCCTCTTGATGTAGTAAAGCAGAGGTTGCAGGTATGAACCTAGCTTTCGAAACTTTAAATGCTTTAGGCCTAGTTTGGATTGCAATTATGTTCCTCTCATTTGCCAAACTCCCATTCCTGGATGCTAGTTGGGTTGAATAACGACCATTTGACCCGGAAACGTCTGTTGAAATGAAAAACATTTTACTGGCCCCTTTTATATTGACACCAAATGGAGTCAACTGGCCCTTAATCTCACATCTCTTGCCTAAGTCATAAGGACCCATATGTTGAGGTATACTTTAAAGTTGATCGAGAATCCTAAATGTGCAACGACTCTTCCACCAGCCTTTGTTAGAAAAGAAAGTAGTTCGTCTTGTGGTCTCTAGTGGAGTTATAGCCGTATGGGTAAGTCGTCAAATAAGATAAATGCAGCATGTGGTTTCTCATGTTCAGGTTTGAGTTTGACCATGGAAGGACCTAACTGCATATTACTCTACTTTCCCACACCATGGACATGTTATGGTTTATTTGCCGAATCGTAAGCCGCTAGGAAAGCTTTCACTATTAAGTGGTAAGTGGTGGAAGAAGTCGTCTCTTGGTGAAATCATATTTCTTACAGTTAATATCTTTCTCGTGCTTGTTTTCTTTTATTTCGAGTTGAACTCTCATTTCATTCTCATACCAGGGATCGACTTGCAAAACTCATTGAAGGATTACAGAGGCATCAGAAGTACGGGGCAAGAGTAAAGAAACAGACATACAAGGGCACGTGCCACATAGTGAAGATGGAGGGTTGGGCTGGTCTCTACAAGGGCATCTTTCTCTCCCTGGTAAAATCTGCTCCAGCCGGTGCTGTCACCTTTGTGGTGTACGAGTATGCATCGAACATGTTGGAGTCTGTACTAGCATGATATTTTGGGTCACATACTGATTCTTTTCTGGCTATTTCTTATTCTTGTAACCATTCAACTTGACCCTTATTTGATTTATTTTTTCTGGGTAGTAGTCAATTTTTGTTAGGATTCCAATTTGGCAAAGGATCTGATATACAAATTCATGCGAGAAATGTAGGCAATATGTTCCTGGAGGATGTGGATGTTGCTAAGCATGGAAAGGTTTGTAAGATCTTATCTAATATACTTTTTTTTCTCTATTTGGCAAATGTGAGATAGTAACTTCCATATCTTGATGGATTGTAGATTTCTGTCAAAAAATATGCACGTTGGTAGTGGATGCTATATAAAGACAGTAAATATATCGGTTGATGGTGGCAAGACTTTGACATATGTTTTAAGATATCAGAAGATCTTTGTGTCGTACATTCATATGAGGGATAGATCAAAGTAGGTGTACTACAGAAGTTGGGTCATCCATCAGTTCATCTAGGAGGGAGTTTGATGGTGCTATCCTAGTTTTATTTTAAGGAACTAGAGATGAATGTTATCATATACTGTATTTCTTAATACTTTTGAACTATTTTAATTTTCTTGTGAATATTTGTGACTTGTGCAAAGCTTTAGTTGCTTTTTCTCTTGTAGTGATGTTTATATTGTTGTTTGTAAGGAAAGTTTTGACTAGTGTCTGTTTGAAATAATATATTAAAGTGTTATTTGTTTTCAAAGAGTAACATTGTGGATCTCTGGAAGAGTTTTTTTAGTTGTGTTAATAATTTTCTCAAATATCATCTCATTTATTGTTGTATTTAAGCTATTACTTCATTTTGTGTCTTCAGCCTAACTTGATTTAGAATAGTGAAAAAAGGTAGTGGATGGATATAGTATGCTGTGCCTATATTCCTGATATCATCATTTAATGTGCTACCTTCAAAAATCTGATTGTAACCACTTATTATGTGTTTCCATGTTCAGATTAGAAATCTTAAATTTAATTGTGGTTCAAACTAAAAATTGAAATGCAAAAATGAAATTGAAAAATAAACAGGCACGTTAATAAAGTGTTGCAAACATAGCTATAAAAATAATGCAAAAGTGTTGCAAATTATATTTAGGAACGAGCTTAAAGCGTTTCAAAATGCCATTTAGAAACGTTTTAATGATGTTCCAAAAATAATTTAGAAACATATTTTATATGTTCCAAAATCTAATTTTGGAACGCTTTATAACTGTTCCAAAATAAATATAGGAACGCTTTATAACTGTTCCAAATATTGCAACGCCACTTTTAGGAACGGTTACGATATGTTCCTAAAATTATTAGAAACATATAAAAACTGTTCCAAAATACCTTTTTTGGTGTAGTGATGTAGCATCCTCCGAGCGAAAATTGCCGAGATCAGCATGCAGGTCGATGACGCCTCACCACAAGAAAAGCAGAATTCAGGCACTCCTGGTATGCGGAAGGTGACCGTCTTTCCGGTACAGTCTATGGTTGCGTTGCACGGCCCGAGCCAATCCATTCCCAGAATGATGTCAAAGTCTTTCATATCTAGAACTATCATGTCAAGACCGATCTTTTGACCACCGATATAGATAATCCCGTCAGCACAGGCTAAGTTTGTGAGTATTGGTGTGCCCGAGGGTGTGCTTACGCTAAGGTCGAGATCTAACGATATTATAGGAAATTTGTGCTCGGCGGTAAAGTCCGTCGATATAAAACTATGCGAAGCGCCTGAATCAAATAGTACACGAGCAGGCACATTATTGAAATTTAGTATACCTGTCACGACCGTATCTGATGCAGGCACTTCATCTCGAGTCATGGCGTAGACGCGGCCCTGGGCATTAGGGCGACGGTCTTGGCCATTTTGTGGTGCAGGTTGATGGGCTCGGGGTGCTGGAACTTGATTCCCTGGATGGTGCTGTTGGGGCGCCATTGGACGGTGCTGTTGGGGCACTGTTGGGTTCGGCCTGGTCAGACATTCAGCACGATTGTGGCCCTTCTTGCCACAGTTCCAGCATCCATCATCTGGTATCCGACAATCGACGATAGTGTGACCGGACCGGCGATAACGGATGCAGTAAGGCCATGGATTACGCCCTTGATACCCGCCTTATTGTCCATTGTTTGGACGCTTGGTCACATTATTTCCTCCCACGTGGCTAGGGCATTTGTGATTGTATGTATGTACAGCACCGACAGCACCTGGAGGGTATTGGCTTTCAAGGCGGAGGGCGTGGTTGAGATACTCCCCCATCGTTTGGTATTTTGGAACAGACACATGGGCGTAAATAGATGGCCGTAGGCCCACTTCGAACCGTCGAGCACGACTCGCCAGGGAGGGTAGGAATTCTCCAGCAAACTTGGCTAACTTGTTGAACTCTGCTGCGTACTGCCGCACCGTCATATTTCCTTGTCTTAGCTGCATAAATTCATTCTCCTTCTCTTGTCGAATGGCTTCGGGAAGGTACCCGATCTCGAACGCCTCTCGGAAGGTGGCCCAAGATATTGCCGCTGTCTCGTTGTCGCTTCTGATTGCTCGCTTTTGTACGGCCCACCAGTCGTGTGCGTTCAATCGGAGTAGAAGTTGAGCGCATGCGACTTTCTTGGACTCATCGACACCCAGAAGCTCTGATACCATTATGTCACGCCCCGATTCCGTAGAATCGATAGTCGTCCCCCGGGCATGATACCGTGCAAGCCTAAGTTACGCTCGCACAAGGCATAGTCATAAGGTTATCCGAAACACAACAACAAAAGAATGTGCAGAGTAAATTGAACACACATTATAGAGAAGAAAATTTAAGCTTTATTGATAATGAACATCATTTTACAGACTTGATACAAAGGTGCCGTGCGGGCTTTTTATAAACTGACTCCATTACAAAATGAACGTCGACGAGATAGCCATTCCATATATTTCATCCCATGATTACAACCAGCATTACAAAACCACCTGGGATAACGGAAAGTCTCTCCATCTGTCTTCTTGGCCTTCGACAGCGGAGTCTTCAAAAGAGATTGGATCCAAACTTCGATCGCAAGGACGAAGCTTCAAAACACACGAGCGTAGCCTCCCTTCACGCGGCACGCTCCTCCTGATTTATTGTACCTGTAGAGAGAGCGAGGATCTGTACAATCAACAAGTACTGGCGAGTGGCTAATTAGTTTCCAAGCTCTCATTTGGTTCAAGAGTTTAGATAAACATTTACACAACTTGCTTTTCATGATCTTTCTAACCATCCTAGGTAATTTCATACGAAGCATTTAACGAAACATAACCCAAGTAAGTTACACCAGAATTTCCCTCGGCAGAGCGCGCCGTGCAACATAAAACTTACCATCACCTTCCCTGTTAGTTGAATAACAATTTATATCAAGTGTTTGAGGTGGAGGTCACTGGCATTGTAACACCCAGTTTTCCAAATGAGATCAATTTTGAAAGTTAATTATAATTATTTAATAATTATATTTAAATCATATTGTGATTTTTGGTAATTTTTAATCAATTTAAAACTATTTAAAATATTGATTAGTGTTTTGATGGTTAACTAGCTAAACCCTAGTTTTGCTAAGCCTAGAGACTAACCATGACCAAAGGAGCCTAGTCGCGTGATTAGAATTACATATTACCAATTTTTAGCCTAGGGGTATTTTGGTCATTTTGACAATTTTGTGAATTTGTAATTTATATTAATTAAATATTATGCTAGCCTTTTTGTGAAGCCTTAACCTAGAAGTTAACCTAACCTAGATTAATCATGAGGTTAAAATTAGGGTTAGAATATTCCTACTAAGTGCCAAGGTTAGTAATATCTAGATATTATTAGGAAGGATATTTTATTTTGAGATATTTGTGAAAAGAAGCCTTAACCAATAGGAAGCCATGGAAATTGTTGGAGCAACCTCAACCACTCATCTAAAATCCTAACCCTAATGTTTACAACAGCCATACAAGCCCCCTCCCTCCTATAAGTATCCCACTTAGGAAATAATTGCCTCCTTTAGAAAACCTAGAAAAAGCCCTACTTGTTCTTCCCTAAAACTCTCCCCATTAATCCAAATTGAGCCCAAATTGAGTCAAATCAATTGCATCATCATCCCCAACATTAGAGGATACTTGTGGGTGCTTGCTAGAAAGGTTCGAGAACGATTGAATCGGAGAAAATCGAAGAAGACATCGAATCGAGACTCTTTACATTGAGATTCTAGCTCTCAATAGGTAAACCTATCTACACCCATTGAAATCATGATTTTTCTTCATAGATGCATTCATTTAGGGTTCCCCTAGGTGTAGCCCATGTTTGGTACAAATTCGTGTCCATTTCGTGTCCGTATCGGACACGTATCGGTTTATTTAAATACGTGTTCGATTAAATGCCACTTAGGAATGAATTTTCATATTTTGCTAATCTAATTAAATGAAATTGTAGATCTAAATATGTACATCAACTTTTCTGAAGACTGAGTCGTGTTTGGTGTCGATTTTGTGTCGTAATTTGTGCTGGACATGCAGCACGGGGGCTCGGTCGGGTGCCCTGCTGCCCGTGTCCGATTTCTCTTAGGACACGACACTTCGTGACACCAAACTTGGTGTGTATGTGGCCCTAGTGACTGACAGGACTCCCACAAAATTTTGTGGGTCCTCGTTCAGTGTGTACGGAGAAATCGTCGCTGTATTGAGTTTACACTGACATGTGTGAAACCATTTTTGCGCTCTGATACGCGATGATTGACATGACACGACACATGTTAGACACGATACAGACACCTGGACATCTACCCCTATACCAAGACTACCTCTGGACACGAGCACGAGGCTCGAGGCTCGACACACGAGTCCCTAGATCGCATTGCACCTGTGCACGATGCAGCCTAAGCACAGTCCTGATACTGTTTTTGATTTGTTTCTTGGACACCTCGTGTCTATGTAAATGGACACGAATACACCCCCTAGACACGTTAACACATGAGGAAGACCCTTATATGCCTGTTTGTTAATTTCGATGGTTAATTGGGTTTTCGAAAAGGGGGGAAATATAGGTATCAGTTCATCTTTAGTTGTTTGTTTGTTTTTGTTATGAACTGTCATGTTTCACTGAGAAACCTGGAATAAATCAGTGTACCAGATATGAAATTCAATGTTAACATCATTGTTAGGATGATGTGCATGTTAGATAGACTAGGGTTCATTCTTGCGAGTTGCAGTTGGAATTAAAACTCAGTTTTGATTCATTGTTAAATGAATGACTGAGTTTGGGGTTTGAATGACTATTCAATCTCAGGTTTGGGTTCTGTCATTTGATTCTTTTCTAAAAATCTGAATTGATATTAGTTGCCATGTGCCAATATAAATACACATTTGGTAGTTTACTATAATGTTAGGATTTACTTGGGTTTAGATGTCTGGGTTTGTAAACAGTTAACTGGAATTGGATTTGAATAAGTTTCCAAAGATTTATGTATAACTTTAACTGTTTCATATTTTACAGTTTGAATTTGATATTGAGTTAGGTTTGAATGCAATGCTCATATTATTAACCTTGTTCTCAGATTTCCTGAGAATCCTGAGATGGATTCAGGATTTGAACATGAGATTAGGATTTGGGTAGTAGGTTTGCTTCACTGTTAATAGATGAATTCCTGAGTTTATGAATGAAACCTGAAAATTTAGGACCATGAGCATAAGGACTGTTACACTAATTTTGGTTTTTGAATTCATTGTTAAACTATAAATCCTGAGATGTACATTTATGAATTTCCTGAGATACCTATGTATGAAACCTGAGAACTAGAATCAATGTGAAACTGAGTTTCAACTGAAACCTGAGATTTCAGGTAAACTGAAATAAGAATTCCTGAGTTTTGCTAAACTGAAATGATCTCAATTGTCAAAGGTTACTTCACTATTAAACTAAAATGAAAATCTGAGGTTAGGGGTTGGTTTGAATGTGGAAAAAACTGGAATGGTTAACTGTGGGATTGGGTTTGATTCTTTGATTCAATGTTGAACTTAATACCTGAGTTTTCCAATGAAATGAGTTCCTGAGATGATTCAGGATTCACAAAGTGATTTTGGGTTGGCTTGAGCCTTGGCATGGCATGGGATAGCCCAGGTCAGCAGTAGCAATAGAGAGGCATGTGAGTTGGTTTGTTTTAATCACTTGAATAACCGAAACCTATCACATTGTTCCCCGTTAAACAAACTGAGAACATGGTTCCTCCTCTACACTCATTTACCTTCAACAGTATACACCCATGCATTACATAAAACCTGAGATTAGGTTATTAGAAAAACCTGAGTTTGTACACTCTACACTCCTTCACACACACACCCTCTCTTTCCCTCACTCTCTTTCACTCCACACAAAACCTTCTTAATTTCCTTTCCTTCTCTCTCTATATATAGCTATCTATATATATTTGTGTATTTGTATATTAGAGTTTAGGGGAGGGAACTTGAGAGTTTAGATTACATGTAGTATAAAACTGAAATTTATGTATGCAATGTATGCATATGTTGACACCTTCACATGTGCCCCTTTCACCTTCATACCATGTCTTACCATGCTCACACACACACACTATTTATATCTCATGAACACACACACCCTTCTTAGATTTCCTTTTCCTTCTCTCTCTATATATAGCTACCTATGTACATATATACTTGTGTATTGTATGAATGTAACCTAATATAAGAAATACCCTCTATGACTTAAATTGTATGTGTGCCTAGGTTAGATTATGGTATTAGACTAAAGCTAGGTTTTGTGTTATTTAGACTTGGGTTTTAGATTACCTAGTTGACCTAGACTTGGTTAGACTAGATTGACTGTTTTGACTAGACTTAGATTTGACTTGACCTAGTTTGACCTAGACAGTTGACCCAAAATTGACCAAGAGTTGACTTTGACCTAGATTGACCTAGAAATCATGTAGATTATATTGTAAACTTTATTTACCTTGTTTTAAACACATTATAACCCATAATGCTCTATTTAGGACATTGTGACTCTGGTGCAGACATCTGATATTACATTACTCTTTTCAGAGTATCAGGCGAGTACATTCTCTGATAGTTCTCTCATTTATTTGTCAATTACTGTACTTCAGTTCTAGTTAGCTGTATGTGATTCTCTGTTACAAACATGTATTGTTATTTCTGAATCCATGTATACGCCACACATACTTACTTGTCTTACCTCTATTATTCGAATCACCATACGAATCACTATTCGAACCACCTATTCGTATCTTTATTTGCTGGTTGGACTTGTATTCGTCTTATGTGTTGGATTATGGATTCATTTGTATTAGACTGGGCGGGAAAATACTTGATTAGACATGTGAACATTCCCACTATTCGAACCACCCCCTGTGAATATATTCGAACGATAGCCATTCCACACCCGGACAGGTGTGTGATGTGCCGGATTTACCCTTAGCCATTTACATGTCTATCTAAGTATTTTAAAACACACTTGGAGAATTTATTCGAATCATTATTAGAACATCATGTGAATCACTATTCGTATCACCTTATTCGTATCACCTTATTCGATTCACCTTATTAGAATAATGATTAGAATTACATTCGACTCATCTTATATTAGACTCACATTGGGATTACACTCGACTTATATTGTACCATCTGAACTCATTATGTTACTCTAGTTCAGCTAGATCTTATTTTTACAGTCTTCTTTGCTATGTTTCTCTTCTTGTTTAGTTACCTTACTTTCATTGTACCTTAACTGCTTCTCTACATCACTACCTGTATAAAACTGCCATATTCATCAATACAACTGTCTATAACTGCTTTATAGTTCTCTGTCATTTACTTGGAATTTCTTGATGAAATGTACTCGTTTCTGTCCTGACTGGACCTGTTGAAAATATTACAGATGATTGCCCTGAGGACATTTGCCCTACTTGCCTTGGAGCAGGAGATGGCTTAGCTTCCTTTGGCCCTGACACTCAGGAGTGATCGGGAGACTAGCTAGTAGACTTGGTGTAGTTTTCATGTTTTAGAACTTGAATTGTAATAACTTGAGATACGAGTTTGTATTTGAGTTTGTTTGAGATATTATTATTTAGTAGTGTATAAATGTTGTTATTTAGTTTTTAGTTATAAACTTCTGTGTTATCTTATCGTGCTTAGACTGTGATTGAGATTTCATTATATCTATACTTGTCCTCCGTTCGGAGTTGAGATTTGACAAGTACATTATATAATTGCGTGAGTTGTTGATTAGATAGTAACCTAGGACAGCGTTCTACCGTCGACACTGCGGCATAGGCTGGACGTACCCACTTCTCGTGCCCTTACTCTAGGGTGCGGGTCGTGACAGGCATTAACTAGCCATCCTGGACATAGCCTGGTAATACGGGATCCTTGCAACGCAAGTAGTGAGCTCCGATGCAAGTCTCCGTCTTACCGGTTGCTTCATACCTAGCTCGGCTATAACCTGTTTCTTCCTAGGCCGAGTCGGTCCCGTGGCCCCGGGTTGCCGCTCGAAGAAACCATCGTCCTTGTCGACAAGTTGTCCATGACCTTGATAGGTTAACAAGGTATATTTGGGGTACCGTTGGGGCTTGTTATGTAATCGATTCATTTAGTTGTTTTGCATGCCTAAAATAATTCTATCTCTTTTCTACACAATTCATCTTTTCTCTACTCAAACATAGGACTTGTGTTTTCCAAGCGAATCATTCCATTTCATTACCATTACCCAAGTTCTCATTTTTGAAATAGATGGTCGAGATGAAGGAGGTCAGCCACTCACCTTGAGTTTTTGCTTGAGGCGAGGGACTTGTTGGCTGTGCTAGACGTCGCCTACGTGATCACCTAAAATCGCACAAGCAACTGATTAGAACACTGTGTTATGCAAGAGTTCGATAGGAAATGCGAGTTCGAAATGTAAACCATGAAAACCATCGAAAACATTCACGAAAACGCATTAAGAAAACAAAAGTCCAAAACCAACGCAAGCGGCGTGAAAAGCAGAGCAACGGGAGGTCTCTCCCGACTTAGCCGCAGAGTCAATCCTTGAGGCGCTACCCGCTGAATATGGGACTTGGTTCCGAAGAAGCCATTCCATAACGTGGAATGGATCTTAATTCAACCGTTCCCGTTCGATCGATTCGATCGATCCCGACCTATCGGTCCCGACTGAGTCGATAGCGACAGTGTTCCTTTCTCGTGCACCCCATGGACGGACAACGGGCACGATGTAGGGACAGGGCACTACAGAGGCAAGGTTGGGGGTGCTCGGGAAGGTAGCACAATGTTGCTGCAACAGCAGGGGCGGGTTCAGTAGTGCGCTGGATTTTGCCTGATGTTTAGGGCTGTTTTGGGTCTCGAACGACCGAGCAAGGCTGATTACCGCCTTAGGGTGGTAACGGGTACCTTGGCTTCACGACAGCCTCTGTGGAGGGTCGTGGGAGGTTGAAAAAGGAGGTGAACAACAAAAACAAGTAGTAGCTGCATCAGCTATGATGCGGTCGGCCAAAAGAATGCTCTCGGGTTGGGGTCTCCTTGGCCGGCCTTTAAAATATATGTGGGGTGTGATTTATGAGGGAAAAGAAAGAAGAATAATATATTGATGCAATATATAAGATTGATTGATTTATGGGGTGGTCACTACTAAAATCTGTCAATTCAGCGACGCGTAAAGACGTCGCTAAAAAGGAAAAATACGTCGCTAATTTCTATTAGCGACGTCTTTAGCGACGTTTTTCAAGTAGTCTTGATTAACCTAGTCGCTAAACAAGAAAACGTCGTCATACGTCGCTATTGCGACGAGCTTTAGCGACGTGTCCACGTCGCTAATATAGCGACTGCCAGCGACATAAAACGTCATAATATACCGACGTAATCTAGCGACGTTGAGCGACTCTGTCTCGCATCGATGCTGACCTGGCTTGAGAGCCATATGGCGACGTTCTGCGACTTTTCTACGTCGCTACATTATCGACGTTTACCGACGATCAGCGACGATATTCCTTACAGTTAGCGATGTCGTTAGCGACGTTTCTTTCGTCGCTGACCGTCGGTAATCGTCGCTGAACGTCGCTAATATTAAAAAAATAAAAAAATACAGCATTTGCAGCATTTCCGGCAGCATTTGCAGTATCCCCCACACCATTTGTTACAGCAACAACGGTGTGTATCACGAACACAATATCAAACAACACAGATACACACAATCACGAACACGTTTGAAACACAATCTCATCAATCAACACAGATATATGAAATTTTGTAACAACAATGTCAAACATAATGGTCCACAACTTAACTTCCAAGTATGGGAACGAATGGCTCAGAACACAACCTAAAATTCATTATAGCATACATTAGTGTGAATCATCTATGTTCTGTAAATATGGGGTAGTATATGTTCTTATCGTATGTAGTATCTAAAGAATGTAACAGAATCAAGATGAACTCACATAATGTAATACTAAGACGTCATCTACTACTATATATATAAGATATAGTGATAGGTTGTCGTATCATCATTGCCGAGAGATGAGGGTCGGAGGACAGTCAACTTTATCTACGGCTACATAGTTTCTGCCTCGCCAGTCGAATGGCTGCAGGGACCATGTCCTGATCACGATGTCGTACCGTAGATTAATGCAAATGGAGCTGGAGCCAAAATACAGAAACCAAAATATGATATCCACCTGAAGTGTAGAGTCGGGGGAGAAGAACTTTTCCACCCTCTCCCTCTCTCGCGCTATCAACGTCACAACTTTTCCACCTCAAGTTCTGATCAAGCATCTTCCTTCTCCTCTCCTCCACCATGGCTCTGAACCCATATGCTCCTCCCTACTTTCCTTCTTCTTATTTAACTCTCTCAGCCACATATGATATCCAGCTCAAGTGTAGAGTCGGGGGAGAAGAAGTGGACAGGAAGAGGAGGGGGAAGTAGCACAGCCGGCGGCATGACCCGGAGGAAGTACAGAGGTTTTCTTCAACATACGTAGGAGAACTATAAGGATATATCTTTTCACAACATATCACCTTGTCAAAGACCCTTAATATGACAACCATGTTACCGCGGTGTCGGAAGACTAACATGTCATAATTTTATAAGCCGTGTGTTTTGACATAATCCTCCAACCGGATTTCAGTTCTATGTAATAATACAAGATTACGACATAGGAGGAAAGAGTTAGGAGGATTATGTCAAGACACACGGCTTAGAAAATTATGACATATTAGTCTTCCGACACCGCGGTAACATGGTTGTCACATTAAGGGTCTTTGACAAGATGACATATTGTGAAAAGATATATCCTTATAGTTCTCCTACGTATGTTGAAGAAAACCTCTGTACTTCCTCCGGGTCATGCCGCCGGCTGTGCTGCTTCCCCTCCTCTTCCTGTCCACTTCTTCTCCCCCGACTCTACACTTGAGCTGGATATCATATGTGCCTGAGAGAGTCAAATAAGAAGAATGGAAGTAGGGAGGAGCAGATGGGTCCATAGCCATGGTGGAGGAAAGGAGAAGGCAAAACTGAATCAACATTGTCTTCCGGATCGTCCTCATCAAGGCATAACGGGCTGCTCAATGTGCCAAGCTTCTTCAACTTCTCGCTGGCTGCAGAGTCGAAATGGGAATGGGTCCTCTTTGCCGGCCCGGAGCTCTGAATCGCACTCGTCGTCGTGCTACCGGTTTCCTCTCCTCCTCTGACGCGGGTCATAAGAGAAGAAATTTCGTACCTCTTCTTCACATAAATATCATTGCCGCCTTGTACTCAAGCCTAGCCTCCTCGTCTGTGACGCTATCCAACTTCTCGGAGTCATCGGAGAAGGAGTCGAATGAGTCGACGGTGATAGCAGATGATTGCAAGACAGGGAGCGAAAAGACAGGCGAAGAAGAGGACGATACGAGTCGAACGGGAGATTCGAGTGACAATGTAGGCACCGAGAAGTCGGATAGCATCACAGACGAGGAGGCTCGAGTACAAGACGACAATGATGTTTATGTGAAGAAGAGGTACAAAATTTCTTTTCTTATGACCCGCATCAGAGGAGGAGAGAAAACCAGTAGCGCGGCGACGAGTGCGAGTCAGAGCTCCGGGCCGACAAAGAGGACCCGTTCCCATTTCGACTCTGCAGCCAGCGAGAAGTTGAAGAAGCTGGGCACGCTGAGCAGCCCGTTATGCCTTGATGAGGACGATCCGGAAGACAATGCTGATTCAGTTTTGCCTTCCTTGGATGGTATTGATTCTGTAGATCTGTGTATAAAAGAGGAAGAGATTGGGAGTAGAGTGGACCCGGAGGGAAATGAGAGATTGGAAGCTGGTCAATATCCAAGAAGCGAAAGAGAGTCGAGGATTCTGATAGGTTATCGTATCATCATTGCCGAGGGATGAGGGTCGAAGAACAGTCAACTTTATCTACGGCTACATAGTTTCTGCCTCGCCAGTCGAATGGCTGCAGGGACTATGTCCTGATCACCATGTTGTACCGTAGATTAATACAAATGGAGCTGGAGCCAAAATACAGAAACCAAAATACAAAATACAGAAGCCAAAATACAAAATACAGAAACCAAAATACAAAATACAGAAACTAAAATACAAAATATAGAATCCAAAATAGGACCCTCTGTGAGAACGGATGGCTCAGAACACAACCCAACCGGAGAGGATACTCTGAGAGATCCATCTGAGAGGGACGTATATTCTGAGAGATCACCTTTACAAGAATTATATCAGTAGTGGGATCGAGTGTTGGAGGAGATATTATCAAAGTATACGTCCTACTCAGATGGGTTTCTTACCGTTACTATTTTTTCCTGACAGCATGGTGGATGTGCTCCGTTCACAGATTCTTGCTCCGAGCCAAAACTTTGTCCCGGAGCTCAAGTGGACATCCTTGGTGTAGAGATCGAGTGAGAGGTTCCTGACAGCATGGTGGTCTCCTTTGTTAAAGTATCCGTGCTCGTCCCACAACCAATATGGGATGAGCACGGATACTTTAACAAAGGAGGCCACCATGCTGTCAGGAACCTCTCACTCGAGCTCTACACCAAAGATGTCCACTTGAGCTCCGGGACAAAGTTTTGGCTCGGAGCAAGAATCTGTGGACGGAGCACATCCACCATGCTGTCAGGAAAAATTAGTAACGGTGAGAGACCCATCTGAGTAGGACGTATACTTTGATAATATCTCCTCCAATACTCGATCCCACTACTGATATAATTCTTGTAAAGGTGATCTCTGAGAGTATACGTCCCTCTCAGATGGATCTCTCAGATTATCCTCTCTGGTTGGGTTGTCGTATCATCATTGCCGAGGGATGAGGGTCGGAGGACAGTCGACTTTATTTACGGATACATAGTTTCTGCCTCGCCAGTCGAATGGCTGCAGGGACTATGTCCTGATCACCATGTCGTAGTCCAATATAATCTAGAGATTGACATAGTACTAATTCATATATGTAGTCCAATACAAATAGTCTAATACAAAAACAACCCAATACAAATAGTCCAATACAAATAAGTACTAATAGCTAATGAGAACCACGCTGCTCACGCAAACGCTCAGTGATACGTTCACGCAACCACCTCGAAAAAGCGAGATTTTTGGCGCGAGGAGAGCTGTCGTCCCTTGCAAGAATTGCATGAAGAGTCCTCTCGGTCTCACTAGCTACCGGTGCTGGATGAATAGAACTCCCGGTCTCACTAGCAACCGGTGCCACTTCCTCCTTAACTGTAGGAGGAGCCACCTCAGCATTCACTGTTTCCCTCAAATGACGTGCCGCTCCTCGGGTCATGGGTGCCATCTGGTAAGCAAGCTAATATAATTGTAACATAAGCAAGCTAACTAAAGGAACCATCATGTAATTTGAGTACATTTTCGAAAGCAGATAAAGTACAATAAATTCGATTTTTTGTCAAGTAGCAGAATGGATGGCTCAGAACACAACCCTAAAATTCATTCTAGCATACATTAGTGTGAATCATCTATGTTCTGTAAATATGGGGTAGTATATGTTCTTATCGTATGTAGTATCTAAAGAATGTAACAGAATCAAGATGAACTCACATAATGTAATACTAAGACGTCATCTACTACTATATATATAAGATATAGTGATAGGTTGTCGTATCATCATTGTCGAGGGATGAGGGTCAGAGGACAGTCAACTTTATCTACGGCTACATAGTTTTCTGCCTCGCCAGTCGAATGGCTGCAGGGACTATGTCCTGATCACGATGTCATACCGTAGATTTAGGATTTAAAATATGGTATTCAGGTCAACTTAATTCGGTCAAAGGGTACTGAACAGAAAGTCTAATTATCCCATATTTCAGTAATGTCAGTGAGCTAAATCATACTCAACTGTCGAGAATACTTAGGAGAAAACTCATTCACAGGATTAGTATATCCATCCTTCGTGACATAGCTGAAATTTTATAGGGCTCGATAATAATTATTAGTCAATTTATTCATCATTTCAAAACCCTGAAAATGTCGAAAAAAACTCCCAGTATTAGTAAATAGGGTCGAACCCTAAATTAGAATTCGAATCCACCCAAAACATCAAATTGACAGTTGATATGCCCAAAAAAACGAGATTTTTTAGTATATAGGTGTCACACTGTGAATCTCGTGTCCACACAGTAGGACACGACGTGTCCAAACCAACAAAATAGGTGTCACACGAACTAGAAGCGAGTCCACGCTCTCGTGTCCCCCGCAGCGAGTCCACTGTCAGTCTCGTGTCCCCCGCAGCGAGTCCACGCTCTCGTGGACACGAACTAGATGCGAAAGAGAGAGCTAGAAGACGAGGAGAAACTGGGGAGGAGCTACCAGAGGAAGGAGGAGGAGGAGAAGGAGGAGCTACCTGAGGAAGGAGGAGGAGGAGAAGGAGGAGGCCGGGGGAGGGAGATCGCCGGAGGAGCACCGCGGAGGAGGAGGGAAATCGCCGGAGGAGCGTCGCGGAGGAGGAGCGCGCCCAAATTTGGGGGGAAAAATTGTGAAATGATCGAAAAGGAAACCCTCGCTGGCTATATGAAACGTTTAGCGACGTCCGTATAGGACGTCGCTAAACGTCGCTGATATATAATAAATAGCGACGCAACTTAAAATGCGTCGCAAAACGTCGCTATATCAGCGACGAGTACCGACGAACTTGCGACGCACTACCCCATTTAACAAAATGTAGACGCTAGACGTCGCTATTAGTCGCTGTTGGCGACAAACAGCGACGTCTTTTATTAACGTCGCTAAAACTCCAAACATTAGCGACGAAATTTCACGGAGTCGCTAAATACGTCGCTGATTTGACTTATTTTGGTAGTGGGTTATGCACTCCACAATAAAGATTTTATTGAGGGAATATTGAGAGAGATTGAGTGATTCCTAATTTGGAAACCCCTTTTAATAAGTGCCACCTTTGCTCTCAATATTTGTTGGCTGAATAAAATTGATTAAAACAAGCAATTAAGAATAGTCAAACTAAGTTTAGGCAACCTAGTTTAGGCTCTACCACTTCTAATTGGGTTGGTATCAAGTCGGTGTGGCTAGTTTGGGCTAGTTGAGTCCCGAAATCCCGATAATGAGGGTTTTGTGACTTTTGTGTATAAGTAGAACATGTGAACTCGATTGAGTGGGACACAAATAGCATGTGTGTACTAGACTCCGAGTAGATCTAAACCATATATTGGTCAAAAGATTTCAGTCGAGATTGAGTCTCAAATTTCAATCGAAAAAGACATCGGTATTACGATAGGTGATAGTATTGGCTTTTTTGGCCAGAAAATTGTACGATAAAAATAGAGTAAAAGGAGAACATGATACGCTTAGATGAATGGAAACTCGTCTAGATCACACATATAAAATTTGTTTTATAAAATTGGCAATTGTTGTGCTTCTAAAATTAAAGCTACTATAAAGGATTTATAGCCAAAATTGAAATTAAAATATTTTTTAATAACAAATAATCCTATTAAATATAAAAAAAATAAATTCCAAAGTTTAGAGGGCTTACAGGTCAGAAAAAGGGGGGGGGGGAGGGGGAGGGAGAGAGAGAGAGAGAGAGAGAGAGAGAGAGAGGGGGGGGTAGAATGGCAGGAATTTTTTTTTTTTTTTTTTTAGGGTATCAAGCTGACGCATATCAAAGTTTAGGATATTAAGTTGAAAATATTCAATAGTTAAAGGTATCAAATTAGAATTAAGTCTAAATATATTAATAAAATATTAAGGCTAAATTGTAACTTGATACCCCAACTATTCGAATTTTTTAAGTTGATACTCTAAACTTTGATATGTACTAACTTAATACCATCCCTCAACTAATATTTTCAACTTGGTACCCTCCCGTTAAAATAATTAAAAATTTCTAAACTATCTCCTTCCCCTTCCACCTCCCCATTCTACCCCCTCCCCACCCAACCCTCCAACAGCCGCCGGAACTCCCCCTCCACGTCGCGACGCCTGCAACCACCCGCGCCCCTCAACTCGCGACCGCTAACGCGCAGCATGCGACCCTTCACACACCTCCATCCCCGGTGCCGCCCGTGCACACACATCCCCGCACCCCCGGGCCACCTGCGCACCCCGCCCTGGCGCCAACGGTGCACCCCCGTCCCCGTGATATCCCACGCCCCTCGGCCCCCTCACCGTGCGTTATTGCCGAAGCTATTGCTGCTGCGTTTTGCCCCACCCCGCCCCTGCGCCGCTGGCACACCCCCGTGCCCGCGATCCCCCGCGCCCCTCCGCCCCCGCGCCGCACGCTGCTGCTGCTGCGTTGCCCCCACCCCTACTGATTAGTAGTAATAATATTAATAAAGTTGTATAATAGAGGTCGTGGGTACCTTGAAATAGTAATAAAATAAAAAAGGCTTAATTGCACTTTGCTACCCTCAACTATTACCATTTTTTAACTTTGTACCGTAAACTATTTTTTGTAACAATTTGGTACCCAGATGTTATTTTGGACTAAAATGTCCCTACCCCTAACCCTCCCCCCTGCACGCTCCAGCCGCCCCCCCTGCACACTCCGGCCGCCCCCCCTGCTAGCTCCCCCCCCCCCCCCCCCCGCCCCCCACCCCCCCCTGCTCGCTCCGGCCGCCCGCCCGCCCCCGCCTCTCCCCTAGGCCGCGGCAGCACGGGAGGAGGGGGGCTGGGGAGGGAGGGCGGGGCGGGAGGCGGGGCAGGGGGTGGCCGAAGCTAGCATGGGAGGCGGCCGGAGCTAGCGGGGGGGGGGGGGGGGGGGGGGGAGCTAGCAGGGGGAGGGGGTGGTGCGGCCAGAGCTAGCAGGGGGGTGGCCGGAGTGGGGAAGGGGGTGGATGGAAGGAAGAGGGAAGGGCATTTTCGGAATTTTTGAAAAATTAGGTATCAAGTTGAAAAAAAATAATAGTTGAGGTACCAATTTGTTACGAAAAAAAGTTTATGGTATCAAGTTGAAAAGGCGGAATAGTTGAGGGTAGCAAAGTACAATTAAGCCTAATAACTATATAGAATTGTATTTGATTCTCTCTCTCTCTCTCTCTCTCTCTCACACACACACACACACACACACACACACACACACACACACACACACACACACACACACAGCTTCTTCCGCCTCTCCCAAAATTCCCTGTTGCTCGCGTTTAAACCGACCCGTCTCTCCCCCTCTCCAATCTATTAAAGGAAATAAGGAAAAAAAAGGCTTAATTTATATTTTTAAAGTGAGAGAAAGAAAGAGGCTTCGATCGTGAAGAGACATGGATCTGGTCCTCCGGGGACGGTGATGATAAGGTGGAGAAAGGCTGGGGGGTCCATGAAGGACCACCGGAAGAAGAGGATTTCCACTTCCTCCTCCTCCTTCTTCCTCCTCCTGTGTATTCTCCTCTTCTCCATGGTTGCTTTCTCCACCTTTCGACTATTTGGAGGTAACTTTTTTACTATCCACCATTAATTTCCACTGCTAGCTTGCCAACTGGTTATTGATTGGTGCTAAAAATAAAAAATCCGATTTTGGGAGGTGGGCATGATTTATTTCTCCCCAATTGCGCGTCTCCAATTGTTGGGCATGTTTTGGACAATCAAAGAAGCCTTTTTTTTTTCTTCTGCTTCTTCTTTAGTAGAGATCTTTCTTCTTTTTTGGTTGAGATCTATTTGATTTGCTCGGATAGGATTATGTTTGTTATATTAGAAAATTTTCCGTTATTATTGCTGTATGGTAGTTGTAAAAATAGTTTATTTTTCTTTTGAAATATTAAAGGAATTTGTTTGTTTGGTTGTTTGTTTTATTTTTTTTCATTAATGCGCAAAAACAAAAATTGTACCTTTTCACCGCTTACCAATCTGCAGTTCCATACTAAATCTAATACTATGCTTGTTGCTATTGTTTGGAAATTGTTGCAACAGTGTCGTTCCGGCCGGTGCTGATCTCGACATGGCAAACTCCGGCGTTGAGTGCAATCGGCAACGACGACCTATTCTTCCCCCGTCGAAACCTCCCAAACCCAACTCCTCCTGCCCTTCCTTCCACTCACATCCAAGAAGCCATCTCCTTCCCCGACTTCCTCCTCCTCTTCGTCGAACACCCCTCCTCAAGAGCGCCCACCTTCGCCGATTCGGAGTTGCTCTGCCTCTACTTCCCCCCTTCGTCCCCCTCCCCCAACCTAAAGCTCTCTTCCATCTCCTCCTCCGATCAGGACCCTTTCGTCCGGTGCCCCCCCGCCCCTCGCAACTTTCTGGTCTCCCTCTCCCTCTCGCCTTCTCTGTCCTTACGCCCCATCCGTGCCCTCAGTTGGGACCGTCTCGCCTATTCCGCGGTACTAGACACCCAGGACAACACGACCGTCGTGTTCGCCAAGGGCCACAACCTCCGTCCCGCCCGCCTCTCCGATCCCAACCGCTATGAATGCGTCTTCGGATGGCAGTTCCGGAACCCCAAGTACTTGCTCGCCTCCGAGGCCGTCTCCGCCGCCCAGGAGATCTTCCGATGCAGCACCCCCCTCAGTGTCCTCCGCGGGGTGAACGTCAAGTCGCCGCTGGTCTCTATCAGGACCAGAGGCCGCGGCTCGTTCACGTTGCCTTCGGTTGCCCACCCCAAGGTTATTTCCGTTCCGAGCGGAAGGAAGGAGCACAAGATGTGTGTTTGCACGATGGTTCGCAACCAGGTGCGGTTCCTCCGCGAGTGGGTCACCTATCACTCCCGTATCGGGGTCGAGCGGTGGTTCATCTACGACAACAACAGCGATGACAACATTAAGGAGGTGGTCGACTCGATGAGCTCTGTCAGCCTCCACGAGTGGCCTTGGATTAAGACTCAAGAGGCAGGGTTTGCACATTGCGCTCTGCGTGCTAAGGACTCCTGTGAGTGGGTTGGATTCATCGACGTAGATGAGTTCCTCTACTTTCCGAGTAATGTGACATTGCACGATGTCCTCCAGAACTACTCTAGCCAGCCCTGGGTCGGGGAGCTGCGAACTCCCTGTCACAGTTTTGGTCCATCGGGGAGGAAGGAAATACCGTCGGAGGGGGTGATGTTGGGATACACTTGTAGAATGGCCGCCCCAGAGCGTCACAAGTCGATCATTCGTCCAGAGGCACTGAACTATTCTTTGATCAACATTGTTCACCACTTCGACTTGGCAGAAGGGAAGAGTTATGTGAATATGGATAGGTACATGGTGATCAACCACTACAAGTATCAGGTGTGGGATGTGTTTAAGGAGAAATTCTACAGAAGGGTGGCAACGTATGTTACCGACTGGAAGGACGAAGAGAATGTTGGTTCAAAAGATCGGGCGCCTGGACTTGGGACGAAGCCTGTGGAGCCACCGAATTGGTCGACGCGGTTCTGTGAGGTGAACGATACCGGCCTCAGGGATTGGGTGTTGAGCGAGTTCGTTGGTAGTAATACAGGTACCGGTGGTGGTGGCCTTCCGTGGTAACTGGCTGGGAGGAGGTGAGGACTTGGGACGAAGCCTGTGGAGCCACCGATTTGGTCGACGCGGTTCTGTGAGGTGAACGATACCGGCCTCAGGGTGAACGACGCTGTTCTGTGAGATGAACGATACTGGCCTCAGGGATTGGGTGTTGAGTGAGTTCGTTGGTAGTAGTACAGGTACCGGTGGTGGTGGCCTTCCGTGGTAGCTGGCTGGGAGGAGGTGAATTTAGATTCAGTTTGATCATCATATCTTAAAATACACAGAAGAAGAAGAAGAAGAAGAAGAAGAGTAGAAGGAAGAGGCTATAGGTAAATTTGAGAAGATTGGTTGCTCTTCAATATATTTTGATGGAAAATGATATATGGCCCACGGTCTACGCCCACAGGTTGTGACCGTGGGTCACGTGTCGCAATGCCATTGCCCCCTCCCCATCTGCTTGCCCCCCACCGAAATCTCGGCCAATGGAAAGACAACACGTGGTCCGCGGTCATAGTCTGCAGTCGCAAACCGCGGACAACATAACAGCGTCCATTTTCTTATTCTCTTTAAAAATTTCCTCACTATTATTGTGGTGTTCAATCTGTCTTTCTTCTTACTCCCTTTTGTAATTATAGATAGAAAGGCATATCATTCTTTTGTAGATACACAGAGAGAGAGAGAGAGAGAGAGAGAGAGATACAATCCTTTTGTAACATTGGAAATTTGGGTGGTGGAAGAGAACTGAATGAATAGAGGCTTACTTGTGTTGTTGCCATTCTACTGAATATTCTGCTGATATATGTAATTTGCTTATTCTGCTTAAAGAAACTTTTTCTTGAGGAGTTGAATTGAGGTTCTCTTTTCCTTTACGAGGAATATGTTCCTTATCTCCGTTGTTATATTTGGTGGTTTAAGGAGTGTAGTAATAAAAGGAACTTTTCCCATTGAAAGATGGATCCTTTTCTTTGGCTGGCTGGCTGCTGCTGGCTGCATTAGTTTCTTTCCAGATAAAGATGTTAGACCATATCCAATGGTAGTTTCTATCTTTTCTATTTCGAAGAAATTTATTTTAGAAAAAACTCTTCCAATGGTGATTTCTATCCTAGGTGATAATGATGTAGGATGGAAACTTTGTAGGAAAATTTTTACATATAGAAACTTTCATAGAAATTCTCTCATCTCGGATCCCACATCATTAAATTGGTCCTTTTACTATATGACACATAGAATAGAAATAGAAAACCATTGGAGAGCATATTTTTATGTAGAAACTCTTTCAACTAGGATAAAAATTTTCTTAATGTACAATGTCAAGTAGGATAAGAACTCAATTTTAGAAATCACCATTGAAAATGGTCTTATACCTGCCTTCTTGGTGTGGTGGTCCTTGAAGCACCATCTCCTTTCAACCTTCCTCTTCTGAAACTATATATCAAATATGTTACCAATTCTTTTCCTAAAGAAGAGGAAAAAAAGGAAAAAGAAAAGAGAAAGGAAAGACAAATATACCACCAAGTAAAATAGCCTTTACCATCTTCCTTTTCTCCTCTCTTGTTCTCATCCATTCCATAAGCATATCCCATAAAATATATTTCGGTTGGTTGTCAGTTTATTTTGCATAATAATCAGCTCTCAATCTTTTCCATCTACAATAAATGCTTAATTGATTCGGTGATGGTATAATAATATAAATATATAGGAGTGGGCACGAGTCGAACCGGACCCAAATTTTATGGACCCAAATCGGACTCGTTAATTGGCGGGACTGAACGGGACGGGTCCAAAAAATATTAGAATCGGAACGGGCTCGACCCGTTCGAAACGGATCCGAATTGGGCCGACCCGCGAGTCCAAACGGATCCAAAAAAAATTTTTTTAAAAAATCCAGAATAGTAAACATTTACATATGTTCTATTATCTATAAGAACAAAACAAGTCTTATGTCTTCCCAAATTTCTAGAATTTGTTTACTAAACAATAACTTGTTCTATTATCTATAAACTATAATAGCAAAAAATTCTAAAATTGATAAAAAAAATACATACCCCTATAATCGGGTCGGTTTGGGGCTCCGTTTATTTTGAAAATAGGATCCGTCCCGTCCCGTAAGTGTCACACGTCCCGCCCCGGCCGTGTAGTGCCTCGCTCCGCATGGTGCATTATGCTGAGTCGTTGACTCAAAGAGTTACGTTGACCCGAGAATACATCGAGTCGGATCGATGCAAAGAGTTACGTTGACCCGGAAAATGTGTCGAGTAAGATCGATGCAAGCGTTAAGTTGGCCCGAGAGAAAGCATTGAGTCGGTTCGAAGATTCTAAGAAATCGAATCGACGGAAGGCATTGGTCCGATTCTGACAAGTATTGATTTTGGTTGGTTTCGTGTGCAGGCTATACGTTTACGCTGAAATATAAGAGGTCGACATTTTGCCTTATTTACAATGGGGTCCGCAAAACCAAATCACCGCCTTGCAACGGACTGGGGCATAGGCTCGGTAAGCCAAATCAATCGTATAATTTAATGAAGCATGAAGTGCTCGAATGGCTAAGTCAAAAGGGTTGGCCGTGCAACAAAGTTATAAAATCGAGCCGCATCGGCTCGGCGAAACGACAAGGCGTATCGGCTTAAGATATGGGGACTTTGACTCTTCTTTCTACACCGTCTCACCCAAGTAAAATATATCGTTGTATGTTATGTTAACCTATCGAGACCACGGGCGTGGCTCAATCGAGAGATGAACATAGTGTGTGTCGAAGACTAGATAGAACAATTGAAATGAAACGTACATCAAATGTACGAGTCACTATTGAACATTGAATATCGCAAAGGCGAGCACCTCGGTGCGCAAGTCATAAGAACATGAGATAACTGTATCGACGAGTGCCTCGACGCACAAGTCATTCGTGCTCCCGTGCACGAGTTAGTATGCTAGAACATTGAAAGACTATATCATCGCGAGTGCCTCAGTGCACGAGCTATAGAATATTGAATACCCTATCGAGGCGTGCCTCAGTTGCATGAGTCGGAGGGAAATAACATAAGTCTAACGCATTGAACACTAAGACATAGAATATGGAAATACTGAATCGAGGCGTGCATCGAATACACGAAGTAAGGAATGGAGAATTCTAGAAGCATGGAAAAGAACAGGAAAGTCCATGCGGCTCAAAACAGAGGGAGTCTCATGCGGTCCAAAAAATCTCTTAGAGCTTCATGCGGCTCAAGAGTCCTCTAGAGCTTCATGCGGCTCAAAAGTCCTTCAGAGCTTCATGCGGCTCAGAAATCCCCAATAGCTCCATGCGGCTCGGGTAAAAGCACGTGGCCCTATGCGGTTCGCCTCTACAGCTGGCCATCGAGCAGCGGTCTCATTTAATACTCTGACGTAACACGACAGCTCTGACATAAAGGTGAATTGACAGCTCTGACATAAAGATGCAATGATGACTCTGACATAATGGTGCGCTCCTAGGAAAACGAAGGAAATCTTTATAGCTGGCACGATCCACCAATTCCGAAGCTCACTATGCGGTTACCTACTTTAATGCGGCCGCCATCCTCATACGGCTGCCATTCTCATACGACTGCCATCTCCATGCGGCTGCCATTCTCATGCGGCTGCCACCTTCATGCGGCTGCCACCCTCATGCGGCTGCCACCTTCATGTGGCTGCCATCTCCATGCAGCTGCCACCCCCATGCGGCTGCCACCTTCATGCGGCTGCCATCTCCATGTGGCTGCCATCCCCATGCGGCTGCCACCCCCATGCGGCTGCCACCCCCATGCGGCTGCCACCTTCATGCGGCTGCCACCCTCATGCGGCTGCCACCTTCATGCGGCTGCCACCCTCATGCAGTTGCCATCTTTATGCGGCTCAGTTGTAAGGACTTTCATGCGGCTCGGTTAAAGGCCACACTCATGCGGCTCAACGATGACAGTCCTCCACGCGGCTCGCAGCAGTTGGGACACGTGGCAGGAGTTGATCAAATCCCAACAATCCAGATTTATGGCAATCAACATAACAGGAAGTTGGGACATGTGGCAGGAGATTGAATAAGATTTATTCACTCGGATTTGCTGATATCAACAAATCATCACGATGCAGATTTGTTGCAATCAATATTAACTGTCCATGCAGATTTGGTACAATCAACATTAACTGCCCAGATTTGTTACAATCAATATTGACGGCTTAGATTAATTTCCAACAAACAAGATCAAGGCAAATCATAACCAATCCCTAACCACCCACTTTTCAAGGAGCAATCATTGCAAACCCTACTTATCACACCCTACTCCTATAAATAGCAAGGTGCCATTCCCTTGCAAGCAGACACGGAGGCACGCACAAAGAGAGCGACGGCGCACAGAAGAATCTCTCCACACATCCCGAGAGCATTTCTTCATCAGAGCCAAGGCTACATCCGATCGTCCAAGGAGTAAGGCAGAGTTGATAGCACTCTCCCAAGCCTCTATCGTCACCCCCCCAGAAAAACTAAACAATTGTACTTAGATTGTTGTACCTAGGTTTTTATCTCGAGGCTTTCTTTATACGAACGAGTTTGTGTTGTGAAGTAAAAGTCCAGTCCTCCCATAAAACTGTTCTGTTCTTTTATAATCAATGACAAACACGATGGCGACTCTGCTGGGGACTAACTTCTCTACGGCTGAGGAGTTGGTGACACAATCGGAGGCAGCCAAACTTGGCTCCACTCAACAGATGCTGGTCGTCCGCTTCGACCAGCAGGCGTTTGAAGAAATGCTCTCCGACGGGAGCGCTGGCCCGGTCCAGAAGCGAGCCCGCACGAAGAAGGCTCGCAGGGAGTGGAGGCCCAAATCATTTGCTCCTTTCCAAGCTCTTAAGGAAATGCTCCCTGCTACCCAAAATGGCGGGGAAGACTCTCATGCGGCCCCACTTCGGACCATAGAGGACTCTGTTGTCCCCAAGTCCGGCAGACGAAAACACTACGATACTGGACTTGCAGGGGCAAAGAGGAACTCTGTGCGGTCCAAGAAGAAGCCGCATAAGGGCACCAACCACATGAAGACTCATGCGGCCACAGAAGCCAGCCGCATGCAGAAGGCTCATGCGGCCAAAACTTCCAGCCGCATGAAGGAGGCTCATGCGGCCACGACTGGCAGCCGCATGCAAACTACTTATGCGGCCACCGCTTCTAGCCGCATACAGAAGTTTCATGCGGCCCCACATGCCAGCCGCATGCAGACAGCCTGTACGGCCACCAATCCCAGTCGCATACCATCTGCTCCATGCGGCTCACGGTCAGTCTTTGACCGCCTCTCATGCGGTCCTGACCTTAGAGCCTCTCAGGAGGTTGTGCCAAACTCTGTGATGCACCACTTGGACTCTTCCTACTATGCACTCTCGGGTGCTAGAGGGAAGAAGTTTAGGACAGCGCGGGCTCGTCGAGCTCAGTCAGCTGCCCCAACTTCTGACTATCAGGGCGTCCCGCTGACTATTACGCGGGCCCCTGATGGAAAGTTGTATAAAACTATCCGTGTCCAGCACCCGGCGTCCAACGAACGGGATAGTTATCAAGAATCTCCCAACAATGATCTGGGGCAAGTACTCGTACTACCCCCACATCAGGGAGCAGGCAGGATGCCAACCCACTCATGTGGTCAGGACTCCCGGGCCCACAAAGCGAGTGACTTGCGCAACGTGATTCTTCACAAACGCAAGGAAAGAGACGAAAACTTGGTGTGCAGAGAATCCTTTCGTGGACATCACTGCACTCAAGTCATTGTCAACTGCTGCTGCAGCAAGACGGCCACACAAGAGGACCGGCGATCCGTTTTCTAACGATTGCAACACCCAAGCTCGGAAGATGAGGCACTTCTCGTCGCCTCCTGCAATTCTGCTCTGAAGATCCCTGGCGGCGGGAGAGGGAAGAAGACAAACGTCTCCAGTCCAAAAATCTCAACCAGCATAAGCAAGAAACTCTCTTCTAAGCAGTTGTCTACCACCGTTACCGGAGGAGTTTACCAAGGTACCCGCTCGAAGACGAAATCTGCCACACTTGGAGATTCGTCGTCCACATCTCTGGGAGACGCTGGAGCCGAGGGTAGAAGTCCTCCAAACATCCACGATAATCCGGTGTTCCAAGAAGATAATCCAGGGGAAGCGGTTCCCCCAACAGATGCAGCAGGTTCCGACATCCTCGAGGACGTCCACAACTCTCAAGACGAGGCAAGCTCCGAAGCTGGGGGTACCACTCCTTCTGAGTCCGAACCAGAGGAGAACATTCTTACATACCCTGACGACTTCTCTGTACAGGGGTATGACTCAGAAGGCACGTCCTCTACCGTTCCTTCCATCTCTCCTCATGTGAGGACGGTGTTCATGATGGACAGCAACCAAGATGGACCCAGTGATCGCCAATGCATCGACACTCTAGAGGCCAAACTGCATACCTTGGTCAAGTCCGTAGACGAGATCAAAGCGGCCCTTCCAACTCTGCAAGGAAGGACGCCTAGCCAAACAAACTTGGGTTCCGCGGTCAATGCGGACTCAAACTCAGCTGCACCAAACCCGGGTGATAATTCTCCTGAAATATCGGCTCCCACCGCTGCAGACGAAGCCAGGGAGGCAAGAAGAGAGGTCTAGGAGCTCCGGGCCATATTTCACGCTCGAAAAACCTCTTAGGACCTCAGAATACGACAACCGTATCCTGCTGCATGGAGAGATGTTCCCTTCCCACCAAGATATAAGCCATTCAACATCAATCCCTATGATGGCAAGACCTCTGCAAGCCGGTACATCACTTACTTCGAGGTTACAACCGACCATCTGCCCCATGACGACGCCATCCTTACGCGATTGTTCATCGGGGCATTGGAAGGGGTCACCTTCGATTGGTATCGCAACTTGCCGGACAACTGCATCCATTCCTTCGCCGGCTTCAAACGTATGTTTTGGAGAGGTTCTACGAAGTAGGACAAGACGTGACGATGTCAACACTCATAGACGTTATCCAAGGAGAGAATGAGCTGACAAGAAACTACATTGAGCGGTTTCGCCAAACCGCGATGAAGTTGCCCTCCGGTAATCCGGACTCTTCCTTGATTGAAATTTTCCAAAAGAGGCTTCTCCCCACAATCAGCCTCTGGATGGACGAGAGTTAATTCAAGGACTGAAAAACTTTCATCATCAGCGCCACTAGCGCAGAAGACAAACTGAAGAAAGCTCGCCAACTGGGATTGCACATCTCGGAGGGAGAGGACAAGGATAAACGCCCTAATGCAAACAACAACAACAGCGGTACTTCCTCCACCAACCGAGACAACAAGGGCAAACAGGCTATGGTGGCCGACACAGCCCAGAAGACTGAACCGAAGTCGGCAGAGAAGCAGTGGCCGCAGATGACTTACTCCTTCGAAGACAGCCATGTCAAGCCCATCCTTGACATGCTCATACAAGGAGATCGAATTCAGCTCCCTCCTTCAAGGCGTGAACCTCGCCCTGCAGAGATGGAGAGCCCCAAGTACTGCCACTACCATTGCTACGTTCACCATGCTACGCAAGACTGCTTCCAACTAAAGCGATACATCCAGCACCTCATCGATTCTAAGGCCCTGACCATTGATTTCGAAGAGGTGACCGTAGCAGCCAACATGGTGTCAGTACAGTTCGGCAGCTTCTCTCTGACAAAGACTCAAGATGGAGTAGTACCCATCCCCAGAGCAAAGATGGAGGTCGCTAACCTTCCACCTCCTCGAGACCAGGCTGCTGGTCTAGTGCCCTTTACCACATCATGAGGGAAGGTCATGTGGGTCCATCCGGACTTGGTACCTGAAGTAACTCAGTCCGCACCACCCCCCCACCAGCAAGAAGAAGAGTGGGAAAGTCAAATCATGCCGCACAATCTCGGCAGAGGTCGAAGAAGCTACGGCTGTCGTCACCCGGTCGGGTGCACATCCCAACCTACACCGGGTAACTCGGCTGAAGATCATCAGCCGGCTACTGCTGATGCTCCAGGACCTTCTCAACCTCCGACGACCGACAAGCCTAGGCCGAAGGAGACTCGCTTTGACAAACCGCTCCGAAGAGAGACGCCTCATGGGCTGGAGAGGCCCTACAACTTTGACATTTTGGCACAATTGGCCAACACACCAGCCAAATTGTCGCTATACGAGCTCCTGAGACTCTGCAAAGTTGTTCGCGTTGCACTAAGCGAGGCACTCCAGAATGCCGACGCAAATCTGGCTCAGTCCAATCTCACTGGAAGAGCTCGCCTGCAGATCTCCAGGACAGCGCTTGTACAGGCACAATGTCCAATATTGTCTTCACTCCGCAGGATATGCTTATCAAGACCAACCTGTACGATCGCCCTCTGTATTATACTGGGTACATTGGCGATATCAAGGTGGATACATATTAACCCCGGTTCTTCCATAAGCATCATTCCGAACAGCCTGCTACACCATCTGCATATCCCAATGCATCGCCTGACGCCGACAAGCATTGCCATTAGCGGTTTCAATTCAGGCATAAGCTATCCGATCGGAAAGATTCGTCTGAAATACCAAATCGGCGATCTTCAATCAGAAGTGACCTGTTATGTCATAGATGTGGATACGTCCTACAATATTCTTCTGGGGCGTCCTTGGATACACGATTACATGATCGTGCCTTCCACACTGCACCAGTGCTTCAAGTATATCGACAAGCACGGTTTCGTGAGGACAAAATTTGCTGACATTGATCCCTTAAAAGGGGTCGAATCCTACTACTTCGACTCATGCTTGTACGAGAAGTCAAAAAGGCACCTTGTCGAAGGAGATACTCAAGCTCAAACTGAGGCGGCGATTGGATCGGAAGAACCTTTGACAATCCACCTTCAAGCCCACAAACCTGGCAGAACTGCACCACTTACAGCCACTCTGCGTAAGGATGCAATCAACCTCTCTGCACAAGAGGGGCAGATGATAATCCGACTGCCAAGGTCTGGCCAAGCACCAAGACCCACGACAGAGCCACTGACAATCAGGCTGCCTAGAGCTAGCCAGCAACAAACAGAGGAGCTCAATCCCTCCGTCAAGCCGATGACGATTCGTCTTCCCAGAATGAATCGGCAGCTGAGCGCTAAGCCGGGGACTGCTAGCCAGCCAACAACTCTCCGCCCAGCTCCAAGAACCAAACTGGGGGTCGCTAGTATGCCAACGACTCCAAGTTCTGCTCCACCTACGGAGACCCTGATGATTAAACTGCCCAAGTCATCCTCTCAGTCTTCATTGACACAGGGGGTGGCTGAAGAAGAGTCAGAGCTGGCCAAGTATGTGGCTGCTCACAATTATGTTCCATCCGCAGATGATGTAATCCCACTGGAAAAGATACCTTACTTCATCAATAAAGGGCTATCTTTGAACTACCTCGAGCTTAATAAGTTTTGTACAATGTATGCTATGGAACACGGTATAGGCACCCACCTACACACGCAGGTGACAAATGTCTATACCGCAAACCAACTTACTGCAGTGGAAGACGCTTACCGCATAATCGAGAGAGAGGATCATCCAATCATCTTCGGCCGAAAGAATAATCCACAGCCCTTCAGGATAGAAGAAGTTGAGCTCAAACCCGACACCGGGAGACTGTCCCTTTATCTATATAGTTTTCGATCCAAGTACCTCATGCAAAAACAGGGGTATGATCTGGAAACTACACCAGGCTTGAACTACGGCACTAGACGGGGTTACCCTTACAATTGCCAGTCCCGGCTGGGAAACCACGAGATTACTACAACAAAACCAGATGTGGGCTAGGTTATGTTACACCTGCAACGACTCCTGAAAGCTCAGACGAGGAATGCGACTGGCATTCACACTCAACCCGATCACCAACTTCTGATTCAGATATCAGCATCGGGGACGTATCAGGCAAGTCTTGTCTGTCAATATGGCATTCACCGACGCCTATGAAGAAGATGAAGACATTCCTGAACTTCTTGAGTTAGAGCCGTGGGCACAATAGCTAGATGCGCAATGGGAGAAGCGGTTCAAACAAAGAGAGCCTCCCACCGAAGATGAGGTTGTGTAAGTTGATCTCCGTGATGAGTCCTTTCCAAAGCCCATCTTCGTCAGCAAGAATCTGACAGACAAAGGGCGGGAATCTCTACTGCAACTCGTTAGAGAATACATCGACGTGTTCGCCTGGAGCTACGAAGATATGTCAGGATTGAACCCCGAGGTGGCACTTCACAAAATCAACATTCGTCCGGACGCAAAATCGGTCAAGCAACAGCAACGACGGTTCCGCCCCTATATCATGAATGCCATTGAAGCTGAGGTCAACAAACTGATAGCTAGCGGCTTCATCCGCGAGAAACAACATCCAGACTGGGTAGCCAATATAGTACCAGTCCTCAAAAAAAACGGGAAGATTCGAATCTGCATCGACTTTCGGAACCTGAATGAGGCGTGTCCTAAGGATGAGTTCCCCCTCCCTATCACAGACATCATGATTGAAAACACCTGCGGCTTCGAGCGTATGTCATTCATGGATGGTTTTTTGGGGTACAACCAAATCAAGATTTTTCCTGATGACGAAAAGCATACATCATTCCGAACACCAATTGGCACATACTGTTACACAGTCATGCCTTTCAGTTTAAAGAATGCTGGCGCCACCTATCAAAAAGCTATAAGCGCCATCTTTAGAGACCACTTGCGCAAGACAGTGGAATGCTACGTCGACGACATCGTCGTCAAGAGCCGCTCTAAGGAAGATCATCTGCATGATCTGAGGACAGTGTTCGACCTGATGCGAGCGCACAATTTGAAGATGAATCCCATAAAGTCCTTCTTGGGCGTATCCAGCGGGAAGTTCTTGGGTTTCATCATTACTTCCCAGGATATCCACATAGACCCCGAAAAAATGAAGGCAATCATGGAGATGGGTCCCCCGAGAAATCTCCGTGAACTTCGAGGCCTTCAAGGGAGGCTAGCTTACATCAGAAGGTTCATCTCTAACCTCTCCGGGCGATGTCAACCATTCACCCACCTCATGAAGAAGGGCGTTTCATTCATATGGGATGAGGAATGCCAGAGCGCCTTTGACAACATCAAAGAATATCTGTCGAACCCTCCAGTCCTGGTAGCCCCGGTTGCTAGAAGGCCATTCCTGCTCTATGTGCGAGCGATGGAACATTCTCTCGGTGCTTTGCTAGCACAAAACAACGATGCAGGCCATGAGCAAGCTATATACTACCTCAGTCAAAAGATGATGGGGCCAGAGTACAGATACACTGCCATAGAAAAGGAGTGCCTTGCTCTAGTGTTCGCCATTCAGAAGACGCGACACTATGTCACGGGACAAACCATACACGTGATACCACGAGACAACCCTCTCAGGGTCCTCATGACCAAACCAGGGGCACTCAGCTCTCGCCTTGCTACCTGGGCGATATTATTGTCTCCATATCACATGATCTTCGTCCCACAGAAGGCTGTTAAAGGTCAAGCTCTGGCAGACTTTTTAGCAGCCCATCCAGGCTCGAAAACAACCAGAATATACGAAAAGATACCAGATGAGGTCGCCAATTCAAATGCGGTCTCCCATGATGCCATCTGGCGAATGTTCTTTGACGGCGCTTCGAGAACTGGGCCCAAGGGCAACATCGTCGCTGGAGTCGGAGTGGTGCTGATTTCTCCCTCCGGGTTGGTGATCAATCGGGCTTACTCCCTCACGGGGCCCTGTTCAAACAATGTGGCCGAGTACAACGCTTTGGTCATTAGCCTCCGACTTACAAAGGAGCTGGGGGTAGAGTATCTTGAAGCATACAACGATTCACAGTTAATCGTCAATCAGATCCGGGGTTCATACGAGGTTCGCCATGAAGATATGATCCCTTATCACCAAATAGCGATCGACATCATCTCGTCCTTGGAAGGATTCTTCATAGAACATATTTCCAGACTCCAGAATATTGAGGTCGATGCCCTAGCAGGCCTGGCCGCTTCCCTAGCAGTTTCGAATTATGCTCATCATCTGGTTGACATAATAGGCCGTGAATTAGTCTGTCCCAAGAATAATGTTCAATGTGTTGAGAGTTACTCCGCTCTGACAGTCGACGAAGCACCAGACTGGAGACAACCATTCATCGACTTCGTAGTCTACGACATTCTGCCAGAGAATCCGAAAGAAGCCACTTCTATCAGAAGACGTTCCCTCAGATTCTTCTACGATACAGAGACAAAAATGCTGTATCGGCGATCATACGATGGATTACTGCTTCGGTGTCTGTCAAATACAGAAGCCAAGGAAGCTGTACGCGAAGCTCACGACGGCGTCTGCAGGGCCCATCAGCCTGGCCTAAAATTGCAAGACCGCCTTCCCCGAATGGCCACGATGGTTGCAGATGCAATAGACTATGCACGAAAGTGCAAAGCCTGTCAAGTCCACGCCGATTTCATCCACCAGCCATCCAAGTTTCTACATCCGACGGTGGCATCCTGGCCAAGCATGGGAAATGGACATCATTGGTCCGATCACTCCGCCTTCATCCCGAGGACATCGCTTCATACTCGCAATCACAGATTACTTCTCCAAATGGACGGAGGCTATTCCGTTGGCAGAAGTGAAGACTTCAAACGTGGTCAGCTTCCTCAAGCATCACGTCATCTATCACTTTGGACTGCCCCGAAGGATCATCCACGACAACGGTCCACAGTTCGCAAGCCACGCCTTCTATCGATTCTGCGACAAACACCGAATCCAAAATGTTGCTTCAACGCCGTACAATCCGGCAGCGAATGGGTTGGCAGAAGCATTCAATAAAACTATAATCAAGCTGCTCAAGAAGTTCGTGTCTTCCAACAAACGCGACTGGAATGAGAAGCTTGGCGATTGCTTATGGACATACTGTACTACAGTCCGGACAGCCACTGGGAACACACCATTCTCTCTGGTGTATGGGAGTGAGGCGGTTCTCCCACTGGAGACTCAAATCCCCTCGCTCCGTGTCGCCCTTACCTATCGACTGACAACGGATGATAATCACCATCGCCTGTTACAAGAGTTGGAGGCCCTAGATGAGAAGCGCCTGTTAGATCAACAACGAATCGAGCTGTACCAAGCACGTATCTCGGGAGCATTCAATAAGAAAGTTAAAATCAGAACATTCCAAGTGGGTGATCTCGTTCTGGCAGTTCGAAGGCCGATGGTTATGACTCATAAGACCGCCGGCAAATTCCAGCCAAAGTGGGAAGGCCATTTGTCATCGAGACTGTATTCTCCAATGGTGCTTATCGCCTCGCAAAACAAAACGGAGACTTGCTTATGTTGCCAATCAACGGCAAGTTCCTGAAGAAGTATTATGTCTAAAACGACATCCTCCAAATCTCCCAGATTGTTGAGTTATGTACCCTTTGGTACCGCTGAACTCACACTCTGACTCCAAATCTTCCAGATTGTCGAATTATGTACCCGCAGGTACCGCTGAACTCACACTCTGGTCACTCCAGTAAGTCACGTATGATCATACCTCTGAACTTTCTTCCTAAAAAAAAGCTCCTTCCTCATGATCCACTACCCGCACTTTCAGTGCATAAAAAGGGTAACAGATCCACAAATTCTCCGAAACAACCACGTCGATGTTACCTCTGAGTTGTTTCCCTTCCATCAAAAACAAACCACCCCTCACGTAGAACTTCCACGTCCTCATTACCTCTGAGTTGTTCTATGTACCCTTCATGGAGCCCGCTCCTGCCACGTCCTCATTACCTCTGAGTAGGAAGGCTCCATTGAAGAAACCCTCATATTTACCACGTCCTCATTACCTCTGAGTAAATATGTTAGTTTTCTCTCGACTTATTATCCGTACCCAAGATCGGAGTACGCCAAGGATAATAGGTCCACAAAAAGTCCTCCATTAGGGCAACTACTACAAGCAAAGAAGGGAGCGAATGTATTCTGTTTATTCAAAATCAGTTACATTCACATGACTACATTTCATGAGCAAGCCAAAAAAGTTCTCTATCGCTTCATTCGGGCAAAAAAGAAAAAAACCACATTGATGTCCAAAAGAAGCGAAACATAAACTACAGCTAAAGACAGACAGAAGTAACAAGACAAAAGACGGACATTTATGGGAACCCTAGTTGTGGGGACGCATATACCATTCCCTCAACCATCTTGCATATGAAGGATCTACTTGATTAAGATTCTCGTCTGGGGCAGGAGGGTCAGAACTCCCAGTACTACTACCCTCAGACTGGGGCTCCTCCTTTACAGCAGCTTCAATGTTGGGAGTGTTTCCCTCTCCGATGGGCGCCAGTTCTTCTTTTTGTTCCTCCATTTTGGGTATCACCTCCTCCTTAATGAAAAAGACTCTTGTGTGATGAAAGGAGGCAGCATCTCCTCCTTCACAATGATCTCAGCCTTCGGCATGGATGCTGCAAGAATCAAAGACAAAAGAGTCAGGAGATGGCTGGAAAAATATTTAACAGAGCTCATGCGGCTCTGTTTCGGTGGGTCCTTATACGGCTCAGTTTTAACGGAGTTCATGTGACACTGTTTTGATGGGTTCATATGCGGTTCTGTTTAAGGGATTTCATGCGGCCCAGTTCAAAGGGACTTCATGTAGAGCTCATGCGGTCCTGTTCAGTGGGACTTTATGCGGCTCAAGTTTTGAAGATGCCTATGCGGCTCAGTCATGAAGCAATACCCATGCGGCTCGGACATGAAGGATACCCCCATGCGGCTCGGGCATGAGATGCACATGCGGCACATACAACACGTTATGTGGATTCATCCCAATGAACTTGAACAGTTCAATGGAGACGAAGAAGGCTCGCGCATAAAAAACATGCGACGTAGCCCTGACGGTTAGGATTTCGATTTCATATAACTTCTCCCAAATATCCTTACCCTCAATGGTGGGGTGAACGTCGGGATGAACCGAGGGCGCCGCAGTCGACGAAGAGGCAGCTCTTTTGCCCTTCGTCGTAGCAGAGGAAGCCTTGGAAGTCTTGGGAGCCATTGATGAGCAAAGAGGAAGAAGACGACAGCTAGGGCAAGAGAGGTTCGAATAAAAGAAGAAAGTAAAGAGTTTCTCTCTAAAAGTTACTATTATTTATAGGCGGACAGGGGGCTCATAAACCGATGGACGATTCGATCCGTGTGCCGCCTAAAGAACAAAATCGACTCTTCGGTCATCGAGGCAAATCTGAATATTTAAAACTGAGCCTTGGGATCCTACCCCAAAAGGCGGCTTTAAATCTAAAACAAATCAAGGGCCATTAAATGAGACGCATACGTGGCAGAAAGGACAACATGCGGTCAGAGTAGTCCATACGGCTAGGAAGTTCATGCGGCCAGAATAGTCTATGCGGTTCGGAAGACCATACGGCCAGGCAGTCCATGCGGCCAGGAAGTCCATGCGGCTAGAAAGTCCATGCGGCTAGGAAGTCCATGCGGCCAGAACATCCTATGCGTCCAGAAGAGCTTAGGTGGACATAGCCATGCTTCTTATTCAAAGTATTTCAATTTTACAAATTGTAAACTTTGAAGGGGGTCTTGTAGAAGCATGGAAAAGAACAGAAAAGTCCATGCGGCTCAAAACAGAGGGAGTCTCATGCGGTCCAAAGAATCTCTTAGAGCTTCATGCGGCTCAAGAGTCCTCTAGAGCTTCATGTGGCTCAAAAGTCCTTCAGAGCTTCATGCGGCTCAGAAATCCCCAATAGCTCCATGCGGCTCGGGTAAAAGCCACGTGGCCCTATGCGGTTCGCCTCAACAGCTGGCCATCGAGCAGCGTCCTCATTTAATGCTCTGATGCAACACGGCAGCTCTGACATAAAGGTGAATTGACAGCTCTGACATAAAGCTGCAATGATGACTCTGACATAATGTCGCACTCCAAGAGAAATGAAGGAAATCTTTATAGCTGGCACGATCCACCAATTCCGAAGCTCACTATGCGGTTACCTACTTTAATGCGGTCGCCATCCTCATGCGGCTGCCATCCTCATGCGGCTGCCACCTTCATGCGGCTGCCATCTCCATGCGGCTGCCATTCTCATGCGGCTGCCACCTTCATACGGTTGCCATTTCCATACGGCTGTCACCCTCATGCGGCTACCACCTTCATGTGGCTGCCATCTCCATGCGGCTGCCACCCCCATGCGGCTGCCACCTTCATGTAGCTGCCATCTCCATACGGCTGCCACCCCCATGCGGCTGCCACCCTCATGCGGCTGCCACCTTCATGCGGCTGCCACCCTCATGCGGCTGCCACCTTCATGTAGCTGCCGCCCTCATGCGGTTGCCACCTTTATATGACTCAGTTGTAAGGACTTTTATGCAGCTCGGTTAAAGGCCACACTCATGCGGCTCAACGATGACAGTCCTCCATGCGGCTCGCAGCAGTTGGGACACGTGGCAGGAGTTGATCAAATCCCAATAATCCAGATTTATGGCAATCAACATAACAGGCAGTTGGGACACGTGGCAGAAGATTGACCAAGATTTATTCACTCGGATTTGCTAATATTAACAAATCATCACGATACAGATTTGTTGCAATCAACATTAACTGCCCATGCAGATTTGGTGCAATCAACATTAACTGCCCAGATTTGTTACAATCAATATTGACGGCTTAGATTAATTTCTAACAAACAAGATCAAGACAAATCGTAACTAATTCCTAACCGCCCACTTTTCAAGGAGCAATCATTGCAAACCCTACTTATCACACCCCACTCCTATATATAGCAAGGTGCCATTCCTTTGCAAGCAGACACGGAGGCACGCACAAAGAGAGCGGCGGCGCACAGAAGAATCTCCCCACACATCCCGAGAGCATTTCTTCATCAGAGCCAAGGCTACGTCCGATAGTCCAAGGAGTAAGGCAGAGTTGATAGCACTCTCCTGAGCCTCTACCGTTACACCCCAGAAAAACTAAACAATTGTACTTAGATTGCTGTACCTAGGTTTTCATCCCTAGGCTTTTTTTGTACGAGCGAGTTTGTGTTGTGAAGTAAAAGTCCAGTCCTCCCATAAAACTGTTCTGTTCTTTTATAATCAATGGCAAACAAGAATAACTATATCAAAGCGTACTTACATACACGAGACTTACAAACGATGGCTTCATAGAAAAGAAAATAGTTGTGGCACGAATGTGGCGGAACTATCAAATGTGGCATGGTGCCTTCGAAATGTTTATGGCCTTCGAGGCGTTCGTTGATGAACATTGAGTTGGAACATTGTGCCAATTGAAATAGAGATAGGCGAATTGCTTGGTTGTATGGAAGATAAGATGTGTTGCATGGTCAAATGGACTTAAAGATATATAGCCCGTGCACGGGTATGTGTTAACTTCCCTCGAACGTGGTACGCCAGGGCGCTGGGACCGTTCGGCCTAGGAGGGACTGCGAGATAATCGGTATTGTTGGTGCACTTCATTCAGACGGTTTGCGACCTGCTATTTATGTGGTAAGCCACTTACTCGAGTAATTCGGGAGTCCTTTGATGTTTAGGTTAGCAACCGCACAGAGTGATCACCATCTTACATATGTGATTTGAGAAATATAAGTCCATTCTGGCTCGAAAAGCTAGTAATCTTCATATAGTTTAAAGAATGGTAGACTGAATGTGCAGGCACACAGAGATCCTGCATAAGATCACTTATAACATGACATGGAAGGAAGATAGGCGTATTCATCTTGCAACAAAACAAGGGCGAGTACGTTAGTGTTGGTAAGAAGTCACACAACAACATGAGATTGCTATTGGTTGCCTGCTTGCTTATGCGAATCGAAATAACATGCTTGTCATGATAACATTCTTTACTATTTTTGAATATGCCATAAAACCGATCCTAAGGAGAACATAGAAAGATAACTAAATTGTATGCAGCATGAATCAATACATTACTAAATGTTGGTTTAGTTAAGTGGGTCTTTGATCAGTACAGTGAGGACGAAAGTACTAATCCCTCACTAGATTGCCCGTAGGTTCAGGATATGTTCTGCTCGCGGTGGAGCTTCGCTTGATTATGCTGAGGCATGGAATGTCATAGCGTTTGAAGCATGCGATCTCATTGACGCTCGGACTTGCAACAAGATTGATGCGGCCGAGATATAGAAGACATGATGTATAGAACGATAAAATCCTTATTGGGCAAGAAAGAACCTGAGTGTTGTAAGCTAATCAAGCAAATTCAGTTGGGATATTGAAAGCCTTTGTTACCTCCGTTCATTAATCAATAAAGAGAATTGTTTTATATAATCTCTTTTCTTCTGTTGCTAATATCAAATCAAAGATAACCATTTGAAAACTTATCATCTTGCCTTGTATGAGTGCAACTCAAGACTCGTACGACATCACGCCCCAGCGAGGATGAACGATTCGGATAAATAGATGCGAGGACGAGCGAATTTTCGGGTTGGGGTTTGACAAATTGGTATCAGAGCTCTAGGTTCAATTTTCTCAGGGCGCTTGCTTCGTTTCAATTCCAAAGAGTTTCCCACCACCAATAAAATCACTCTTGACTCTACTCGATGTCGCACTGGATGTTCCATACAATGTCTAATATAAATAGTGTAATTTTGCCGTATGTGTTTTGGAAATTACATGATGTTTGCTAAGAAAGTCACGAAATATTTGTTGCAACAAGTGCAACAAGCCGTGAAACATTTGTTGCTGCAAGTGCAACAAGTCACGAGAGGTGAATTAAGATGTTTGTTGCTGCAAGTGCAACAAGTTGTGAAATTTGAATCAAGATGCTTGTTGTTTCAATGCAACAGTTGATATGAGAAATATTGGTTACATCGATATAATGAAAGTCATGGAATGTTGCCATATCAATTGCAACGAGTTGAATTGTGAATGATGCATTGCAATAAAAATGAAAATTGATATCGAATCTGTTGAACGGATTTGAGCATTGGCTTTGGATGTCGAAAATAAATTATTGCACGAGGTGCAACGTAAGAAACAAAAATCGTAAATCGATAGAAACGAATCAATTCGGTTGTGCACCGAACTTGTGTTGGTAAACGAAAACATTGGTCAAGTTGTGTCGGATTTTGATTAATCAAAATTTACGGTTGTGATCGACATGATCACTGCGGAAATTGTGAGTTGGAATAAATAGTTGGTTCATACCGAGTATGATGCGAGAGAAATAACTTAATTTTTGAGTGGTATATGACATACCACCTATGCAGCGGGTGGCTCGATTCTGAGTGGTATAAGGAATACCACTTGTGCGATGAATTGCATCGACGCGTCGTAAGAATTGCGAATGGTTTGTCCGCAACAGACGGGAGAGTGCCGAGACTCGATTAAAAATTTGTATGACGGTATGTTGATGCAAGTGTTCTTCGATAGTCGGATGGAACGATAGGACGGAGACACATATCAATGAATGATACGTACGTCGAAACAAAAAATTTGTAAGTCGGTAGAATGACCGAGACTAACGAAATGATTATGCCTTAAAGCAATAATCAGATCGACATGATAGAAAACTTGAACTTATAAACGAGTCGCACGACTTGCGATCTCGATAGAAATGTTGGGCGAAAAAAATTGTAATCGAATCGCACGACTTGCGATCTCGATAGAAATGTCGGGCGATGTGAATTGTAATCGAATCGCATGACTTGCGACCTCGATTGAAATGTCGGACGATGCGAATTGTAATCGAATCGCACGACTTACGACTTCGATAAAAATGTTGGTCGATACGGATGATCATGCCTAAGAGATGGTTGGTTACGTTGCGATGAAACTCATTTGAGTACGGCTAAAACACGTAAAATTTAGAAGGCTTAATCATATAACTCGAGGGTTCAATGTTGGATAATCGGTAACTCGGTTACGCGATCAAAGTGTAGCGGGATGCGATGAATAAGGAAAATGACTTGATGCGTGTGAAAAAGTTCGTTGAGAACTTGGATGTATGCAATACGAGCTAAGTCGACGTTGATACAGATTCAAAATTGACCCTTGTACTATCAAGATCGATATGCAAGGAAACGTAAGCACGATATGAGAATACAAAATGGGGTAGGTCTACGATATCGAGATTTTCGAAATTAGCAATACGATATTGTCAAACTGGTTGATCGTAAACCTTGTGACTGATCAGGCGAGACTATAAAGTCATCGATGATTGTTTCGATGCGTATAGCATCTCAGATGTCGACTGTAGGTAGATAGACTCGAACTCGATACGAGTAGATGTTTCGTGAATTGTGGAATCGTCTACGGTAGTGCATGAATTACTCGAAGGATTGTTGCACCTCAGTTGCACAGATAGAAATAGTTATGTCCAAATTTGGGTAGGAATCGTCGGAACGTGATTTGGCTCCGAAATAATATAGCATGGTTCGTAGTAACTGTCCTTCGTTAATAATCCACAATTATCGAGCGTAGCTTCGGGGCAGCTGACCCTAGAAGACTTGACCGCCAAATCAAAGTGAATGTTGCAGACCCGTAAGATGACCCATGCGATGTCGCATATAAAATTCCGTCAGTAACAAATATAATATGGTGCATGTTGAAGATAAGTCTAGGCGATCGAAAATTGTTTCGAGACTAGACGGAACAGCTTTCGGTTGAGAATGATATAGTCGAATTTGATAATTGATCGAATGAATACTCGAATGAGTATGTTGGTCGATAGTCTAAACAAAAATTTCACTAATGAACTTGGTAATACGAATAGGCGATTGCGAGAATCGTGCTATGCACGAGAGCGAGCGGTAAGAGAATGACCTTCGAGTTGTGTCGTTGGGCTTGGATTCACCTCGTAATTGAGCTTGCGTGAATCGAACTTAGATTCGATGTTGCAAGACGAACAAGTTGAAAACTTGGCTAGAAAATTCCTACTCGATAGGAATCGAACATAAGACGCGTCGTAAAGACCTTTGTGTCAAAGCGATTGTTGCTTTTGAGCATGTCAAATCAAATTAAACTTTTGTGTCGAATAAATTGTAGCCTTTGTGCAATGTCAATTGAAAGTTGCGTCGAAAGAAATTTAGCACGTTGTCTAGGTAAGTCACCTAGCGGGCATAGTCCTGGATGTTGATGCCTTTGCAAGTCAACAAAAGGAAAAATCATATCGAGATGAGTTTGGCTTCGAAAATAGTTGGACATAGACTTCGAACGCAAGGCGTTGCGAAGACTCGTTGCGATTGGATGCACGACGGCTTGACGCAATACATAGAATTGATGGTCAGTACAAAAACTTACGAAATAAGAAATACGATCTTTGAATCGCGTCGCGTACCACAACTTTGTTGGATGACAGCGTATGTATAGAATATACATATGCGATAGAATTGTGAGAATGGTCACTAGAGATTTAAGTCTGATCGGGAGTACAAGATGGCAAGCATTTAGGATTAAAATTTTACCTATCAGCTTTGTTCCAATTTTCTACCACTGGCTTGGCTGAAATATATATCTTTGGGACGCTTTGAATTTGTGTACGATCCAAATCAAGTTGTATCTAAATTCAAATTGAGCTGCAGGAAAGACTGAAAGTTAATGAAAGCTTGCACGAGTGTTTGAAAACGGAACAACAATAGTTGGTTGAGATCGTAAAACGATCTAGAAAATACTTGAACTGAGTATTGGTTTCGGTTCGAGGACGAACATTCTTTTGAGTGGTATATTATGTAATGTCCCGCTCCGCACGATACTTTATGCTGATTCATTGAATCAAAGAGTTACGTTGAGCCAAGAATGCATCGAGTCAGATCGATGCAAAGAGTTACGTTGATCTGAGGAACGCGTCGAGTAAGATCGATGCAAGCGTTAAGTTGGCCCGAGAGAAAGCATTGAGTGGGTTCAAAAATCGAATCGACGGAAGGCATTAGTCCGATTCGGACAAGTATTGATTTTAGTTGGTTTCGTGTGCAGGCTATACGTTTACGCTAAAATATAAGAGGTCGGCATTTTGTCTTATTTATAACGGGGTCCGCAAAACCAAATCACTACCTCGCAACAGACTGAAGCATAGGCTCGGTAAGCAAAATCGATCGTATAATTCAATGAAGCACGAAGCACTCGAATGGCTAAGTCAAAAGAGTTTGCCGTGCAACAAAGTTATGAAATCGAGCCACATCGGCTCGACGAAATGACAAGGCGTATCGACTTAAGGTGGGGGACTTTGACTCTTCTTTCTACTCCTTCATGCCTAAGTAAAATATATCGTTGTATGCTAAGTTAACCTATCGAGACCACGGGCATGGCTCAATCGAGAGATGAACATAGTACGTGTCGAACACTAGATAAAACAATTAAAATAAAACGTACATCAAATGTACGAGTCGCTATTGAACATTGAATATCGCAAAGGCGAGCAGCTCGGTACGCAAGCCATAAGAACATGGAATAACTGTATCGATGAGTGTCTCGACGGATAAGTCATTCGTGCCTCCGTTCATGAGTTAGTATGCTAGAACATTGAAAGACTATATCGGCGCGAGTGTCTCAGTGCACGAGCTATAGAATATTGAATACCCTATCGAGGCGTGTCTCAGTTGCACGAGTTGAAGGAAAAGAACATAAGTCTAATGCCTTGAACACTAAGGCGTAGAATATGGAAATACTGAATTGAGGCTTGCATCGAATGCACAAAGCAAGGAACGAAGAATAACTATATCAAAGCGTGCTTACGTGCACGAGACTTACAAACGTTGGCATCGTTGCGAAGAGAACAGTTGTGGCAAACAGTTGTGGCACGAATGTGGCAGAACTGTCGAATGTGGCATGGGGGCGTTCGTTGATGAACGTTGAGATGGGGCATTGTGCCAATTGAAATTGAGATAGGCGAATTGCTTGGTTGTATGAAAGATAAGATGCATTGTATGGTCAAATAGACTTAAAGATATATAGCCTGTGCACGGGTATGTGTTAACTTCCCTCGAACGTGGTACGCTAGGGCGTTGGGACCGTTCAGCCAAGGTGGGACTGCGAGATAATCGGTATTGTTGTTGCACTTCATTAAGACGGTTTGCGACCTGCTATTGATGTGATAAGCCATTTACTCGAGTAATTTGGGGGTCCTCTGATGTTTAGGTTAGCAACTGCACAGAGTGATCGCCATCTTACATATGTAATTTGAGAAATATAAGTCCATTCTGGCTCGAAAAACGAGTGACCTTCATATAGTTTAAAGAACGGTAGGCTGAATGTGCAGGCACACAGAGGTCCTGCATAAGATCACTTATAACATGACAGGGACGGATGATAGGCGTACTCATCTTGCAACGAAGTAAGGGCGAGTGCGTGAGTGTTGGTAAGAAGTCACAAAATAACACAAGATTTCTATTAGTTGCCTGCTTGCTTATGCGAATCGAAATAACATGCTTGCCATGATAACATGCTTTATTATTTTCGAATATGCCATGAAACCGATCCTAAGGAGAACATAGAAAGATAACTAAATTTTATGCAGCATGAATCAATACATTACTAAATATCCATTTAGTTAAGTGGGTCTTTGATCAGTATAGCGAGGACGGAATACTAACCCCCCACTAGATTGCTTGCGGGTTCATGATATGTTCTACTCGCGGCGCAGCTTCTCTTGATTGCGCTGAGGCATGGAATGTTGTAGCGTTTGAAGCGTACGATCGCATTGACGCTCGAACTTGCAACAGGATTGATGCGGCCGAGATATAGAAGACATGATGTATGGAACGGTAAAATCCTTTGTGGGCAAGAGAGAACCTGAGTGTTGTAAGCTAATCTAGCAAATTCAGTTGGGCTATTGAAAGCCTTTCTAACCTCTATTCATTTATCAATAAAGAGAATTGTTTCGTTTACTCTGTTTTCATCTGTTGCTAATATCAAATCAAAGATAACCATTTGAGAACTTGTCATCTTACCTTTTACGAGTGCAACTCCAGACTCGTACGACATCATGCCCCAGCGAAGATGAACGATTCGAATAAATCGATATGAGGACGAGCAATTTTTCGGGTCGGGGCGTGATAGGCCCGTCCCGTTTAAATTTCAAATTTTAGGAACCGCCTGTTTGGACATTTTACGGTTCGGGCCGAGTCGGAACCGCGGGTCTTGGAACCGTATGCCCACTCCTTTAAATATATCATCATTGATTCTCTTACCATTAAGGAGTTCATTAACAACTAATAAGCAGGGAGCCAAGGTGTATAATAGGCCGGGTGAGAGTGGCCCAGAATTTGGCCCGGGTCCGACACGGTCAAATCCGGATTAGGCCTGTCCGGATTCGATTAATGGGCCGACCTGACCAAGCCCATATAGAACCCACGTTTTTGTTGGGTTACCGTTTGCGACACGTACGTTCGGTGCTACCTACAACCTGGACCGTACCGGTTCTTGCTTCCAAACTCGGTCAATCCGGCCCGATCAGGCCCAACTCATGTCCGATCCTCTCATATATATATATATATATATATATATATATATATATATATATATTAAAAATTAAGAAATTTATTGAAAAAGCGAAAGGATGCGCCGGGAGATGGCCCGAGCACGTACAAAACCTCCGCGACTGGAGGATGCCAAGATGACGAAGAAGCAGATGACGGCGGGGAAACCGACGCAACAAAAGTATCGGCCAACCGGCTCAAAAAAAAAGAAAGAAGAAAGGGGGCAAAGAAGGGTTGGGAAAGCCCCAGGATCGGAGCACAGACGGTGGGAGGTTCGGGGGAACCAGACCCTCACCACGGATCCCAGACTATGCCGGTTTCAAAGCTCTCTTGCGAATGGCGGCAAGGTATGCCTCCGGGGAGGCGTGTTCAGTGTACTGGATCCTTGAGCCGCGTCGATAGCTTGTTCTACCTCCATCCTTCGAGGAAGAATTGAAGGTCTGAGATCCGGTTGATCCATCATGGCTCTAATGGTGGTATATTCCTTGATCGTCTCCGCCGGTGAGCGGGCCCCCACAATCCGCTCGAAGTAAACTCGCAAAAAATTCAGAGATTCCCTAATTGCTATGAGGCCGTCCTCGATGTGGGTTGTCTCTGGGGTTCGACCTGATGAACCGTCGGAGACATCAGCTTCGACCGTATTCTTTTCGGCAATGTCTGGGACAAGTCTGACAGCGTCGTCGTCAGGTTTCTGATTGGTATCTGAGGTGATATGCTCCGTGTGATCTTCGGTAATGTCCTGAGCGAGGATATCGAATTTGTTGGCGTGGATCAGCGAAGGGGATTTGATGTGAGCGTTGGAGCTCTTCTTGAGGGCATTGTGGGGAGCGGGGGTTCCTTCTACCGGGGAGTTGGCTCCCGCTCCGGCGTGGGGCGCTGGTGGAGTTACCGAGGCTTCAGCTACAGGGGGGATGAATGTAGGAATGATGACGGATGGTTCGGCACTGGAGGGGATTGGGGGGGGGGTAAGAAGGGTGGTTGATGTAAATCCTTGGGCTGTCTGGGTGCTGCATGCTGGGTGGATCTCTTCTTTAGCTCAGGGTGAGCTTCCGTGCAATGATCGATGAGGTGCCCTCTCCTGTGGCAGTGTTTGCAGAAGCTGGTGTTGTTGTTGAG